>CM061747.1:168370828-168874989 GCA_030979885.1 Lolium multiflorum | reverse complement strand
CGTACGAACTGGAGCCGGCGTGCACGAACCCGTGCGTTGAGGCGCGTGCTAGCTGAGATTGGAACGCTCTCAGTCCCCTGCATCGATCCATCGGCCTATACTAGACTAGCATTGTTGGTTTCAGAAATAGTATTAGATCCAGAGTTAAATCCAGAGCTGGATCGATACCTATATATACCAAGGAAGGCCATGGTAGGCTTCAAATACAACGATACATACGACTGAGCAATCCATAGTACAAAATAGAAAATGAGGTTAGGTCAGCGGAAGATGCAAATCATCAAAGGATCATCGAGAAAGGGGATTCAGGGATTACTACGTACGTACCCTCTTCGTGGCCGGCTACACGGCGATGACGCAACCCACGATGAAGTTGATCGGAATTGGCGGCGACAGAGTTCCCTCTCTCCTCTCCTTTCCTCTCCTCTCCGAGCAAGAGTCAAAGTCTAAGTCACACACGACGCACGCGTAGGCTTCACCCCTCCTCTAGTATATATAGACTGCAGGCCAAGAGATAGACGTTTTCGTTCAAAACTCCAAACTTGGCGCCACTGTTTTCAATCGAAATTAGCCGCTCGCGATTGATTTCCATGCGATTATTATGGGCCTAATAATAACTGATTTGTTCCACTTGTTTGGAAGGAGGAGATGGAGGGTGGAGGAGTTTGTGCCACGGATGGCTGGTTAGTTTTTCCAAATATAATAACGACATGATCGCTTTCACTTAACGTTCCCTACTTCAAATAGTCTACCAAACCGAAATTTTAGGAGCGGATCAATCCCCTTAAATCTCCTAAATCACCGGCAAGAGAGGACCACTTTTTTTTTATCTACGTCTGGTTGCTTGCCGCTACCTTTTTTTCCTTTCCATCCACTGCCCTCTTGTTTACATGGAAACTCGAACAGGCCCATGATCTACTCTCCATAAAATTAGGACGTATCCACGCGTGGTATCATAACTAATTGGATGCACATCCCGTGATTGGTTAAGCCATCCCCGGCCGGTACAGCTCCAGGAGATAAAAACGTGCATGCTTGTTACCTAGGCAAGAAATTAGTCTTGCCAATGCATTCCTCCTTATTTTCTCCCGCCGTTCATGTCACATTTATCAGCGCCCAGTAATTATGGATAGGGCCTGGCTAGTTAACGTCTTGTAATTATTCTACGCCTGGTGGTTGCTTCCCGCTACTTTTTACTTTCCATCCATTGCCCCTTGTTTACAAGGATGCTCACGAACACACGCATGATTTATGCTCCATAAAACTAGGGCCTACCCTACCTTTGCGTATCATAACTCATTGGGTAAGCCAGACACATACCCCTTGGTTGGTAAAGCCAGCCCCAGCCGGTACAGCTCCAGAAAAAAGATGACGCAAGGCAGGATATTTCTCCCTCACATCCCCTAAATAATTACTCCTACTATTAATCGTTGCTACTACTAGTAGTAGTAGTACTTTGTGCATGCTATCGTTATATAATGTTCTATAATTGTGGATGCGGCCTGGTACAACTCATTGAAAAAATGAACCAAAACAGACGCCATGATTTATCCTCCATAAAATTAGGGCCTACAAACGCGCGGTGTCATTACAATAAATTGGGAGCTTATCCCGTGATTGGTTCACGCGGTAGATACAACTCCTACTAGAGAAAATGAAGGACATGAATTTCACCTCTAAACGAGGCGAGGAGTTGCCGTGCATGTGCATGTCATGGTTTATTAATGCCCTGTAATTGTGGATGTGGCCTGGTTAATTAACTTAATGAATTTTTGTAGTACTGAGCTGTAATTATGTGGTTAGTCTTTTTCCCTTCATAATATATATGGTCGAAGCTCATTATTTTTCTGAATTTATGTGGAATGGGGCTGTACTTGTGGGCTGCAAGATCTAGCTAGCTCCACATATATTGCATCTACTCATGTTGCAAAGCTGAAAAGAGAGTAATAGTGAGGTTTAAATATCAAGCCTCATAGGACAAGACTTGCACTGCAAATTGTTGTTATGAATAACATAGCATTGTATACTCTCTTTTCATTAAGCCTCATGCCACTGCTAGTATAGTTTTGCTTCAAACTTGCGTCGCCATATATTCGACACTTCACAACTTCCATGCACCGAGACAAGTCTACCTAAACCCTAAAGGAGACAAGCGTTGTGCCAATCCAAGTCTACTTCGTGGCATTCCAAGACCTTGTTTGTCTCAAGGAAACAAGAATCGCACACTAAAAAAATGTACAGTTCTGGTGAAAATCAATTTGGCGCTTTATTGTCTAAACACATTTAGCAAAAACAGTATAAAAAGTTCCGGTAATGAGAAACACATGTTTTATTACAAACATTCCACGGAAACAAGTTTTAGTCCAGCAGTGATAAAAAACAAATTGAAACAGTGGAAAAAACAGTTTAAGATGTTCCATACGGAGGTGCAGAGGACCTCCATAGCGGATTGCTTTCCAGAATCTAGGAAACAGTGACCAAGCCAGCAACAGTCATTGCACATACATGCTCCATGCTAGTACCTAACCAACTCCAACAACAATTGACGAAATACATCCATCATCCAAGCTAGTGCAGCAGCAGCAGACACATAAAGTTGAAACCGTAGGATCACCAATCATTCAGGCAGATCACCAATCAGCTTGTCCCAGCAGTCGGAGAGCCTCAGAGTCCACCAGAATAGCAAAACCAAGCAACCATGAGCAAACAACGTAAAAAATTGAACTACACCAATAACACACTGGTTATTATAACAAGGAAAATAGTACATGGCCATAACACCAAACAATGTGTCCATCTTGTAATCCTTAAATAGAACTAAATCAGGCTTATGGTCATAAGAGACGACAAACCCTTCTTGCCAACTAAGAATACGCAGATAACGAAAATGAGAATTCAAAACTACTACACTGGTTGCATTGAAGAAAAGTGTCCCATACGGATTCATCAAAAGAAAATGGGGGCATTCTTCTAAAATATTTAGCCATTGAGCAAGGCTAGTAGCTAGAAGGAGCAACATTTTATAAACATGCAGATGAGTTAAACTACTGCAAGTTTTGACAGTGATTTTTACCACCAGAAGATGCCAAGATCAGTTGTATTGAGCACAAGTTTATATCCATTGATCCCACCAACAATAGATGTCAAGTTGGTATTTATTGTCATTGGCAACATAATAGCAGCAACTTCATGCCATTAACACAAAATTTTCAATTACCAGAAATACTACAGAAGGGCCTCTAATAACTAGGCCCATATGTCAAGTTCTTAAATAATAAACTAAGGTCACCAGAGCGTAAGTACAGCCGTGGTATCACAGAACACATGGGAGCCAGAGGTGGAAGGCGTATACCAATAACTCACCGGAGATGTTGTACCCGTACGAGTTTCACGGTTGCAGCGTGGTGAACTTGCCAAGGAGGTACTCGAAGCAGGGGGCCATCCAAGCCTACAACCTCGCGCAAGGCGCGGGCGGCCATGGCCAGCTCACCAGCACAGGCATGCATGCATATACACATCAGGAGTAGCATCGATCTTGTTCTAAAACAGAAGTGTCATATCATGGGAAGAATCTCTCACGCATGCTCTTCCTTCACTGTACAAGAATAAATAGTCAGCATCATGACAATATAAATAACAGCTGATACCTGCTGGTGAAAGGAAATGTCACAACTGAAATTGCATTGCATCATGCACATCACAGGTTCACAACTCAACCATGAATTTCAGAATTTGATCATAGTATGCATATAATGAAACAAAACACAATTTACACATCCACCTTGATAAATCAAAGTACTTCAATACATGAATTTCATTTTAACACAATTAATTGGTATGTCCCAAAATTGACAGAATCAAGTTTCTGATACCTTATAGTACCTTCAAACCAACAAAGATACGTGTTTTCACGACTGCAAAGCACGCATACAATACAAATGCGATCACAAGTGTGCACCCACATAGCACCCCTTAACACATCTCTACAATTGACAGAGACTCCATCAATCTCACAAAGCTCACAGTGAAGTGCACTCAAATCTCAAGCACCATCCTAGAAACAAGCTAAACTAATTATAACAGCTTATTTTCTGCAAAGTAGTCCATATTATCTAGAGTTATACATAGGCAAATAAAAATTCTATAACACAAGAGCCATCCATACCGCATACTGTTCAAGTCAGGAAGCTGCGGGGAGTCAAAACTGAGCAACTGCTTCTTCAGTTCGGAAAGCCTCAGAGTCTGCACCAGAATAGCAAAACTGAGCAACCATTAGCAAACAACGCAGGAACTTGAACTACACCAATAACAAGCTGGTTATTAGAAATTAGTATAACTAAGGAAAAAAGTACATGGCCATAACACCAAACTACGTGTCCAGCTTGTAAACCTTAAATAGCACTAAATCACGCTTATGGTCATAAGAGATAGCCACTATACTGGTAGAAATTGAAGAAAAGTGTCGCTTACGGATTCATCACAAGAAATGGAGGAAGTATTCTAAAAGAGCAACGAAGTTTCAACCATGAGTAACATGCCAGTACCTAGAAGGAGAAATAGGCTACATTTTTCATAAACATGCGGGTGAGTTAAGAGCTACTATAAATTTTAATGGTGATTTTTACCACCAAAAAATGCCAAGATCAGCACTTTGTATTGGCACAAGTTTATATCCATTGCTCCCACCAACCATAGAATGATCTAGATCAAACAAAGATCAATAGTTCAATACGACACAATACCGACACAACAGTTGGTATTGATGGTACTAGCAACATAATACCAGCAAAGTTCGTGCCATCAACACAAAATCTTCAATTACCAGAAATACTACAGCAGGGCCTCTAATAGCCAGGCCCAGATGTCAAGTTCTGAACTAATAAACTAGGTGACCAGAGCATAAGTACAACCATGGTATCACAGATAACATGGGAGCCAGAGGTCAAAGGGGTATACCAGTAACTCACAGGAGATGTTGTAGCCGAGCACGAGCGTCATGGTTATGCTGTGGTGAACTCGCCGAGGAGGTAGTCGAAGTCGCGGGCCAGCTAAGCTAACAACCTCGCGCGAGACGTAGGCGGCCACAGCCAGCCCAACAGCAGCACAGGCATGCATATACACATCAGGAGCAGCATCAATCTCGACCCAAAATGGAAGTGTCAGAGCATGGGAAGAAGCTCTCACACATGCTCTTTTGGTTTGGGAGGGTCACTTATGTCACCACAACAGCTGTCACCAGACAAATAAGCAAGAATGAGTTAGTAGTCACATGGATGAGCATATTCTTTGTACACACTGGATCAATAGACAAAAAAGGAGCTATAACACACAGGGCAAATGCCGTTGCAGGTAACAGAAGCAATTCCATGAGAACATGAATAACTAGACAGCATGTAAAAGAAGCTAAGGGGCGATTTATGCAGCTGCCAAGCAATTGGACCCCACATGAGTAATTATCTATCATAAGAAGTACAAGTACATGATCAACTGAAGTTACTGAATCTCGACACAGATGCTACCTAACATTCAAAACTCAACATGGACTATACATCATCATCTTCAGGACTCGTAACAGAAACAAAGTGGTGATTTATGTGATGCAATAGCAGCAACATGCATAGTGCTAGAGTTTAGACAGTGCGGTCCTAATTTATGTGATGCAACCGGAAATAATGCAAGCACAGAAATAATTAAGATGTACAAGAAGCAAGCTCAATTCACTAGCTTGAGTTGTTACCTTCTGTGACTTCCACAGCGGACTGCTTATCTTCCCAGTGGCAGAGCCAGACCTTGAAGTCTGTGTTGTCATTTAAAATCTTTGATGTCAAATACATGTATTTTCACTTCTTTTAAATATTTATTTACATGATTTATACCAACATGCAAAGGATTCGCAAGAAACCTATTGACCACACAGGTCACAATTTTGGCTACACCACTGTATCTTCCAATAGCTAACGTGGGCGGGTATCTTGAGAGCATACCGATGATGCCATCAACCATGCAAACCTGCCAATAGACATATATCGGATCACTTAGTTTGTGCAAGTATGTCATCATGTAAAAAAGATCCCATCATGAACCGCATGTACACATAAACCTTATGTATGCCTTCAGCATTTGTGCAAGATGTGCAAAGTACAATAGCTAGGAGAATTAAAATGACTATCCACATAGAGAATTGACTAGAATATTTCAAAAAAATCTCAAACTGTCCCAACTTCACAAACAACAGAACTTGGTGAAAGCAATGTAAGACAAACCCCACTGAATTATAGACACAATATTTCAGTCAATTTTCACTGAATTTCAGAAGGAATTCAGCCATAAACCATCTATTTTGTTTACCTATTCACATCAGTTTCACAAATATATATACACTAAAACCAAATCAAGACCAGATCTTGGACATTTTCATTTCTAAAAAAATAACATATGTCTGTATCGAAGTACAGAAAACTTACCAATGCCAAGAAGGAAAAATAGGTACTCACAACAAGAACGGTCTGCTTCTTTGCACTCAATTCATTTGCTTTCAAGAAAGGGAGAACCAGAAACTCGCCTAAACCATGGCGTGGACGAAGAAGCCACCGCTTCCACAGTTGCACCGCGGTGAACTTGTTTTCGTCGCACGGTAGCGAGGCGGAAGTAGTCAAACTTGCGGGCTGACCAGCAGATATGGCCATCTCTAGGTGGATGCCAGCAGCAACAGCCTGGGCAGGCAACCACCAGCAGGAGCTCGGCGAGACCCACACTGCACAGCTGGGAGACAACCACCGGTGGGCTAGTCATTGTTCAACTTCCTGTACCTGAATCAACCCAAATCATTTCACTTTTATGACATCTTTTGAATCATGATAAAAAAAATGCACAACCAAATCCTAGCAATATTACCAACACAAAACCAAACCAATAAGTAATAGGCTCAATGGCTGGAGCACAGAACAACCATTGCTTGGTGGCCGTTGTATCAAAGAGCAAGTATAGGAAAAAGAAGAAACCAAGAATTTACCTAATCCGAGAGTAACCGAAATGGAAGTATGAGAGCATGTGAAGGTCTCAACAAAGTACAGGCATGCTCTCTCCTGTTCTTGCAACGGTTTGTTCATCTACAAGAAGAAATAATCAGTATCAAGTACTTGCAATGTTCAAGCAGAATTCAAACCGCAGCAGGAAGCAAATTCTAAAATATATCCAACAGCATATTTCTATAACCAGGAGGTACATATGACACAAAGAAGAAATGAAAATTTTGAAATAACAGGCTAAGCATGTATACTGCCATACTAGAGATACCTATGGTACAAAGAAGATATGAAAATTCATTAAATCATGTAATTGGTGCCTTTTTCGCTAACTTTGTCGTGTGTTTAACAATCTCTGTTGTGCACGCTTTAACTGCATCAGCGAGTATTGAGAAGACTTGCTTATATCCAAAGAAGAAAGCAAAAGATACACGGGGTCTAAGAAAGTGCTCACAACAATTAAGGACAGCTCTGTTTAAGAGTGAACAAGATGTAGAGAGCATTGGCACATTAAACAATCAGAACTCGGAAGGTACCTAACAACAAGTATATCACAAGATTTCCCCTTTCCTATATGTGTATACCATACGTAGAAGTGGGTTTTAACTTGCACATACATGACTCGAATAAAACCCAAAATGGACCCTGCAAATATGCAACCACCATATTTTGAAACCCGACAAGTAAAAGAATCAACCATTCAGGTTAGTGAGCAGGCCATAAATTAAGCAGTAGCATTGAATAACACTTCAAACTAAGGTAATAAAGTGGCACACTCTTAAGTGAAATAGTTTTTCAGTGTTTTACTTGGCGTATATGCTTAAAAGAGTAGATTATATAACATCACAATAGTAGGATGATTTCTCAACATTTTGGCTAATCATAATTCAGTCCATCTTAGTAACTGGATATCTGAAGGACTACAGAATTCTTCAACGAAAAAAAAGCAAGGCCCTTTGTAGAAAGAGACGATGTTAGGTTCGTGTAAAAGGCATTGATTAACTTTTATAAAATGTTTGTCGGGCTAAGCCATCAGGTATATGCTTAAATGGACAAAACATTGTGTGAAAACATCAAGCACTCACAGCAATGAGCTGGTGATTTTCTCAACAGTAACATTCAACCATATAGGTGGTCAAAATATCAAGCACTATCCCTAGTACGGTTGGAGGTCTGGGACGAAACTGTAATCAAAATAGCGGTGAAGATTGTCTAATGAAGCAACATAGACATGGCACAGAGCATTAAGTGTTGCACAAATTTGACCTGGCAGGTGGACCAAGGGCAAAAAATAAAACAAAAGCACTGGGAGCTGTTCGCTGCCCTGCATCGTCACGTCTACGATGTATTATGCTGTGCCATAACTAACACGAGGAAGCTCCTGAGCTAATGTCTGAAGCTGCTTCATAGTGGCATTTCATAAATTCAAAGGCACCGAGCTGGAATCCCTGTAGCCAAAGAGCTACTATTGTTGAAGACAAGTTTTTGGTGAGATCATCATGTACTTCTAGAACACATGGAATGAACAAAGAATTTACATAAAAAAAATGCTAGGCCAGAACCAGCAAAGATCAACAAGCCAGTGGCAACTAAAAAATTTCATGCCTTAGACATGTGCTTGCCTTAGAACTGTAAAGAGAAGGAAAAGAATCAATAAGTACGAATAATATTACAAAAAATTTCCTGTGAACAAGATGCAAAGCATTGGCACATCAGACAATAAAAAGAGGTCCCTCCCAATAGGTTTCTATTCTTATTAGTTAAGAGTAAAACTCAACCATCTAGGGACCTTCACAGCGATTTGACATTGTGGGTCGTCGGATATGTCAGTTTAACGCCCCGGATCTTCCTGTCATCCTAATCGAAGTCGATTCGTCATTTTACCGTATCGAACTCGCCTCACTGCCAGCCCAACATTAACGGGCTGCTTCTCCCGAAATGGACTTGGGCATCATGTCGTTAACTGGGCCAATAAACAGCCCAGTTTCTGTTGTATGTGAGGCATGGGCTTGTTCGCATAGTCCTCTCTTTTTTCCCAGAGGCGCCGCTGCTGCTCCCGTTCCTCTCCATTAGGCTTAGTCTGTTCAGCACCAACATGCGTTTTCAATAACTGGCGATTGATTGCCTCGCAGCGGCGTGGTGTTATTGTTTAGTTAGCGTTGGCTTAATTCGCCCCTTCTGCCCCTTCGGTTACTTCGAACGCAGTATAATAGTTCTCCTGCGAGGAGCAGTAGCGCCCGTCGCTTCACATAGACTGGCTCTTTTGCTTGCTAGAGAGTTGATTTCCTTCACATCACAATTTTCGTTTTGCAGCAGTGATCATACCCGGGTTTGTGAGAAGTTTCCCGGGTGCAGCTCCGCCTCCACGACGCCGTTACTCTGGTTCTACTCTGATGTTTATCATGCCCTCCTTTTGTTCACAAGTTCGCTCACCCTCGCCATCTCAGATTTTCTCACGCAATTGCCATTCTGATCAACAATCTCAGTTATTTGGTAACTTGCCAGCAAGTGGTACTACAAAGGGAGTAGACAAGATGGAGTTGTTTGCATTCTACACTTCTAATTTGTTTACATATGCTGCTGATTTGTGATTCTGGAATTATTACGAATTATCTATTCTGATTGTTGCATGATAGAAGTAATATGGTGCAAGTAGAGACGGTGTTGGAACAATTAAAATTGCACTTTATTATTCAAGAATAATAACTTATGAGAGGCTAATAGGCTTTTAGGTTTTAGTTTCTACCTCAAGACATAGATGTGGACGTGTGGTGTGGTTCTTGCAGGGTTGACATTTGAGCAACAATATAAAAGGGGCAGAGAAACTACAAGAGTACATATTCTTATTCAGGTCTATTGCTTTGCTTTTTCTTGCCTATCACTTTCAGTTTGTCACTACTCGTTTGGGCAGATACTAAGTTGCAGTTTTCATTGTGAGAATGCACATATTAGGATGCTTCCAGTTCCAGCCTACTGTAAATATATGCCCGCTTATAGCAATATTACTCTAATGAGTAATGTCTATGTTCTTTGTTCTGCACTTCCTTAAAACCACATAAGCTATTCAGAAAAGGTTAAGATTCTATGAAAAAATGATAAGATCAAAACTCATACACGAGGTTTTGTTTCTACTTATTATGCAGTTTGGGTTCGTTATAATGGAGAATATTTTCTGGCATCACTACAATCCATGGCCAGAAAGGCTTTACCCTTCAGAGCTGTCGTGATTCCAGCCGTCAGGTTGCTTGTCAATGGATGAACAACAGGGGCGTTGCTTTGTGGGGGAAATACTGCACCAAGTTTTCATGACAAGACTATAGTAAACGGACCAGACATAAGTTATCATCACACTTATTTCTCTTGTCGCTGCAATCGAAGATGGGATGCAGGTGGCCACAGAGGTTCTCAGATGAAGAAGTGACAACAGACGTGAGTACAAGTAGCAGCTCTACAAGTTCCCCTGTTTTTTTTCTTAAGAAACTGAATTTCAAGATCTAACTACTCTGACATATAGTTTTTCTGTTGCTCTGAAAGACGAATCATCTTGTGAAAAAACATACAACTTGGAACATTGCTGTTAATATCATATTTGAAACTTCTAGCTTAGGAAGCACACTGAACCTCCAGATTTATTTGTAGAACAAAGATAACTTTTTTGGACTGTTCTTTATATTTAGCTCTCACTACAAGTGTGAATGTGTCCGTTTATTTGTGCTTCATGCTTATGTCCTGGTCATGCGAAGGATACATAGATATCCCTTCCAGAAATGGTTTTTTTTTTATATTGATAGATGCTACAACAAGTTAAATATGACATGCAGGAGAATTCCCCCAAGGATTTTCTTTTGGCGAATGAATTCCGTCAAGTACTTAGATTATGGGAGTATATCAAGAGATAATACCTGTTGATGCTTGGTCTGAGTGTCGCTCAAAGGTTGCATGGCATGTAAATGAGAGTTTTAATATGAATATCGGATATAGGATGACACAAGTTTGTCATTACAACGTCAAACTCGGCTTGATTGGATATGGTAAATCAGGTACCGATTGAATTTCTTTATTTTTGTTCGCATGTCTGTCTATGCATTCTGCGCTTAACATTAATCGTGAACAAATGTATCCCATCTTGATGGAGGCATGTATAACTCAAGCTTTTGAAAACCCAGGTATCTAAGTTATTATCTGCATTTGTAATTATGTATATGTATTTTTTAAAATAGACGGGCGCGGCAACGCGCGCTGTCATGGTCTAGTTATCATTAAGGAAAACACAAGGAGTATAAGAAAAAGATTTAAATTGCAAATTTATGCATCAAATAAAACTTATAATGGAGACTGCACATCTGCATCCATCGGACTTTGAAACCCAGCAAGTAATAGGAAAAATAAGTTTTTAGAGACTCACATATATGTGTTCTGGAATGCACGAGAGGGACGAGACCATGTATGAGCTATTGGGGATGATACATGAAAGTAGCACAGGTATAACCTTGTGTGGACCATTAGGAAACTAATGCCCACCGGATTCTGCCAAGTGTTGAATATAAAACACACTAACTCATGGTCCATAGTACAAATGGCTGAACAAATATATAAGACTTGCAATGCACAGTCTCGGATGCAACTTCACCCAGATTACCATATTATGCATCTAAAACCTTCCATCAATTCACAACGACTGCATTAAGCTACTCAAGTCTATGGACAGAGCAAACACTACAGTGTTGGTCAAAGAAGCCCGCCCAATTCAACTACTGAGTCATGCAACGACAAAAAAAACCTTAATAGACCAGCATTGCTAAACATTTATCAGGCATTTAAAAGGACAAACAGTGTTCTAACATACCTCTGACAAACCAAAGATCTCAACATGGTCAACAGTTTTAATTGTCCCTTGTTGGACACGTCCAGCCACAGCAGTACCACCTACCACGACCCTGCAAATTGAAACAATTAATCAATATAAGAATGAGCTGCCAATGAATAAGATCAGGTACAATTAATGTCTTATTTGGTCACTGATGGTCTTTTTATGGAGCAGGTACTCACTCCTTAGGAATACTAACAGTCATGCTTATACCCAAAAGATTACACCTAAATAAGGAATGGGAAAGGATGATCTTAGAGTTCAGAAACTGAGTAAACATAAGTAAGGAGCAGAAAGTGCTCAACATGATGAACAGGACCTATAGCATCTTAAAGTCAAAGTCTTCTGATTCAGTGTTTTAGAGTACAGTATTAGTAGCTGTTACAAATATGCCGTGGCAACCCCGGAGCCAGGACAACCTTCGAGGAAGTCATGAAAATAATAAATGATTAAATGTTGAAGTGCAAATACGCACAGCAAGAGTAAGTTGACAGCATCATCCAGCAGCAACATCAGTGGCTAATACTGGAACATGAGCAGTCCAAAACTGATTGAGAATATGATACCTGTGATTTATCACCATGAATGCTTGCAGCACCAAGACAACGACAGTGCCACAAGAAGGCAGCTCTAAAAATCTGCTCCAAACGGCGTTGCTTATCCATTGATGGAAACATCTCTGCATACTGCATCCATACACAACGGTGAAACTCAGAAATGGACCATCCAGAAGAAATAGCCAAATACTGTGATATATTAAATACAGTTGGGTGCTCTAGAATTCCTTTTTCCAAACAACTAAACATTATTACGATATTGAGCACCAATTGGCAGTAGCCACTATAAGAGGTAATACAACAAGGAAAGCATCCAGTACAACAACATCAAAGCCTTTTTCCCCAACAAGGAAAGCATCCAGTACAACAACATCAAAGCCTTTTTCCCAACAAGGAAAGCATCCAGTATGGAAAAAAAATAAGAATACGGCCACAAGGATTACCTGTGTGATGGGTTGTTGGCAGCAAGTTCATCGATGTTTCCAATATTGATCTGGATAGGATCTCTTGATAAATCACCAGATATTTTTGTAACCTCTTTTGGCCAATTGGCAGTGTACATCAGAGTCTGTCTGCTACGAGGAATCTCGTCCACAATCTTCCGTGTTTGTGGCTCAAAACCAATGCCAAGCATGCGTTCAGCTTCATCATCTCCAGAATACCATCAAGTCGTCCAGGTGTAGCAACCACAATATGTGCTCTACGCTCAAGTTCTCTTAAGCTGAGAGCCCTTTGGAGCACCACCATACAGGCACTGCGAAAAGAAAAGAAAAATGAACATATGTTAAAGATTGTGATACATCATCTAGCAGCAGAACTCGGGACATATAGCACATTGTCTACGAGGCAAAAAAGAGGCACAATGGTTCATGGAAGGTCATTCCAAGATAAGACTTGTTTTGATATTGACAACACCATTTGTCCAGAATCAGATTAGTCTAAGATGTCTTTTAACAATTATATGTATATTCTTACAAGGCAACACTTCTAAATATAATCACATGGTTACGATCAGTTAGCATCCAGTGTCTGTTAATGCTCCTAAGATGCCTTTCCCAACGATGTTATAAAGACCACCTACTGGGTTTTATGAATAAATAAATCCTTATATCATAAGGGATGTTGAGCACTTATTTAATATCATATGGCAAGTGGACGCTGATCAAGGATTTAATATCACAGTGGTGAAAACATGCTAAACACAGATTTAATATAGCAATGCTCAGAACAGGCTACGAAGTAAACAATGTGGTAAGTACATTTATCCGGTAGGTGCTTTGCACAAACAACACTTGGAACCACACAAAAATACATGAAACGATGGATTTATACCTCCAAATGGCAGAAGTGTGTCGACGAACTCATACAACAACAACGGCAGCCTTGTGTTGTCCTGCAGCTAGGCCGGGGCAGGGGTGCCCTCTCAGTTCGGGTGGCGGGAAGGCCTGAGGAGGAGGGCGCACGGTGTGGTGGCATCGCTGGTCGTCGTCACCGGCAAGAGAGCACCACTGCACATGGTCGACACCAGCCGTCTATCTATGCAACTCCTGCCGCTCAACCTTCCGCCTCTTCACATCAGCTCGCCCGTGCACTTGCTGTAACCGGATTGACAGATGCTTAGAATACCTTTTTAGCGAGCATCTGAACTGAGAACTTCCAGAAAATATACTAACATGTGCTCAAATTTGATAGGTATGTTAAAAACGTGCTAGAATGGACAGCATCTCAGGCTTCACCAATTTACTTCTATAAAGATTTAATTCATTTGGATCCCACAAACATACCTTAAAACATGGCCTGAGGGAGAACGTCCAATAACTTCTCAAATTTGTGTGCCATTGTTCTTTTCTCTGTAGGAACTCTGCAACTGTGTAGGGAAAACCTCAGTTAAGGATGTATATAAGCACCTGAACTGAGATCTTTCAGAAAATATACTTACCTCAAATTTAAGAAGTTCTAGATTATGTTCATTAAGCACTCATCGCATCTTCTCTAGAAATCGGGAACGGAATCTTGAATGCTTCCTCCCATACATATAAGTGCCGGTGATTTAGTACTGATTTAGTACAAAGTTTGTACTAAAACTCGACACTTATTTTGGATCCGAGGCAGTACGTAAGACCTGATAATAAAAAACCCCAAAAAAGTCAGAAAACACAGAAGCTAAGCATATATTTTCAGAACATAGAAAAGTGAGCTACAGTTACAAGAGACACAACAAGTGGCTAATTTACTAAGATGAACTTGCAAATACAAAATGTTTAGAAGATTCAAACTAAAAGAAATGCAATTTCCAGTTAGAATGTCACAAATATGCAGATGCAGCCAATAGCACAGCAAAGTGCAGCATAACCGGGACAAAGAGTACAAAGTTGAATTATAGTGCAGCATAGGTTTTAACACATCTTCCAGACATTCAGCTTGAGTAATTACTCATTCAGAGCTAAAAAGGAAAAAATTTGCTTGTTTGTTCTTCCACACAAGGAAATGGACAGATTCCAATATATAAAAAAAATCTATTTATGTGATCATAATATGTATATACAGGCACTGTAGCCCAAATATTTAACAGACGCTAGAACCCACTAAAACCATTAACTCCCCTAAACAGAAGTACAATCATTAACCCTAATCCAATTAAAGGCATGAAACTGAGCGTCACCAAGCCCTTCTCCTTATCCGTACGAGGACAAGCATGAGCAAGCTGAAATCTTGCATTTTTAGGTCTAAACACAGATAGGAGAACAGATCGGGAGGCTTACCATGGCGTGTGAGCTCGAAGGGGGAAGATCGAAGACATGGGGGAGGTCCTCCATCTAGAGCGCCAGCTTCAGCCTCTGCCGCTGCTACTGCTGCTACGGCGCTTTGCCGTCGCCGTCCTGGCCGCCATGTTCTGCAGCCAGCCAGCAATGTCCCGACGCAGGAGTGGCTTCCAGGCAAGGAGAGACTTTCAAGCCCAGGTGGGGCTTTGTTCCACCGCAGCAACCACCCACGTCATGATGCCATGTTGTAGTTAGTTGACGAACACCTCAAACAGAAAAGCATAAACAGAGTTTAGGTTCAAGAATTATTAAGCATACACAAACAGCTAGACATGCACTTAATTAATTGATTAATAACTAGTAGAACAAGTACTGAATAAATCAGAAAGTAATATGCACATAACTGGAACAAGCATGGGATTCTTAAGCATAGAGAAAGCTCCTACTAGAATGAGCTCATTTTATCAGAAGTCATTGAGCACGCTTTCACAAAGATTATGGATAGTTCAGTTTGTCGGGGATGAAGAGCTAGTTACTAATACACGAAAATAAGATGGAATGGATAGAAACATGCGATTAAGCTTTTTTTTTGGCTCCAACCAACACTAAGAGGAGCGACCAGGATGAGAAAAGAAAGAAGATTTCCCGCAGATTTGTGCACTAATCCAAGCAATCCTCGTGCCATACATTTTTTGGATGTGCCCATCGTGTGCCATACATGACACACGACCTAGAGTGCCATGGCACACAACGGATTCACAAAGAGGAAGGCATGTTTTCTCCACTGCTAGCACACTCAACGGGATAAAAAAGAAACAAATAAATAGAAGGACAGAGCATTGAGGAGAGGGGGCTCACGGGGCTGCAGCGGGTTAGGGGAGGAGACCGGCAGGAGCATGACGGAGTCGTGGGCGGCAGCAGTGAGCCGGAGATGTTGCCGGCGGCAGCAGGTCCACCGCGCCTCCATTCCTGCGCCGCCGCGAGCTCCAGCGCCACTCCCGTCGTCCGCTGTCACGGATGTCGCGGAAAGACACCGTCGCGCCGACCCGGTCGCATCCGCAGGCCACCCACACGCGTGGAGCTCGCAGGCCAGCGGATTCTGCCGGCCACAGGGCCGATCGAGAGGTCGAGGTGGGTCCTCTCGCGCCTCCCTCGATGTGGATCGCTCCGAGGAGGAGGCGGGCCGGTGCTCGATCTGCTCTGGCGCACTGGTTGCGGAGAGAAGGGCGGCGGATGGGAGGAGGGACACGCCGGAGGTGGGGGAGACGAGGCACCGGCGAGGGGAGGAGCGGCGGCGCCGGCGAATTTGGGGACGGGAGGAGGGTTTCGATGGGGCTGGGACTTAACCAGTCACGCGTTTGGTATCGTGGGGTTAGTTTAGGTCTTAACCAAAATTTAATTTAGTAGATCGAGCCATGCGCAGCGCGTTTATTTAGGTCTTAACCAAAATTTCGCCTCGCGCCATGGGTTTGAGCCCAAATTTGGCGCCCCCTCCTCCCTCCTCTTGGAATATTCCTGTATTATCTCGCCCTAAAATTCCTTTTTTTTTTGTTGTCCTTCCGTAGGTATCCATTAAAGTGATTGTCATTGTATGTAGACGTACGATAGGTTTATTAGAGCATCTCCAACAGAGACGTAATAATATGGCGCTGCAAAATCAACTTCGCGCGCTGCACCAAAATCCCCTCTACCGAAGACGCTATTTCGCAGCGCGGGAGGCCCGCTGAAAAAGCGCCCGCAGCGGAAGCGCTAATTTACAGCGCCAGAAACACATTTTGATTTAACATAGTTCAAATGGAAGATCTAAAAAACATTGAAAATACATAGATAATAAAAAAAAACATAGTCTACTCGTCGTTGGAGGGTCATTGTCGGCCCAAGTCGTGTTCGGGTTGTCGAGCGTTCCTGAGGTCGGCGAAGAAGGCCTGTTGTCGACGTCGCCGGGAAACTACGCCCTCCAACGGCGCATCGCTCCTCGTCGCGCTCGCGATGGCGATCCGGCGATGCGCCTGGGGCGGCGATGGTCATCCTCGCCGACGAGGCACGGCGCGGGCTCTAGGAACTCCGCCTCCTCTAGCGACTCGACGTCCTGGAAGTTGAGGTCGCGTCGTGGCCGCGGGCCGCCACGCGGTCGCTGTAGGCGCGCGCCGCCCTCCGGCGTGTTGTAGGTGCCGAGGTGAGGCGGAAGCCGCCGGTGCGATCTCCGCGTAGAACGTCCCGTTCGGACGCACTCGACGCCGGCGAAACCGGACGATCGCGGCGGCGTGGCGGCATCCCGGCGACGAAGGAGCGAGGCGGCGGCGACGAAGGAGAGCAGCGGCGACGCGTGGCGCGGGAAGCGGCGGGGCGAGGCGAAACGATGGAACTTTTCGTGGCGGTTTGTTACGCGCACGCGCGCTTTATAGCGCGCGAAGCGACGCGGCAAGTTTGGCGCTCGGGATACCGCAATAGCGCGGGGGGGGGGGGAGTTTCCTTTCTCGTGCCGGTTTGGCGCGTCCGCTGGAGGCGCGCGGGAGAGTGCGCGCGTGGGAAAAAACGGTTGAAACGCGATGACGCGCCGTTTCGCGTCTCTGTTGGAGATGCTCTTTGACTCAACCCTCCAGTACGTGCATCCATCTTCTTTTTCTATTCAAAAGTAAGGGCACACTAGGAGGCCGCTTGCACACGTATGAAAAAACTTCAAGCCACATCATGTATTTGCACACGACAAGGCATTCCTACGTAAAATCGAGCCCCGGGTTTTCGTCTTCACCATGAGTAGCCCAGCGTCATGCGCCCAGGTATCCCCGTGTACTTTGCTCGTGAAATCGCCGAAGAATCGGAGCCCAATGTCGATGGTCAAACTAGCTAATTGAACCACGGCACGAGACGAGCGGTGGCCATGGCCAGAGCAGAGCATGGCCGCAGAGACCTCGCTTAGGAGGGAGCAGGACGAGCTCGTGTTGTCTAGTGGGACGGCGCCTAGGTAGAGCCATGCGAGGTTGACGAGCAGAGAGGGATGCGGTCGTCTCCCATATGGATATAGCGGGACAGCGGAGGACGAGGAGGCAGCGGGCTAGAGCTCAAGCTTGTGGGTCGTGGTGGCGTTGCATGGTTAGGATGCGACTCTGTTGGTTTGGGCGCGGTCATGGCGGGATGTGTGCGTGAGGGATGGGGTGAGAGAACGAATGTGATTTGGGAGCGGTCATGACGGCGCCGGTGCGTGAGCGGGCGCCATGGCAACCAGATAAGGAGGAAAGGTTGGTAGATGGGGCCAAGGGAATGATGTCTACATGATGGCCTCGCATCGGAGGTCGTGCACCCGGAGGAGGTGTGGGCTCGATCCCCCGCATATCATCAGTGTTTTTCATTGGAAAAGGGATCTTGTACAACAATATGACAACGTTGTAAAAAATTGTCTGGTGGCCTCAAAGTTGAGTTTCGCACTACATGTTCAAAATCTTCTTGTGATAGCCCTATTTGTGAATCAAGTGACAAAATCAGAGTTGTGTATTGGGTGTTCCTATTCGTGCCCACCCTCCTCCGTGCCATCTCGCTATCGCCTAACCCTTCCTCCGCGCCATCAGTGGAAATGGTGTCGGTCGAGGCACTCCCTTACCGCCGAGTATTCGTGGTGCCTTTTGATGGCAATCAACATCTACTTGGGCCTTGTGAGGTGTGCCTTGAAGGCATCATAAACCTTTGCCTTTTTTGTGTCTCCGACCACTGGACTTTGCTCATAAAAATAAACTATATTCACTAAAAATATAGTATCAAAATTTTAATTAAAATGAAAATTTAATCATTTAGGATTTATTATTTAAAGTATTTTCTCTTGTCCTAAATTCCAAGAAAATTCAATAATTAGTGGAACTTCTAACATAAGCAATAGTAACTTATAAAATAAAGAAAACATCCAAATAATTTTCTTTATCAAAATTATCATTGTTAGTATTTAAATCTCTAAATTGTATTTACCTTATTTATCATTTTTTATATATATAAAAGAAAATGATAAACCCATTATTACCTTGAACTTAAAAGTTGTTTCTTAGTTTCAACTTTACTTAACAAATGATTTCTCAATAATGGTTGGACAAATAGAAAACCCTAGTTCAGTTATGAGTAAAACCCTAACTCCATAATTTTATGTGAAACACTAAATTGCTTTCACTCCTAGAACCTTAGGGGCTTATGAAATGTAATCATATAAACGTAAACCTTACTCATATATATATACTAAGTAAACAAAAACATGCTCATGTTCTATTAAGATCATACTAGCCCAAATATAAATCAAGTTATTATTCCATGTCTTCATCTTGAATAAGATCTTATATGACCAGCTAATACCACCTAATGATGAACCCTAATTGATACTTTCATGTCATCACTATTAATCATCATTCATTGATATAATTCCACTTTGATCAACTAAAGTAAAAAAACGTATATAATGATGTACCTTAATGCTCAAGTAAATCATCCAACTACTATATGATTAGAAACTCATTTCATTTAAAGATCTACCTCTTACTTACTTAAGTGAAACCCTTGAGAAGGAATTGTAAACCCTAGTTTTTATTCTCAAAGTCATCAACCTTAACCACCCTTATTTAGTATCACATCATTGTGATCAACCATAATAACAATATTATATAGTAACTCACTTTGTATGTTCATGCTTAACTAAACCCTACAAATACTAGATGCATCTAACTTCATTTATTAGGATCCATATAATACTTAATTAGGACACTCAATTGAGAACCATAGTAAACCATAGAAGCAAATAGTTTCTACCTGAAATACTTATTGTTCCTTGCATATCATGTTCTTCAAAAGTTATTCTTTTGAAGTAAATAATTAAGAAGTAATCTTTAGCCATATCCTATAGTATTAAAACTAACCACTATTCTTTATTTGTTAACACTATGCCAATTACTATTCCTTGTGTGCTAATATAATTGCTATACTCTACTACACCATTTGTATATGATACCGAGTTAACCAAACCCTAATAAGAACCTTGTTTGAAGAATCACTCTAAAAGTGCAACACACCCAAAAGCAATCATCACAACTCACTAATCCTAAATCATCGGGGTTAGGTCACGCTTAGTACGATTGCATGTCATACTATGCATTATAACATTATGCCAATTTTTTAAACATTGTCCTTATCGGATGACGATGATGCTATTTCACAATTTGGAGTTATCCCGTATCGAAGTCCTTGCCTGCATAATCTTGCAGTCAAGAAAGGCAAGTTCATCACTTTTGTCATGTCACCTTGATTATGTTTATCAAATTATTTGCAAATTACTATCACTCTTACATTACAAAGCAAATATTACTTATCCAAATATGAATATGACTATGCGGTGGGAAATGGAACCATGGTTTGAGTTGATAGTGGAGGTTCCGTTGAAATTGGCTTACTCATCTAGGATTAACAACCAATGTCGTCTAGTGATTCTTGCGTCGTAATACTCGTGTTAACCATATGATCCGAAATGGGACGGAGTAGTTAGTTGTATTTATTCCTTCCATACATCAACGGACGCACTTTACCGGAGCAGTTGCATCCAGGAAGGAGCAACCGGAGCGGTGGGAAACCCTGAAGTCCTCATGTTATTGTGGTCTATGATGGGTTGTAGATGACCGGTGAAGGTGCTGAGGTCGAAACTTACCTTAGGAGTTTGTGGGCTGGAGGGAGCATAGAATTGAGGTCGGACAAAGGAACCGACGAGGATCCAAGACCGGAACTACAATACGGGTGGGTGTGCGGAATCACGGAGAAATACAACGATTGGCTAGGACCTTATATTGGGCCTCACACCAAGGAAGTATGGACGGGAAAGTACGCCCGGTTGGCAACAAGGATAAGTTCTCTTATGGGTAAAGCAACACACCTCTGCAGTGTATCAAATTGTGGCTTGTCACTCCTGTTCTGGTTTTAGAATTGCGAACGCGGCTGGAAAGGAACTCCATAAAGTTCTAGACACCCGGTGAAGGCTGACTGATATAGTTTTTCATTGCCTGATGACTTCATGGTCTATGATCTTTTCCTATAATGGAGATGCGCTCGTACTCACCCTTCTTTGACCCCCCTACGTAGACATGGAGACATCGAACAAGGATTTACAATGAAACTCGAAGACAGAGGAGCCAACTACTTCAAGAGATAGGACTCTGCCAGAGGAGCCAACAGAGTCAATCATTACATCCACCATGAAGAAAACCTAGAATATAAGTAGAGGGGAACTAGTTTCCTAATCTTAGCACCTACGTAGCTAGAATCCAGTCTTAGCCCTCTATAGATAGAGTTAGTGATAAGTTAGACTATGAGTTGTTCTTCTGGAGTTTATTTGCAGTTTTACCTCACTGTAAAGTAGGAGGCTGTGCTGATCTTCTGTAAAGAGTTTGTGTGTAATTCTATAGACATGCCTTGACCCCACAAATGTTTATGTTGTACCACTCCGAGGGATGTAATACTAGTGGAACGATGTTTCATTGGTGTTATGTCAATGACTTGCATACTACACCATGCAGTGTATGATGGGTCACCATACAATGCGTCATTTTTTGACCATTGTGACCACACTTTGATGCCACATGGTCTCGGTCGTGTGTTATCTTTCAGCTTTGTCGATGACACTTTGGCGTCGCCCCATAGTCTCAACCATCGAATGCATTTCCCTCGTGCCGAAGACACTCCTTGATGTTCTTGGGTGTGGTGCCGAAGAGAGGCACTCGATGAAGTCAAAATGTGGTGGTTCATGAAACAATTCACACAAAATAGGAGAAAACAATAAATATATATAAAAAAGTTACGAGTGCCATACATGGAGACTTGGCAAGTACTTTATGACGGAGGGGTTTGTCAAATGTTATGGGCGTGGTACTCAGCAAAGGGACACCAGTATCAACTTCTGGTAGAGGCGCCGAGCTTGGACACGTGTCCACCATTGTAAGTGCAATTAAGGTGAAGTGCCATCTCTCTTAGACACAATATTAACATAACAAGATTAGTAGAAAAAGTATTGATGGAAGGATGTCACCGTTTCAAAGCATGCATGATTGCATCTGCCCTTGCTTCACCGATCAAATCCTAATGTGGTAAAGCACACGGTATGAGTAGCGAATTATGTCTCATGGTTAAGAATAAAATATTTAAGTACACACTAATTAACTTAGTAGTGGTAGGAGTAATTTTTTTTCCAACTAGGCTTCCACCCCTTTCCATTACGAAAACAGAAATAACCAGCTCAACTAGTTCACGTTATACGAAGAAGGGGGAGGAGACAAGGGAAGCGGGTTGGTGTGGAGTAGCATGAAGCCCACTACGAATGCTCGATATCAAGTATCCACTATGGAACGAAAACCTGCTACCACTAGCCAACAAGACAAAAATTACAAAACAAACTCAGAGATCTAACACCATAGTACCTAGGATACTAAAGAAGAACTCCAAGAGAAGCTTTCTACCAACCACGAGAGCAACACACTCCCAACAATTTTTTTTTCTTGAAGGAATGCAAACTTGGGGATCCGAAACCATTCTCCCAGCTTGAGAAACAAAAGGATATGATCCGCCACGAGTAGTAGATTGAGCTCTCAGCAGACCCATCGCAACTTCCAACATCTTGGTAGCTCCGATTCAGCTTCTCTTTAATTACCTTGATCTGTCAACAGATGTGAAGTAAAGAAAATAATCTCACACGGGGTCCTCATTCTATGTTTGTCAAAGGTAACTTTAGCCTAACAAATAGTAGATATAACAACCATGAATTAATCATCCCCATGCGGTAAATTGGCATGAAACCATGCCGAGGACTTTCACAAATTGTTAGGACATAGGTTGGTACCCAAAACCTGGCCCACTGCCCCACACCACCCAAGCTATATGACAGTGAAAAAGGAGATGATTTACCGATTGTACTTGATCACAAAAATAACATAAAGGGGATCGAGACTATTTTCTTCGCTGCATATTATCTCTCGCTTATTGGTAAATTAAATAAATGTGAGCACATAAAATATAGGCACCGTTTTTGAGCTAGGAATCCTAGCCTAGGATGTGCAACAAAATTAATTTTAATCAAGCGGGAGAACTCTGAGCACTAAAACTCAAGTCCAAATTCGAACTAGCCCAGCAGCTCGTCAGCGCCCACCGGCCCATTTTGCAGTCAGATGCAGACTGAACAAAGAAAACCCGCGGAGACGCCGCGATCCCCTCGCCCTACCCAAATCGAACGCAGCCGCCGCTCATCTCCATCGCCGTCCACCTCCCCTCCGCCGTAAGATCGACGGCAGCCGCCATGGACTCGCGAAGCAGTGAGGCTGAGCCCCCAAGAACCACTGCGTCGCGGCGGCCTTTTCGCCGGCGCGCGCGTGCACCGATAGGACGGTGCGCGGCGCTCCGTCGAAATCGCCGCATGCGTCGCCTGCGTGGCCGGCGGGTGGGGGTGCTTCACGCCGGCGAGGTGCTGCCGGCCATCCGGACGCGGCGGCGCAGCTCCCCCGTTCTGTCCTTTGTCTCCGCCGAGGACCAGACCGTGGCCCAGGCGGCGACTTGTTCCGGGTCGTCGCCCTGCAGGTACTTTTCCAAACCCTAACCTCAATACTTCTCTTCCCCTGATTCAGTTTGACTGAAAAATTGTTTCTTGGCAGAGCAGAAGGAGGAGGAGCGAGGCGTCGTAGCAGTAGTACCGCCGGTCCGGCAGCTTCTCCGGCAAGGATTCGACAGCGCACCTCCGAGCCCTTCTCCCCGTCCGACTCCCTCCGACATCTGGTGCTGCTACCTTGTAGGGGCCGCAGTTTTCAGGTATGGGAAGCTCTTGCCGGCAGCTGTGAACGGTTTAGCACCATGGAGTTATAAAGCTAGCACTCGACTAGTTTTTGTTGTTGGTGATGTTCTGAAGCTACTGCGTGGATCCATCGCTCCTGGGTTTGTTTGACAGTGTAGCCATCTAGTGTGTTTGGCAAATTAGGGGGATCAAGTATGAAGGTTATGCATTTTGGTAGTTGTGCATTCTATTTTCTTCACTCGTCCCTGGTACTAGCAGGTGCAAGTTAGAGCTAGGTTTTATGTAATCGGGTTCTCGAGAAAATAATGGCGATATGTTTCTTCCGAGTTCCAACACGAAATACTCTGTCTTGATATAAATATAAGTTCCAGCTAGTTTGTTTTGTCCTGAATTTGCCATTGCACCAATTGGTTTTATAAAATCAGTAGAGAATTAGTGAGCAATGAAGCAAGGAAAGATTGAGAGCTGCCAATAATCAGTAAAGAACCTCCAAGCTAATCATTCTCATTCTACCTTGTTATACGATGTGAGCAAGTTCAGTCTGTGAATAATCTACATGCTAACCCTCTTGTTTACTTGTTTTCTGGCGTTATCATGCAATTTCAGAACTATTTGTGCTTGTTATACGATGTGAGCAAGTTCAGTCTGTGAATAATCTACATGATAACCCTCTTGTTTACTTGTTTCGTGGCGTTATCATGCAATTTCAGAACTATTTGTTTCTTTAGCTATTCATGTCAGGACATGCTATGTTTGTATACGATAACTTGAGCACCTTAGGTTCTCAATTCCGAAATCTCTCTTTTTAATTTGAAGTATCTTGCTTTGTGTAGGCAGTGACAGTGTGACACGGGAAAAGACATTGGAGCTAGAGACTTTGCTGTAATTTCGAGGACACGTGTGCGCTGATCTACTACAGCTGCAGCAACGGGAGAGCGATGACGGCCGTGGTGGGAAGGGACAGCAGCAGAGCGAGCATGCATGAGTGTCTGTAGTAGGTGAGGATGATGCTTCCTTATCAAATTGGAATAACGGAGTTAACTAATTGTGACTTGTTTGTTTGTGTAGTTATTGTTTGTATCTAGGTTACTCTCTTGCTTAGACTCTTTTTTTAGAAACATTGATAGCAGATGATGTCGATGAAAGCACTCGTATGCATATCCCTTAAAGTTTAGTGTCCAATATGCATACATGTTTGCTAAATATATTCCTGGTGTAATTTTCTACTGCCTACATTTGAACCATTGACTGCAAAGGGCTGTTTGCATTGTTTATGTTGCTGCATTATATTCAGTCACGATAGTGTTTGTGTGATTTTGATGTGTACATTTTTGTTAACTAGCAAAAAGAGATTCTTGTCCTGTAGATGTTTGAGTGCTGCCATCTTGCAGTTGAAATTCTCCTTTTGTTGCCAAACTAAGACTCCATGACAGCAGCCATTAAATTACTTGCAATCTGCCACTAGTAGTAATATGGTTTTTGTTGACAGGATCAAATTTGCTGGTGTTTTTCACTAATGCTAAAGCTAGTTTTTGTAGTTTGTGTGATTTAGAGCAGATCTTGTTTAAGTAAACTAGTTCTTATCTTTGTTCTTGTGCTAATTCTGGTTATAGAATAGATAAGAACAGAGTTTGCTGTACTAACCTGGAATTGTTCTTCAAGGGACTAAGCTGGAACGAACAGGTGTGCACTACTTGTAAGCTGGATTACCCAGGAACAACTGAGACAAGTCTCGGAGCATCAATCGCGCAATGGTAAGCGTCCTGTAGCTTCTGAAAGCCTTTTCTTTCTTCTAGAGCATGCCAATTTCTTGGGTTAAACACCTACTAGGATTCTATAACGGTACTCTCTCCGATCCATATTATTTGATGCTAAAATGGATGTATCTACAACTAAAATGCGTCTAGATATATCTATATTAGCCTCAAGTAATATGAATCAGAGGGAGTAGTTAATTGTCTTGTATTATGTATCTCTTTCAGTATTTCATATCACTGGACCGTTGCGTTTGAGAGCATCTTTGTAACTGTTAAGAATGTTGTATGGTGCAGTGGCAGCAATGCTCGGCCTCGGCTACAACCTCTCCGGTGAGCTCCTGGTTCACCCTTCGATCTCCGGCTCATGTGTGCTCTTTTATATGATGGTCATCTAGCCGTGGTTATTATGTGCTTTGGCGTATGAGCCAATGATCTAAATATTTCTGGGAACATGAAGTCTTCTTTGGTTTGCGTTTTTTTATAATATCAAGTGCGCTTTTATCATGAAAAAATCGCCATCTCACCTCTGATACATCCTTGCATTCTTTTTGTTTTTATTATGCATGTTGAATTAGTTCCATGGAAGCCTTAATCGAGCTAAGAATAGTGCCAGATGGCACTTGTCTAGCTGCTATTTTTTTGTGTCGTGTTCAATTGGTTTATGTCGCTGTTGATGAACTACAGTCAGTTTCTAGCCTGCAACAAGATGAAATCCAGTACATTGATACCAATGCTGCTGACTTGTGCGATTTTATATTTGTGGCTGGTGTTTGAGTCTGAAAAATAATTTGTGCTGACTAATTCTTTTAGTAGCCTGTGGTTGTTGTTTCAATTGGTCAGACATGTATTGCTGGGAGTAGATTAGTGTATTGTTTCTTTGCTCCAGTCATGACATTTTATGAAAAATTGCTTAGCCAAAGATGTAATGTTTACTGTATTATATTGATGTTGAGCTTTGTCACCTACTTGTACAGCGAAGTGGAAGCGTGAGATGGTAAAGCTGCTGGTTTATAGAGTTGGCGACGGCTGCTGTGCCCCTTGCCGCCTCTGTGGCTTCTTTGTTGCGGCTCCAGTGGCAGTGGTTCTGCTGCTGTGTTTATGTGTAATATTCAGTCGCATTTTGACAAGTTGTAATAGTTTCTTTCGTAAGCATAAGTTGCATATTCTATGGTAAATACTACTTATCGTAGGCTGATGGGAAGCAGAACATCGGACCGGTCTGACACCATCGATTTCTCACTGCATCCAAAGGCCCCTGCAGCAGCCCGCTGTCTTCTTAAAAAGGCAGCCAAAAATTACGCACGGCGACTCATATAATATTGCTGCCCTTCTTACTCAAAACCGTCACTGCTCCTTATTCCTATCCTTCCCAGTTCACCTATACTCCTCGCCAAGATGGGTCTTTCTTTGTGAGGAAAGGTATGCATTGCAGGTTCTTTGATGTTCTGAAGTGCTATGGTAGTTTTAATTTTATATCTTGTTTGAAGCAAGATCATGGACGCGTGCATTGAAATCCATGAGGTTGTTGATCGCACTTTGCAACAGTGACAAGCCGGCGACTCCATGCTCCATCGAGCATGTCCGACGTCATTACTCGTCGGCTTACTGACTCCATGCCCCATCGAGCATGTCCGACGTCATTACTTGTCGGCTTACTGTCGATCTTGGGCATAAACACGCTGGTACTGCTTGCAGCACCATGAATTTTGGTGGAGTCCAAGACTTCAAAACGACGACTAAGGGGCGCTCGAAGGACGATGGCATCCATCCAGGACGTGCTTGTGTCTTCGCCCAAATAGTTGATTATTTGTAGTTACAACATATATTGGATCCGAAGCTCTTATTTGTACAGAGACGTTTAGTACTTGATCCCTTACCATTTGAAACAAATCTTTACTCGGAAGCAAATTCATCTTTAAACAATAGCGAACTTTAATTTCCTTGGAAGCATATCCCGAATTCATTTGAAGCTAGCACTAGTAATACTCCGATTGAAGCCATTGTATAATCCATGATCTATGGACAACACTGCGAAGCTTTTGAAAAACAATGTTATATATGATAGAAGCAACCTTAAAACGGAAGCAAAATTCAGTGATGAAGAAATCAATATCCGGTCGGCAGAAGCATGATTTTGTTATTTTCAAAACAATACGTTGAAGCTTGTCAGATCGCAGCCTATGTTGGTTTCAGTAGAAGCAGATTTTAGTAGCATTGGAAACATATTTTTTTTATCCATCGAAAGTAGCAAATCACGTGTCATGGAGACTTATTTTGCTTAAATAATTAGTTTCCTTAGAAGCTAAATTATTTTCCTGAAAATCAGGAATTAGTAATTATCGATCGGGTCCATCGGGAGCAGTTTGGAAATGCGCATTATAATGTTAATTGATTTGGAAACATATTTTTTTATCCATCGGAAGCAAATATAAACAGCACTGGAAATACGATTTGTTCTACAAGGAAGCAAATCACATGTCATGGAGACTTATTTTGCTTAAATAATTAGTTTCCGCAATTGATTTAGAAACATATCTTTTATCCATCGGAAGCAAATATAAATAGCACTGGAAATACCATTTGTTCTGTAAGGAAGCAAATCACATGTCATGGATATCTATTTTGCTTATATAATTAGTTTCCTTATAAGCTAAATTATTTTCTTGAAAATCGGGAATGAGTAGTTATCCGGAAGAGTCCTGAAAATCCACGTTATAAATGGTAATGGATTCCTACATTCTCTTTTTAAACTTTTTTTTTTTTGGCATGGACTCGTTTTAGGAATATGCTACCAACAATAATTAATTAGCGTGCAGTACGGGATCTGTTTTTGAACGGAAGCATGCAAATCGGCGCTCCATTCACAGAAATAGACGCGCGGGGCTGGTTTAGATTGAATGGTTGCTTCTAATCCTACGGACGTACTGTGGTCCGATCGGAAGCACATATCGGCTTCCGATTCCTAGTGGTGCCCATATTGTATTTACTCGGGAGAAGTTAAACTTTGTAGATGGATCGGCAATTGATCTCTTGAATTATTTGGCATGTGGTCCGGAACCGAGAGGAGATACTGGTGGACCAAGTTGGCTCGGGAGGAGCAGTTTGAGCACGACGACTCTTTTTCCGGCAATGGCAACGGCAAACGAAGAAACGTAAGAGGAGCACCGGTGGCGGTGGTTGTGTTATATAGTTTCAGGTCTTGTAATAATATCCAGTCTAGTTTTCAGAAGTTGTATTTGTTCATGGCAAGATCTCGCGGCCGCGGTAACGACTGAAGCTCGGCCGGCCGACGACGATGGTGGTAGATCGAACGAGTTGCGGCGAGTTGCGGCAGAGGCAACCAGGGACGGCGACTCAGGCGTGGGAGGGCCTTGAGTTGGGGGCACTGGAAGGGGCGGTCTAGGACCTCCCTGTCCCGTTCCACCGGCCGTAGAAGGGGATCGATCGGGTGGCGACCAGACATGGGTGTCTGATCGTCAAGTTTCGCATTGCCTGATCTTCAGTGGTATTGGTAGGGAGGCAATGTGCAGGATGTAGGCTGGAAGGCACATCTGGAGGGACGAGAAGGTGGGGTGCTGGCAACGCCGCGGCGTCGAGCTCGAAATGCTCGTCGGTAGAGAGGGGCGACGTAGGAGGAGAGAGGACGGCGCCGCGGGGCAGGGTTTGCGGCGGTATTCCTTTCTGACGAGATTGTTGGGCTCGGCCCGTTTAGGCGCATGCCGCATGCGGGAGACGTCGGAAGCGCTCGACGAAGGAGCGACGTACCGTCTGATCACGGAACACGTTCCCCTTTTTTAGGTAGTAGAGATGGCAACAGCAACGGAGAAACGTAAGAGGAGCACCGGTGGCGGTGGTTGTGTTACATAGTTTCAGGTCTTGTAATAATATCCAGTCTAGTTTTCAGAAGTTGTATTTGTTTCTTTTGTAATAATCATATCCGTCAAATTAAACCTGTAGCGAAGTGGGTAGATTTGTATTACCTCTGTTCCTAGAGCCTAGCAATTCGCTCGAGGTTTCTTGAGGCATTGTCTTGGTCCATGGCTTCTTGGTCTTTGCCTGAGTCCGCATTGCCTTTTGGTGGGTGACGCGGACACGACGCCGATGCATGTGGTGCGGTCTCAGCTCCATGGGTCCTCCACATTCTAGGTTACGACTATTTCTCTTGAGGTATATGTGTCTACGCTAAAATCTGTGTTTTCTTGGACTTATCGCGCCTCGTCGGAATTTTCTTTTTGATGGATCTTATTTGGAAACAATCAATTGGAAGATATTCAATTGCGACAAGTGCAATGAAGTGCGTATGCATATGTTCATGCCTTGAATTATGCTTGGTTGTAGAAAGAGGCGCCAAAATAATTTTCACACGCTGAGCCTGCCATCCATGAAAATTGATTTTGGAGCTAAAATTTTCGTTTCGGGCCGAGCAGAAACTTTGGCCCGAAATAATAAGAAGACAAATTTTGGGCATAGCCCACCCATCGACACAAGTCACACCACCCACGCCTGTCGTTCTACTTCTATCCCACCGCACCAGCTCCATTTGCGCCTACTCCGTCGCCGGCAGACCCTGGCCGAGTGGCTGGCTCCGGCGATCCCTCGCGCCGCCGACCTCTGCGCCGCACCAGATCCTCCTCTTTTCTCTATTCTACTCCATGGAACCGCTAAATCACTGCCCCGCCGCAAACCTTTAAGCGCCCCAAGATCCCCGCTTGCCCCTCCGGCATGTCCCCTCCGCCGCTGCTTCGTATCCCACACTACCGCCTCCTCCTCCCCTCCGCCATACCTTCCTGCCTCCGTCCTCAGTTCCTCCTGCCCTCCCCTCCCGCATCAGATCGACGCTGCAGCCCAAGTCTGGCCGATTCCAGATGTGCCGCCGCCGCCGGCCAGAAGCCACGACGTCGCGGCGGCTTGTTCGCCGGTGCGCGCGTGCTCCGTTAAAACGGTGCGCGGCGCTCCGTCGAACTCGCTGCCCGCGTCGCACGTGTGGCCTACGGGGGTTGCTGCACGCCGGTGTGGATGCGACGGCGCTGCCCGCCTTGCCCGTCGCCCTTCTCCAGCGGCTGCAGGTACGATACGCCCAAACCCCAGCACCCAACCTATCTTCTCTCCAATCTGAAAACCCGATTTTTTTTTGAGCAGCTAGAGGAGTGGATGGACAAATCGGCGGAGCATTCTCGGGCCAGTACGGCCGACGGTCCAACAGCTTCGCGGACAAGTCCGTCAAGGTATCAAGCTAGTTGCAGATTCGATTTCAGAGATAAATAAACCTATAAACGAAATTCCAGGGCACTTGGTTTTGATGTACAGTAATGGAAATTTTGGTCTGACGTAAAACAACAAATGTTCAGTATTATACTCTCATTCAGTAATATAAACTTGTCCTATGTTGATGCACAGTTTCAGCTAAGATACAACTTATTTTTGCTGTACATACTTTACTTAACAGAATGGCCTCCATTCTTTTATATTCTAAATAAAATTAGAATGGAATTGGTGTTGTGACTGGTATTGTTCGTCGGAGTGTTGCAAATGAAAAATTGGGTACTGGATCCCTTCAAGTTGGTTTATGTTTTATGCTGCTGCTGCTGCTGTTGGTGTACTTGGTTAGATGAAACGAATGAAATGGCCTTGTTTTGTGATTTAGTCATGCACCTCATTATTATCTAGAAGAAAAGTTAGTGCTTAGTTTACCGTTGGTGGTTAGAGGAAACGGATCAATGGTGCTTAGCGTGCTGTGTATTGCAAGCTGTTGTTACCAAGTGCAAGAAGAATATATTTTGTAGTGTAAGGCTAGTATGGCGAATGTAATTTTTACTAGTTCCTTTCTGTGTGATGGATATATGGTTCCCTCTCATTTTCATATACCACAATAATACTGTGAACTTGATCTTTCTTATAAGATTGAGCTGATGCACTTTGGTGGTAGAATAGTAGAAACCACATATGCACATGCACTGTTAGGTGCAGTTCTTGCTCTGTTTGTAGCTAAACTGAACCTTTGAATTCCATGGTCTTGTGTGAGCAGATACAGATACTGGTACGGCAGCTGCACCTGTAGTTTGATGAAGGAGGTCAATGACCTAGTTACCTAGTGGATGTGCTGTGGTATGAGGAGTACTGATGTTGAGCCCTAGCTGTCCCGGTTCAGTGCTGGCGATGGTCGCTGGCAGCCATGACGCTGATGATGTCGCCGCGGTCGGCATCCTGCTGCTCGGCCAGGGCTTCCTTGAGCAGGTGCGAGAAGTTTATTGCTCTGCTGTACTCTCCGTTGATGAATTTGTGTATAATCTGGTGGTATGGTGTGGATTTGCTGTTTTTCCCTAAAGTGTGATACCGTGGATGCATGTCTCGTTCCATGTTTTTGTATTTAAGTAGGACATGTGGGACTAAATTTGTGTATATTGTTTCTTTGCTCCAGTGGGTTCCTTTTATGAATATTTGCTTGGCCAAAGATGTTTTGGTTGCTGTGTTATTATCCTGATCATCTAGTGTTCTTGTCCAGGGGAGTGGAATTGTGAGGTGGTAAAGCTGCTGATTTGTGGAGGATCCGACGACGCTGGGAGTGTCCTTTGCCGCCTCTACGTGCATAGTGATTCAGTCGAATTTGACATGATGTAATACTATTTTTTTTTTTTTTTTTTTTTTTTGCTTGGGTAATACTAGTTTTGTTTGTAAGCATAAGCACGGCGAGTCTTTGTGGGGGCAACGGCAGCGGAGGAGAAACGTGAGAGGAGGAGCAGGAGGCCATGGGTGGCGTGGGGCTGTGTAATACTGTTGCATGTATTGTAAGTAAGTAATAATAGTGTTGGTTTGAATTTTCAGAAGTTGCAGTTGTTTGCTTTGTAATAATCATCATGTCTGTCGAATTAAACTTGTAGCTGTCGATTTTGTTTTTTAATGTTTCGCCTCCCAATCTGCTTCCTTTTCGTGCGTCTTATTCATTGGGACGGAGGTAGTAGTACAGTAGCAGAAGTGGGGCGAATCATTAATTTATGAAGTGGTGTGTTATTTTATCTGAAAACCGAAGCTTTGTTGAGCGAGCATTTTGTTCCGCTGGAATGCAATTTTCTTGAGGTGCGGAACAAGAATTTGTTTGCATGCCAAGTCGTAGGAGATGAATTGGAGCCGTCCGTCATGAATTGCAGTTAACTGCGGGAGGGAAGGGAGAGAGGTGGGCAAGCAACCGCGCGCGACAGCGACGTTTCATTCCACCGGTGCAGCAAGTCAACGTCAAACAGAAACAGCTGCGCCGCAGCGACAGCCACGTTTCCTTCCTCGCGCGCGCGTCCCATCCCTTCCGCGGCGCACGAAAAGCAAGCAGATTGGGAGGCGAAAATGAACCATCTGACCGGGAGCACATCCGTCCGCTGCTGGCGCTGACGGTGGTGGTGTACATCCAGGAGAACGTGGGGTGGGGGTGGGGCTTCGGGATCCCGGCCATCGCCATGTTCGTCTCCATCCTTGTCTTCGTGCTCGGCTACCCGCTCTACGTCCGGCTCAAGCCCGGCGGCAGCCCCTTCACGCGGGTGGCGCAGGTCGTCGCCGCCGCCTACAAGAAGCGGGCAGCCCCGCTGCCGGAGGACCCCGGCATGCTGTACCAGGACAAGGAGCTGGACGCGCTCATCTCCACCAACGGCAGGCTCCTGCACACCAACCACCTCACGTAAGTGACAAATTAATTTGTCCTCACATGCATTGCATTTCCCTCTCGCAAATTAAGCCGCGTAGCACATGACGTGACGTAGCTCGGAGCCGGCGTGCACGAATGGTGTGTTAGGCGCGTCGGCTACGTGCTTTTGGTGCCGTTTACATTATCAGTGCACAAAGGAAGAAATCCAAATCGAAAGCAGGGTGCGCTTGCTTGCTTTAGACAGCAATATATATACGTGTGCGTCTTAATTTCTTACATATTACTCACTCCGTGCATCAATGTGAAACGTTTTAGATATTTTTAAAATAGACTAGATACAAACTAAAGTGAGTGAACCTACACATAATGATACTATGATACAAATATTAAATGCAAGATACTAGTATTATATGATGATATATGTTCTGTGGTTTCAGTTTCTTCGACCGGGCGGCGATCGTGACACATGCGGACACAGCGGGCTCCGGCAAGTTAGACATGTGGCGTCTGTCGACGGTACACCGCGTGGAGGAGCTCAAGTCCCTCATCCGCATGCTACCCATCTGGTCGGCTGGTATCCTGCTCGTCACCGCTGGCTCGCACAACAACAGCTTCGCCATCATGCAGGCGCGCACCATGGACCGCCACATGACCCAGCATTTCGAGATCCCTCCGGCAACCATGTCCATTTTCAGCACCGTCGCGATGCTTGTCACCCTGGTTCTCTACGACCGGGCCTTCGTGCCAATCGCGCGCCGCTTCACGGGCCTTCCGTCCGGGATCAACTATTTCCAGCGCATGGCCGTCGGCCTCGCCATCTCCATCCTCGGTGTCGCCTCGGCGGCGCTCGTTGAGGCCAAACGCCGGGGCTGCGCTGCCGATCACGGGCTACTGGACACACCGGCAACCATGGTGCCGATGAGCGTGTTCTGGCTGGTGCCGCAGTACGCCATCCACGGCGTGGCGGATGGGTTCTCCTCGGTTGCGCACATGGAGTTCTTGTACGACCAGGCGCCGGAGAGCATGCGCAGCACCGCCGCCGCGCTCTTCTGGCTTTCCGCCTCCCTCGGCAGCTACATGGGCACGGTGCTCGTCACTGCGGTGCAAAGCGCCACGCGGAGAAGCGGCGACTGGCTCCAGGACAATATCAACAGGGGCAAGCTGGACGCCTACTACTGGCTCGTCACCTGCCTCATGCTGCTCAACCTTGGCTACTACCTCATATGCTTCCGTTTCTACACCATGAAGCCATTAGAGATGGCGGTGGACGATGACCACGAGAAGGAGCTCGAGCTGTCCTCTGTCCACAAAAATGGCGGCGGCGGCGCTGTATAAGATCGAGCCTAGACGGTGGAGGGTATAGTAATACTAGTACTTACATCGAATGTGTTCAGTAGCTAGTTAATCAGCTGCGTGCACAACTGTTGCAACATCCAAATGTTCTTGGAGCTAGCTAGCATAGTAAGCATCCCGGCCGTGACAAGGGCCAATTGTGAAGGTCATGTTGCAAGGTAATGCCGCGGAAAAAGGAAGATCGTGCAGCAAAAAAGCAGCCCTGATAGATAATGTATCCTTGCCATGCCTGCATCATCTTTGCTCTTTTGCAACATGTTTCGATTTGCTCTTTTGTTCGCTTTAATAATTGGAGAATTGTGATCTATCACAACCAATTGAAAGGACGACTAGAGAATGTTTACGATTCCTGAAAAGAGTCCGCTGTTTCGCGAGAACTTAAATTTCTTTTCAGAGACCATTTGGCGACAGATCACTTTTTTAAGGTAGAAGATTTGAATCTGCATGGACCCCTGGTGCTGGTGTTCTTGTTCAGGTCGCATGTATTTTGCACGCACATGCGTGCGTCAGGTTGAAGTGCTAAGAGCTAAACAAACGCCGAATCCAATGATCGGATTGCATGGATATGCTAATTAAGAGCATTATACTGTGGATATGTTTCTTCACGGGACCTCATTACATCTTATTATTCACCGACTATAATTGTAAGTCCTATAACCACTAAGAAGTGTACGATCCGTACTTTTTTGCGAAAATTTTATCGATCTACAAGTAGATTAAAAAGTAATGAACATTACAAATAGATATTTAAACGGGAGTAGTGTTTTGGCTCATGGGAGCATACGATTCCTTCATTTTGCAATGCATGTAAGACATATTTTAAAATGTTAAAAAGTTAAAACTAAAAATTCACAAGTAGATCTTCACATGCTACGTGCCAACAAATTCATTTCATGAAAAATTAACTTGTCATGTGACGTGTGTAAAAAGACAAAATTCGATGATAAAAATAAGGCTTTTGACAACACAAATTTTCTTTTTTTTACATAGACCACAAAAAATATAGATTTTTCCGCGAAACTTGACGAACACACATATATTATGGAGATGCACATGTAGAATGTCTTGTAAAAAAATTTTGACACTTCAAAATATGTTTTTGTGGTAGAGAGAGATATGCACTCGGGAGCCGAATTAAATTTCCGTATTTGAAACTACCTATCGAAGACTGGAAACACTAGCACGAGCCGAAGGCGCGCCACCGTCCTCGCCCCTCCATCACCAAAGCTGGGCAACACTAACTACTAAGAAGTGTACTATCCATACTTCACCTTTTACAAACTTTTTTTTGAAATGGTGTTGATAAATATATGAAGCAGACATGTCGGGGTTACAATCGGTCTCTGCAATTTCCAGTATGAAGGCTGGTGCAGAGGAGTACATAGCACCACTAGAAGAAGTTCTATGGCTATATGCAGCCATCATGTGCGCCGAGCCGTTGGCTGATCTGAGCAGTGACCAACTGTTGATGGTCACACTCTAGAAATAATTGGGCTATTAAGAGTATATGCAATCTAAATGCTTTTCACAGGGATACAGGTTTTTGACGAAGACGAGACTCCCGCACCCCCTCCCAACCCCTCCCAATCCTAACCGCCTCCCGCCGCCACCGGTAGCGCCGCCGGGCAAAGACCGCGGGGTGTGGCGGCGGTAGCCCTTCCTCATTGCTACGCAGGGGACAGCGGCCGGAATCCTTCCTCAACGCTGCGCTCCGGTCACCCGCATCCCGTCCTCGCGGCACGCCGGAGGTGGTCGGCATCACCGCGGATGAAGAAGAGGGTTGCCTCCACCGTCGAACCCAAGGCTGCTGCCCCGGGCGACCTCGTGCCGCGGGAGAAGCCCAAGGTCACCTCCAAAGAATATTTATAAGCCTTAACAGCGGAGTTGTCAATTCAGCTGCACCTGGAAACAAACTTGCTCGCAATAGTTTGTCAGTAGCAATAGTTTTGTAGAAGTAGCGGTAGTGAAATATAAGCAGCAGTGTAATAAAGACAGCAGTAGTGATTTTAGTAAACAGCAGGATTAAAATACTGTAGGCAATAATCAAGACTAGGCATTCGCAGATAATAATAAAACAGTATCCAAGTACTAAACAACCATAGGCATGTGTTCGTATATAGTCGTACGTGCTCAACGAGAAACTTGCACAACATCTTTTGTCCTACCAACCGGTGGCAGCCGGGCCTCTAGGAAAACTACTGGTAATTAAGGTACTCCTTTTAATAGAGTTCCGGAGCAAAGCATTAACACTCCATGAACACATGTGATCCTCATATCACAGCCTTCCCCTCTGATACGTCTCCAACGTATCGATAATTTCTTATGTTCCATGCTACTTTATTGATGATACCTACATGTTTTATGCACACTTTATGTCATATTCGTGCATTTTCGGAACTAACCTATTAACAAGATGCCGGTGCGCCTCTCTGTTTTTGGTTCAGAAATCCTAGTAACGAAATATTCTCGGAATCGGACGAAATCACCGCCCAGTTCCTATTTTTCCCTAAGATCACCGAAGAGGGGCCAGAGATGGGCCAGGGGGCCCCACACCACACTGGGCGCGGGCCAGGGCCTGGCCGCGCCACCTGGTGGTGAGGGCACCCTGGTGCCCCTCCGAGGCTCCCCTTTCGCCTATTTAAAGGTCCTGACCTAAAAACCCCGACCGAGAGCCACGATACGGAAAACCTTCCAGACGCCGCCGCCGCGAATCCCATCTCGGGGGATTCAGGAGATCGCCTCCGGCACCCTGAGGGGATTCATCTCCCGGAGGACTCTTCATCGCCATGATCGCCTCCGGAGTGATGAGTGAGTAGTCACCCCTGGACCATGGGTCCATAGCAGTAGCTAGATGGTCGTCTTCTCCTTATTGTGCTTCATTGTTGGATCTTGTGAGCTGCCTAACATGATCAAGATCATCTATATGTAATACTATATGTTGTGTTTGTCGGGATCCGATGGATAGAGAATACTATGATTATGGTGATTATCAATCTATTGTTTATGTGTTGTTTATGATCTTGCATGCTCCCCGTTATTGTAATAGGTTAGTGCCGGAAAATGTATAATAATGCTGTAAAGTATGTATAAAACATTCAAGTATTGTAATAAAAGTAGCATGGAACATAAGAAATTATAGATACGTTTGCGACGTATCGTGGAGAACTCGTGGGCTTCGCGCGAGGGAGAAGGTGGAGGAGGAGAGGCTAGGGTTTGGGGAGAGGTGGTGCGGCCAACTCATGGCTTGGAGTGGTCGCCCCCTCCCCTTGCTCCTCATTATATAGGTGGAAATCCCCATGTTGGTATCCAAGTCTTCGATAAGACCAAACCAAAACCTACCAAAGGGACAAAACCACAGGGGGAATCCCACTCAGGTGGGACTCCCACCCCTTCCAGGGTTGGCCCGGCCACAAGGTGGCCACCTGGGACTCCCTAGGTTGGCGCCATGCAGGTGAGTCCTCCGGGACTCCACTTTCCATGGTGATTTCTTCCGGACTTTTCTAACCTAGAACCTTCCATAAATGCACCGATCATTTTCAAACTTGGAATATGACTTCCTATATATGAATCTTATTCTGACCATTCCGGACCTCGTGATGTCCGGATCCCATCCGAGACTCCGAACATAACTTTGAACTCCATTCCATATTCCATATCTACTTAAACGACATCAAACCTTAAGTGTGTCACCCTACGGTTCGTGAACTATGCAGACATGGTTGAGACTTCTCTCCGACCAATAACCAATAGCGGGATCTGAGATCCATAATGGCTCCCACATATTCAACGATGACTTAGTGATCGATTGAACCATTTACATACGATACCGATTCCCTTTGTCACGCGATATTTTGTCCGAGGTTTGATCATCGGTATCACGATACCTTGTTCAACCTCGTCTCAAGTACTCTTTACTCGTACCGTGGTATGTGATCTCTTATGAACCATTCATATGCTTGCAAGCTAATCAGATGACATTCCACCGAGGGCTCAGTATATCTATGCGTCATCAGGATGGACAATATCCCACTCTTGATCCATATGCCTCAACTCAGACTTTCCGAATACTTAATCCCACCTTTATAACCATCCATTTACGTGGCGTTTGATGTAATCAAAGTACCCTTCCGGTATAAGTGATTTACATGATCTCATGGTCGAAGGATTAGGTAACTATGTATCGGAAAGCTAATAGCAACTTGAACTTAATGATGTGTTCTTATGCTACGCTTATTTGGGTGTATGTCCATTATATCATTCACTTAATGACATAACCTTGTCATTAATAACATCCAATGTTCATGATCATGAAACCTTAATCATCTATTAATCAACAAGCTAGTTATACAAGAGGCTTACTAGGGACTCCTTGTTGTTTACATAACACACATGTATCAATGTTTCGGTTAATATAATTATAGCATGGTATGTAAACATTTATCATAAACACAAAGATATATAATAACCATTTTATTATTGCCTCTTGGGCATATCTCCAGCAGCCTTTCCCAAGACAAGGTGACGCCCAATTCATTCTTGTACACTCCTTTACATGCTTGTTTGGAGACCTTCGATGTTGTTGCAGCATATACCACGTGAACTTTTATTTCTTCCGGTTGTCGAACACTGTCTAACTTCATGTTCTGCAAACAACGCACCTGCACATCATAGTAAGAACTTCTTTGTTACCGCGTTGCAACATGATTTATTTTACTGCAAAGAAGTAACGAAAAAATATTTTACCTTTCTTAGCACAGTTTTGACGTTTTAAATTGCTTTGGCACCCACAAATGTTGGTTATGCATACTTTTTTTATTGGTCTTGCGTTTCCTTTTGCCTAGCACTACAACATACTTGGTTTTCGTTGACGGTTTGACTTAGTCAGCAAATGTCAAAATACCTTCACAGACATGTGATACCGATGATTTGCAAATTCATGAGCAACCTCACATCATAGATGGCCGAGCTGACGGATTGAGCATCCCGTCATGGATCCATGACAATATGAGGAAGCCCAAAGCCCGCCCAGCTCATATTGTCATAACGCGATAACTCCGTTATGGGGTCGGTTCCCCCATTTGGCCCACGACTTCAACCCTAACATCTTTGTGTAAACCGAATTAACTTTAGATTGAGTCAATCAAAGGATTCGGTAGGTGAGGTTGAGAATAAATGGCAAGGCATGATTGAGTCAATCATCCATGCCCCCCTCCCTTAATCAGTCTTGTAGATGTTTGCAACCGTTGGGCTATGCTCCTATATTAACATGTAAACGGGAGGTAAATCATCGGTTCCACAAAATTTGAGAGACAAATAAAGCAATCCCATGGATGAAACGGTTGGGTTGACTGTCGACGCAATACGAAAATGCAAATATTCCCAAATAGGACAGCAACTGAACAGATTGATTGATGCACAATCCAGAAGCATATATGGACGTAAAACTCACACCTAGGTCGATCGACTCAACTAATGGCAGACAAACATGACGCTGACGGTAGAACACATAACACAATAAGCAACACAGCAGGTGCGGGTTATATGCTTTGCACTTCAGTGGCGGGCAACGAAGCTCTTGATGGCGTCGATGAGTTCCTGGGCTCGCTCCCCGGTGGTCGGGTCCATGTCCACGGCGAACTTGTTGAGGTAGAAGGAGTGGCTCATGCCGCGGTTGATGAGCATCTCCACCTCCTTCCCGGCGGCGCGCAGCGCGTCGCAGTACTCGAGGTTGGTGTCGCGGATGAGGTCCTTCTCCGCCACGGCCACCAGCATCGGCGGCAGCGGCACGGACTCCAGCGGCGGCGCGTTCGGGCCCATCGGGCACGTGTATGGGTGGTCCTTGGTGGCGCCCTCCGGGAGCGACATGGCCAGGAACTTGTCTGCCATGTCCAGCGTGAAGAACACCGAGTCCGACGTGTTCTCCAGCTCCGACCTGCTCCGCGTTGCCCGCACGAACCCCGGGTGGATCGGGACGCCGCCGGCGACGCGGAGGGGCGCCCAGACGTCCGCACCGTCCTCGCCCACGCGCGCGGCCACGTGGTGGACCAGGTTGCCGCCGGAGCTGTCCCCGACGAGGAACACCCGGGAGACGTCCGCAGCCGAGCGGAGGAGCTCGGCCGCCGGGTCCTCGAGGGTGTGGCCGTCGCGGGGCACGCGGAGAGGGAGAGATGGGGAGTGGAAGTGGGAGACAGCTGTACTGTGTACTGGGCGGGAAGAGGAGAGACGCCCAAGTCGGAAGGCAAGCTGCGACCTGCGAGCTGTGAAAGGGAAATCGCAGCCCCGTGGCGAGAATTGGTACTCCGTACACGCGGGACAAGGTGGGCGAGCTGGTGGAGGCGCCGGTCTGCACGAGCGCGCGCCGGAGGAGGGGCTCGTGGTGGCGGAGCGCCAAGTGCGTGACCTCGTTATATCTCCGACTCAAGTCGACCACGGTTCCGTTCTGGTTTGGTTTCTCGGATGTCTGCGCGCAAGATGGCAAGGTGCGGCTCGAGTCTTCCGTACGAACTGGAGCCGGCGTGCACGAACCCGTGCGTTGAGGCGCGTGCTAGCTGAGATTGGAACGCTCTCAGTCCCCTGCATCGATCCATCGGCCTATACTAGACTAGCATTGTTGGTTTCAGAAATAGTATTAGATCCAGAGTTAAATCCAGAGCTGGATCGATACCTATATATACCAAGGAAGGCCATGGTAGGCTTCAAATACAACGATACATACGACTGAGCAATCCATAGTACAAAATAGAAAATGAGGTTAGGTCAGCGGAAGATGCAAATCATCAAAGGATCATCGAGAAAGGGGATTCAGGGATTACTACGTACGTACCCTCTTCGTGGCCGGCTACACGGCGATGACGCAACCCACGATGAAGTTGATCGGAATTGGCGGCGACAGAGTTCCCTCTCTCCTCTCCTCTCCTCTCCTCTCCGAGCAAGAGTCAAAGTCTAAGTCACACACGACGCACGCGTAGGCTTCACCCCTCCTCTAGTATATATAGACCGCTGGCCAAGAGATAGATGTTTTCGTTCAAAACTCCAAACTTGGCGCCACTTTTTCGTCTCCACCGGTTGCCGCCCATGTTTTCATTCGAAATTAGGCGCTGGGCGATTGATTACCCTGCGACTATTATGGGCCTAATAATAGCTGATTTTGTTCCACTTGTTTTGGAAGGAGCAGATGGAGGGTGGAGGAGTTTGTGCCACGGATGGCCCACGCTGGTTAGTTTTTCCAAATATAACAATGACATGGCTGCTTTCACGGAACATTTCCTACTTCAATTAGTCTACCAAACCGAAATTTTAGGAGCGGGTCAATCCCCTTAAATCTCCTAAATCACCGGCAAGAGAGGACCACTTTTTTTTTATCTACGTCTGGTTGCTTGCCGCTACCTTTTTTTCCTTTCCATCCACTGCCCTCTTGTTTACATGGAAACTCGAACAGGCCCATGATCTACTCTCCATAAAATTAGGACGTATCCACGCGTGGTATCATAACTAATTGGATGCACATCCCGTGATTGGTTAAGCCATCCCCGGCCGGTACAGCTCCAGGAGATAAAAACGTGCATGCTTGTTACCTAGGCAAGAAATTAGTCTTGCCAATGCATTCCTCCTTATTTTCTCCCGCCGTTCATGTCACATTTATCAGCGCCCAGTAATTATGGATAGGGCCTGGCTAGTTAACGTCTTGTAATTATTCTACGCCTGGGGATAGGGCCGCTACTTTTTTCCTTTTCCATTCATTGGCCCCTTGTTTACAAGAAGAGCAAACAGACTGCATCTGGGGAATACTGGATACAATCAGGCTAGATCAGCGTTTTGATCATTTCAACTTGGAGACCCATCTGGGGGAAAAGTGCCAGTTAAGGTAATATATCAGCTAGTAAATTAGCAAGTGCGTCAATAAATTCAACATGACTTTTCATCTTTTTACTACACTTCAGATCACACATATCCAACAATGAACAACAAAAGTGCAACCGGCACAGCTCATCTACCAGTCTAGCACACAATCCAGCACCACCACAAGTCTAACCAACAAAGGAAACGGTTACCACACTAGTACATGTCTTGAAGAATGACAGGACTGGATGTTACTCGAGAATTACAACTACTGGCCCGGCGCACTTGTCGACTATACTACTCAACATTACCCTGCCTACACAAGGATGGACGCTTTCTGAGTCGCGCCGGACCCAAAGCTACTGTCCGGAGGCGAGCCTTGCCACCAAGGCCGGTCGGCGGGAGAGTTCGGTGGACCAGGCAGAGCCACACACGCGAGGCGAGTTCGGGCCGCATCACCCTCCTCTTCCTGCACAAGACCAACCAGATCATTACATGCAGAATTGAAAACATTTTTTAAGGGATGGCAAAAATCTCCATAAGCTAATAGCATTTCATTCCTAATTCAACTGCTCCAGAAACAATATCAAGAAGGATTTTAAGAGATGTACCTAGTTCTTGAGAGTCCAAGAATTGAAGAAGCACACGGTAAGTCCAAGATCAGGAGTGGCATAACAAGTATCAGGAGTGGCATAACAAGTCAATGGGAGCAGGTGGAACGAAGCCCCACCATGAAGATGGGCTAGTGCATGAGATCCTGACGGTGGAGAGCCACCGCTATATCTCACCGCGTCAGAGCTGTCATCATTGCCGCTGCTTGCAGCAAAACCTGTTCCCATGAAGTGTGTTCTTTTGTCACCGCCGCCAGAATACTAGCGGTCCAAAAACTATTCATGAGACTCCCATTTAATTTGGTCCAACAAGCCTCCAACATATGTAACAGAGCGCTGTCGTTGTCACCTGGAAATTTGAAAAGTGAACGATGATGAGCATGGCTGAAAATATGATCTGCATAGTGTTGAAACAATCTATAGGATCTTATATCTTCGAAGGAATTTCTCTGGTATTAAGAAGAGAAGGCAACTGAAGGGCCTTTGTTGTTCTTTACCACGACGAAACCTTTTCAAAAGCTCGCTCAATTCAAATATGACATAATATCATATTCGTACATGAGAGCAACAACTCATAATTTAATTTACAAGTACTGACGGTACTAGTATTAATTAATACATAGACACATGTAATCAATACTTGTAGTCAAGAGAAAAGAAGTTTTACCTGCCAGTGAGCACACATGTCACGAGCTCTACTTGCGCCTCGGGGAAGGCAAGCTACTGCTCCGGCTACTGTTGGGGATGCTCCTTCCTCTAGGACACCTGAGAGACGTGATATTTCAGTTCAGATTTGTAGGTTGCTGTATTATCTTTGTCTGGAAAAATGATGCAACACCAGCGAATGTAACACCAGAACCTACCTTCGAGGACAAGGACTCCTTGATACCCTTCTTGGTCCCTAACAAAAAGTGTTCAGAATTAATTAGTTAACATCCAAGAACTGTTTGCCATGAACATGCTACAAAAGGCACACCTGATGTTGCACTCGCCTTTCTTGGAGAACTGGTGATGTAGAATAGGATGAATCTGACCTTCCACAACTCAATGGAGGTCCTCAGAGCCTGCTACCAGCCTACCACAGAGGATTAGGAATATAAAAGTATGATTTAAAAAATTGCACAAAAGAGATGAGCTCTCAGTTCATTACCTGCTAGGAGAAATCGATCGGGGGCGAGAGTGAAGAGGACGCTGAGGGCCAACCATGGCCTACGACTGCACTACAGGAGGTCATGGTCAACCCCGTAGTCACCATCTATGCCACCATCAGGATCAGGATGCATGACAATTAATCACATAAAATTCAAAGGGTAATTCTTTCAAAAACAAATATATACTTGCAGAACAAGAAGGAACTGTTGAGCCCAAGAATACAGTGCCTTGAATCTGAAAAACTATAAATTTAGCACAAAGACATTGCCATGCAGTTGAAAAGATCTTCCCTAGGATTAGCATGAATCAGATAACAATTGGACAGTGCATGTACAAGAACAAGCAGACGCCACCAACAACACTAGCTGAATCTGCAACCTGAACGTACCTATCAACTACTACTGGTAGTATTTCTTCAGGCACTGTTGTATCTGTAATCCTCTATCGAACACACACCCATCTATATATGTATTTACACGTTCTTTTAACACAATTCAATTGCCAATTATTGTCGAGGTTTCAAATCTGATGACCAAACCTGATTCTTGTGTTAGATTAGCCAATTTTCCGATTCAATAAATTTATTGTGACAAGAAGACTACTACTAGATTGCATCATCCAATTCAGAAGTACCATCAGCGCAACATAGTTTCATTAAAACCAACGGTATAACATAAAAGAGAAGCATGGTAAGTAAACCTGGACTGGACCGAAGACCAAATCCAAAAGATCCAGCTAACGTCCACTCCAACATAGCTAGATCCAGATCCAGTCCAGGTTTAACTTCACGATATCCAAATCCATCCAGTCCAATTAGAGTAAATACTAGGTAGTCCAATGGACCTTCGACGGTGCAAACGTATGCGGGAATGATGGAGCAGTAGATGCGGAGCCAACTGTCCATGTTGTGCGGCACGGCCATGGCTATCTTAAGCTACGCGAGAATAAGCCGACGTAAGTCCATTGGATATTGGACTATCCAATTATTAGATCCAAAGTGTAACCAGCCTGGTTGGATCTTGTCCTATTGATGTCCAAGTTCAACAAAGTCCAGTCCAATAAAATCCAACGAAATTTAGGTCCAAAGTCCATGGACTATCCAAATACAGTTCCAGATTTAACAGTAAGAAAGTCTTACAAGTTGCTGGGTTATAAAGAATAATGACTTTACTGGTCAAGATGTGTGCAAAAAGAGTCAAGATGTGTGCAAAAAGATCATACTGAAAGCATATCGACAGAAGTTGCAGGCATGAAGAACACAAGCTCCAGATTTAAGAAGAAAGGTATAATAGCACAGCAAATAAAGAAGCAAGCTAGGGGCATCAATTCCTACAACTAATGTACACGAATAATGAAGAAATACAACCAAGTATGAGTAAACAAACCAGTGTGTCCTGCTTCGTAGACTTTCATTCTTACAGAACACCAGGAACTAGCCAGAAAAACTGGATAAGACAAATAAATCAGCTTAGAGGGCTGGACATTCTCCAGTTAAGGCATAATATGCATCACAAGGAATCACCGTCCAATCAAACATTAATTGTAAACAAAGTCAAAATTGAAGATCATGAAGAAATAGAATTTGCATCGTAAACAGACATTTGACTAAAATTTCAGATCAATTCTTGGATCAAAAGCAAGTGATCAAGACATACAATGCAAGCACAAAAATAATTAAGATGTAGCAGAAGCAAGCTCAACTCACTAATGTGGGTGGTATCTTGAGAGCATACGGACGATGCCATCTACCATGTAAACCTGCCAACAAACATAGATTCGATCACTTAATTTGTGCAAGTATGTCATCCTGTAAAAAAGATCCCATCATGATTCATGAACCGCATGCATGTATACATACACCTTGTGTGTGCAAGGAGCAATTATACAAGACATGCAAAGCACAACAAGTAGGAAAATTAAAATGAACATTTCGAAGATATCTCCCAACTTTACAAACTGCAGAACTCGGTGAAAGCATTGCAACACAAAACCCACTAAATTCAGACACAATGTTACGAAGGAAATCAACCACGAACCATCTAACGTTTTACCTGTTCACGTCAGTTTCACCAAAAAAATAAACACTAAAAACAAATCAAGACCGGATCTTAGACATTTTTACTTCCAGATAAACAACATATGTCTGTATCGAAGTATAGAAAACTTATCAATGCCAAGAAGGAAAAATAGGTACTTACAACAAGAACGGTCAGCTGCCTCACTCAATCATTTGCTTTCAAGAAGGGCAGAACCCGAAACTCACCTAAACCATGGGTCGACGAAGAAGCCACCCGCTGCCACGGTTGCACCACAGTGAACTTGCCGCCATCGCACAGTGGCGAGGCAGAAGTAGTCGAAGTTTAGGGTTGGCCAGCGGACATGGCCAGCTCCAGATGGACGCCAATAGCAACAGCCCGGGCAGGCAACCACCAGCAGGAGCTCAGAGAGACCCACGCTGCCAAGCTAGGCGACAATCCTAGGGTATTCTTTGTTCGACTTCATGTACCTGAATCAACCCAAATCATTTCACTTTTATGACATCCTTTGCATCATGATTAAAACGCAAAACCAAATCCTAGCCATATTACCAACACTAAACCAAACCAGTAAGTTATGGGCTCAATGTCCGGAGCACAGAACAACCATGGCTTGGTGGCCATTGTATCAAAGATCAATGTAGAGGAAAAAGAAGAAGAAACCAAGAATTTACCTGATCCAAGAGTTCACCAAAAAGGAAGTTTGAGAGCATGGGAAGGTCTCGACAAAGTACAGGCATGCTCCAGGGCTTGTGGCGGTCTGTTCACCTACAAGAAGAAATGGCATCAGTATCAAGTACTTGCAATGTTCAAGCAGATTTTAAACAACAGCAAGATAGATATATAGAAGCAAATTATAAAATACGATAAGCAACATATCTCTATAACCAGGAGGTACATATGATACAAAGAAGAAACGAAAATTTTGAAATAGCAAGCTAAGCATGTATATTGCCATACTGGAGATATATATGATTCAAAGAAGAAATTAAAATTCATTAAATCATGTTGTTGGTGCCTTTTTCGCTAACTCTCCTTGTGTTTAACAATCTCTGTTGTGCACACCTTTAACTGCACCAGCGAGTATTGAGATGATTTGGTTGTATCCAAAGCAGAAAGCAAAAGATACATGAGGTCTAAGAAAGAGCTCAACAATTCATGACAGCTCTGTTTAAGAGTGAACAAGATGTAGAGAGCCATGGAACATTAGACAAACAAAACTCAGAAGATACCTAATAACAAGTATATCACAAGATTTCCCCTTTCCTATATGTGTAAACAATAAGTAGAAGTGGATTTTATCTTGCACATTTATGACTCGAATAAAACCCAAAATGGATATTGCAAATATGAAGCCACCATACTTTGAACCTGGCAAGTAACAGGAAAATAAAGATTCAAATAAACCTCATTATGGATCCTGCAGATATGTTTTTACCATATTTTGAAACCCGACAAGTAACAAGAGAAAAAGGACTCCAACCATTCATGTTAGTGAGCAGTCGTAGAATTAAGCAGTAGCATTGAGCAACACTAAGTAATGAAGTGGCACACTCTTAAGTGAATTAGTCTTTCGGTGGTTTTACTTTGTGTATATGCTTAAAAATAGTAGATTCTATAACATCACAATAGTAGGATGATTTCTCAACATTTAGCTTAATCATAATACTGTCCATCTTCGTAACTAGATATCTGAAGGACTACAGAATTCTTGAACGAAAACAAACAAGATACTTTGTAGACAGAGATGATGTTAGGCTCTTGCATTCCTCAAAGGCATTGATCAACTTTTACCCTCCGATCCAAATTAATTGACTCCACTTTGTCTAGATAAGGATGTATCTAGTCAACAAACGCATCTAGGTACATTCGTATTTAGACACAGTGGAGTCAATTAATTTGGATCGGAGGGACTAAAAAAAATGTTTGTCAGGCTAAGGCATCAGGTAGTTTCTCAAATGGACAGAACATGTTCAAAACATCAAGCGCTCACAGCAATGAGACGGTGATTTTCTCAACAGTAACATTCAATCATAGAGGTCGTGAAAATATCAAGCACTATCCATATAGTATGGTTGGAGGTCTGTGACTAACCTGTAACCAAAAATAGCAGTGAATATTGCCTAATTATGCAACATAGACATCATGGCACAGAATATTAAGTATTGCACGAATTTGACCTGGCAGGTAGATAAAGGGCACAGAATAAACCAAAAGCACTGGGAGCTGTATATATGATACAAAGAATATACCAACTGATTAAGTATCACATGATTAACACTTCTAAGATGCTTTTCCCATGATTAAGTATCACATGATTAACACTTCTAAGATGCTTTTCCCATCGATGTTTCCTCGCATCATTTTTCATTAATTTCTTTACACATCTCATAGAACCAATAGCATGGTTTTGAAGGCGTTAAGGCGTCCTAAAGCGGAGGGGGGCGCTCTGGCGCTTAGGCGACGCCTAGGTGGACGCTTTGGACGCCTAGGCGCCTAAGGCGGACGTTTTTCCAAGGCGGGGGTGGAGCGCTTGGACACCTTAAGGCGACGCTTAGGCGACGCCTTTAAAACCATGACCAATAGGTACGATCGCAAATTCAGGACAAAACAAGTTAGCTGGAACTTATTTATTCGAAGACAGAATATTCCATGTTGGAAGAAACATATCACCACTATTTTCTCACGAACCTGGTAAGATAAATATCTAGTTCTAACTTGCACCTACTAGTACCGGAGACTATAAAAGAAAATAGAATCCACGAGTTTGCCAAACATTCATACTTGATCCCCTAGTTTGCCAAACACACTAGATGGCAGCACTCTCAAACAAAACCAGGAGCTATGCATCACCGTACCAGCTTCAAGCCAATACCAACCTAGAAACATGAAAATAAACTGATTTGCAACCAAACATGACAAACAGTTGCATTGCTTCTCCCAAAAACATTTTCTGCAGCTAGAAATCCCTGTAGCAAATTGAGGAATTGGTCTCACATGCATCATCCTAACATAGAATCCCATGGACAGCGGTGACCATCAACAGTATGAATGCAGCTTAATATCCAAGAGCTCAGGCTTTAGCATCCAACGAACAATACTTGACAAACATGCAAACATAAAAATGCTTGTATTCGGGAACTCAGAAAAGAATCAAATCTTGCAAATCAGATCAAATGGCAACCAACATGAGATAAATGGGCAACACTAACACACTTTAATGAAGCCATAAGAATGATTCACATGGTGTCAGGTTTTAAACAATTTTGACTAACAAGTTTAGATCAGCAATTTCCCAATAATTAATATGAACCAAAAGAGAAAAAAAATTATGCCTTAGACATGTGCCTGCCTTAGAACTGTAAAGAGAAGGAAAAGAATCAATAAGTATGAATAATATTACAAAAACTTTCCTGTGGACATGATGCAAAGAAGCATTGGCACATCAGACAATAAAAAGAGGTCCCTCCCAATAGGTTTCTCTTCTTATCATCATTAAGGAAAACACAAGGAGTAAAAGAAACAGATTTAAATTGTAAATTTATGCACCAAATAAAACTTATAATGGAGCCTGCACATCTGCATCCATCGGACTTTGAAACCCAGCAAGTAATAGGAAAAATAATTTTTGCGAGACTCATATATGTGTTCTGGAATGCACCAGAGGAGATGACCCGCCGTATTTTCGAGGACGAGACCATGTATGAGCTATTGGGGATGATACATCAAGGTAGCACAGGTAATAACCTTGTGTGGACCATTAGGAAACTAATGCCCACCAGGTTCTACCGAGTGTTGAATATAAAACACACCAACTCATGGTCCATAGTACATATGGCTGAACAAATATATAAGACTTGCAATGCACAGTCTCGGATGCACCTTCACCCAGATTATCATATTATGTATCTAAAATCTTCCATCAATTCACAACAACTGCATTAAGCTACTCAAGTCTATGGACAGAACAAACACTAGAGTGTTGGTCAAAGAAGCCCGCCCGATTCAACTACCGAGTCATGCAACGACAAAAAAAAACTTAATAGGCCAGCATTGCTCAGGAACATTTATCAGACATTTAAAAGGACAAACAGGGTTCTAAAACACCTCTGACAAACCAAAGATCTCAACATGGTCAACAGTTTTAATTGTCCCTTGTTGGACACGTCCAGTCACAGGCGGCCCTGCAAATTGAAACAATTAATAAATATAGGAATGAGCTGCCAATGAATAAGATCAGCATGGTTTTTGAGTCGCCGACTAATCGCCGATTAGTCGCCGACTCGTCGCGGCGTGGCTGGGTCGCGCAGGCGACTTGACTCACGGAGCAAGTCGCGCCACGTCACTGGCTCAAGGGCGACTTCCTCCGACTATACAGCGGCTCAGGAGGAGAGGCTCGAGCCGCCACCGGAGGTTGCGAGGCCGGCAGCGCTAGGAGGAAGGGAGAGGGTCGCGCGGCGAGGCTGCGAGGCTGGCTGCCTCCGTCCGCCGCCGGTCGCCGCCGCTCCTCACCGGCGGCGCAGAGGCTGGCGGCGTTAGGAGGAGGCTGGCGGCACTAGGAGGAGGCTCGAGGCTGGCGGCTGGGAGGAGGAGGCTGGCGGCGCTAGGAGGAGGTTGGCGGCGCTAGGAGGAGGCTCGAGGCTGGCTGGCGGCTGCGCTAGGAGGAGGTTGGCGGCGCTAGGAGGAGGCTCGAGGCTGGCTGGCGGCTGGCGCTAGGAGGAGGCTGACGAGGGGGTAGGCTGGGATTGGGAGCTGTTAGTTGGGCTGGGCTGGGCCTGGCAGACCTGGGTGTGATAGATGACAGGCCGAATTCTGATTTTTGATTGCCAACTATGCAGGCCTGGGCCATGGCGACTTGGGGCGACTAATCAAGCCCTAGTCGCCGAGTCAAGTCACCAAGTCACGAGCCGCAGCCTCGGCGACTTGACTTGACTTGACTCAGCGACTCAAAAACCATGAAGATCAGGTACAATTAATGTCTTATTTGGTCACTCATGGTCTTTTTATGGAGCAGCCACTCACTCCTTAAGGATACTAACAGTCATGCTTATACCCAAAAGATTACACCTAGATAAGGAATGGGAAAGGATGATCTTAGAGTTTAGAAACTGAGTAAACATAAATAAGGAGCAGAAAGTGCTCAACAGGCTGAACAGGGCCTATAGCATCTTAAAGTCAAAGACTTCTGGTTCAGTGTTTTAGAGTACAGTATTAGTAGCCGTTACAAATATGTCGTGGCAACCCCGGAGCCAGGACAACCTTCGGGGAAGTCATGAAGATAATAAATGATTAAATGTTGAAGTGCAAATACGCACAGCAAGAGTAAGTTGACAGCATCATCCAGCAGCAACATCAGTGGCTGCTAATACTGGAACATGAGCAGTCCAAAACTGATTGAGAATATGATACCTGTGATTTATCACCATGAATGCTTGCAGCACCAAGACAACGACAATGCCACAGGAAGGCTGGTTGCACATTTTCTCTGTTGAGCAAAATATGATGATCTTTGAACCCCTCTCTTCAGCTCTAAAAATCTGCTCCAAACGGCATTGTTTATCCATTGATGGAACCATCTCTGCATACTGCATCCATACACAAAGGTGAAACTCAGAAATGGACCATCCAGAAGAAATAGCCAAATACTGTGATATATTAAATACAGTTGGGTGCTCTAGAATTCCTTTTTGCAAACAACTAAACATTATTCCGATATTGAGCACCAATTGGCAGTAGCCACTATAAGAGGTAATACAACAAGGAAAGCATCCAGTACAACAACATCAAAGCCTTTTTCCCAACAAGGAAAGCATCCAGTACAACAGCATCAAAGCCTTTTTCCCAACAAGAAAAGCATCCAGTATGGCAAACAAATAAGAATACGGCCACAAGGATTACCTGTGTGATGGGTTGTTGGCAGCAAGTTCATCGATGTTTCCAATATTGATCTGGATAGGATCTCTCGATAAATCACCAGATATTTTTGTAACCTCTTTTGGCCAAGTGGCAGTGTACATCAGAGTCTGTCTGCTACGAGGAATCTCGTCCACAATCTTCCGTGTTTGTGGCTCAAAACCAATGCCAAGCATGCGTTCAGCTTCATCATCTCCAGAATACCATCAAGTCGTCCAGGTGTAGCAACCACAATATGTGCTCTACGCTCAAGTTCTCTAAGCTGAGAGCCCTTTGGAGCACCACCATACAGGCACTGCGAAAATAAATAAAAAATGAACATAAGTTAAAGATTGTGATACATCATCTAGCAGCAGAACTCGGGACATATAACACATTGTCTACAAGGCAAAAAAGAGGCACCATGGTTCATGGAAGGTCATTCCAAGATAAGACTTGTTTTGATATTGACAGCAACTTTTGTCCAGAATCAGATTAGTCTAAGATGTCTTTTAACAATTATATGTATATTCTTACAAGGCACCACTTCTAAATATAATCACATGGTTACGATTAGTTAGCATCCAGTGTCTATTAAAGCTCCTAAGATGCCTTTCCAACGATGTTATAAAGACCACCTACTGGGTTTTATGAATAAATAAATCCTTATATCATACGGGACGCTGAGCACTTATTTAATATCATATGGCAAGTGGACGCTGGACAAGGACTTAATATCGTAGTTGTGAAAACATGCTAAACATAATTTAATATAGCAATTCTCAGAACAGGCTACGAAGTAAACAATATGGTAAGTACATTATCCGGTAGGTGCTTTGCACAAACAACACTTGAAACCACAAAAAAATACATGAATCGATGGATTTATACCTCCAAATGGCAGCAGTGCGTCGACGAACTCATACAACAACAACGACAGCCTTGTGTTGTCCTGCAGCTAGGCCGGGGTGCCCTCTCGCTCCGGGTGGCGGGAAGGCCTGAGCAGGAGGGCGCACGGTGTGGTGGCATCGCTGGTCGTCGTCACCGGCAAGAGAGCGCCAGTGCACATGGTCGACACCAGCCGTCTATCTATGCAACTCCTGCCGCTCAACCTTCCGCCTCTTCACATCAGCTCGCCCGTGCACTTGCTGTAACCGGACGGACAGATGCTTAGAATATCTTTTCAGTGAGCATCTGAACTGAGAACTTCCAGAAAATATACTAACATGTGCTCAAATTTGATAGGTATGTTAAGAAACGTGCTAGAATGGACAGCATCTGAGGCTTCACCAATTTACTTCTACAAAGTTTTAATTCATTTGGATCCAACAAATAAACCTTTAAACATGGCCTGAGGAAGAACGTCCAATAACTTACCAAATTTGTGCGCCATTGTTCTTTTATCTGTAGTAACTCTGCGGCTGCTTCTGTGTGTGTAGGGAAAACCTCAGTTAAGGATGTATATAAGAATCTGAATAGAGAACTTTCAAAAAATATACTTACCTTCAATTTGAAAAGTTCCAGACTGTGTTCATTACCAAAGTACCCATAGTTTCTTCTCTGGAATACAAGAGACCTGACAATAAAAACCACAAAAGCTTAGCATATCATTTCACTACGTAGAGAAGCGAGTTTAGTTACAAGAGACACAACAAGTGGCTAATTTACCAAGATAAACTTGCAAATATAAAATGTTTAGAAGATTCAAACTAAAAGAAATGCAATTTCCAGTTAAAATGACACAAATATGCAGATGCAGACAATAACACAACAAAGTGCAGCATAACCTGGACAAGGAGTACAAAGTTGAAATATAGTGCAGCATAGGTTTTAACACATCCTGCAGACATTCAGTTTGAACAAATACTCATGCAGAGCTCAAAAGGAACAATTTTGTTTGCTTGTTCTGCCACACAAGGAAATGGACATATTCCAGTATACCAAAAACTCTATTTTTGTGATCATAATATGTATATACAGGCACTGTAGCCCAAATATTTAGCAGAAGCTAGAAACCACTAAAACCATTAACTCACCGAAATAGAAGTACAATCATTAACCCTAATCCAATTAAAGACATGAAACTGAGCATCACCAAGCCCTTCTCCTTATCTGCACGAACACAAGCATAAACAAGCTGAAATTTTGCATTTTTAGGTCTAAACACGGATAGGAGAACATATCAGGAGCTTACCATGTCGTGTGAGCTTGACGGGGGAGATCGAAGACATGGAGGAGGTCCTCCATCTCTAGCGCCGGCTTCAGTCCCTGCCGCTGCTGCTGCAGCTAGGGCGCTTTGCCATCGCTGTCCTGGCCGCCATGTTCTGCAGCCAGCCAGCAATGTCCCGACGCAGGAGTGGCTTCCAGGCAAGGAGAGACTTTCAAGCCCAGGTGGGGCTTTGTTCCACCGCAGCAACCACCCACGTCATGATGCCATGTTGTAGTTAGTTGACGAACACCTCAAACAGAAAAGCATAAACAGAGTTTAGGTTCAAGAATTATTAAGCATACACAAACAGCTAGACATGCACTTAATTAATTGATTAATAACTAGTAGAACAAGTACTGAATAAATCAGAAAGTAATATGCACATAACTGGAACAAGCATGGGATTCTTAAGCATAGAGAAAGCTCCTACTAGAATGAGCTCATTTTATCAGAAGTCATTGAGCACGCTTTCACAAAGATTATGGATAGTTCAGTTTGTCGGGGATGAAGAGCTAGTTACTAATACACGAAAATAAGATGGAATGGATAGAAACATGCGATTAAGCTTTTTTTTTGGCTCCAACCAACACTAAGAGGAGCGACCAGGATGAGAAAAGAAAGAAGATTTCCCGCAGATTTGTGCACTAATCCAAGCAATCCTCGTGCCATACATTTTTTGGATGTGCCCATCGTGTGCCATACATGACACACGACCTAGAGTGCCATGGCACACAACGGATTCACAAAGAGGAAGGCATGTTTTCTCCACTGCTAGCACACTCAACGGGATAAAAAAGAAACAAATAAATAGAAGGACAGAGCATTGAGGAGAGGGGGCTCACGGGGCTGCAGCGGGTTAGGGGAGGAGACCGGCAGGAGCATGACGGAGTCGTGGGCGGCAGCAGTGAGCCGGAGATGTTGCCGGCGGCAGCAGGTCCACCGCGCCTCCATTCCTGCGCCGCCGCGAGCTCCAGCGCCACTCCCGTCGTCCGCTGTCACGGATGTCGCGGAAAGACACCGTCGCGCCGACCCGGTCGCATCCGCAGGCCACCCACACGCGTGGAGCTCGCAGGCCAGCGGATTCTGCCGGCCACAGGGCCGATCGAGAGAGAGGTCGAGGTGGGTCCTCTCGCGCCTCCCTCGATGTGGATCGCTCCGAGGAGGAGGCGGGCCGGTGCTCCATCTGCTCTGGCGCACTGGTTGCGGAGAGAAGGGCGGCGGATGGGAGGAGGGACACGCCGGCGAGGGGAGGAGCGGCGGCGCCGGTGAATTTGGGGAGGAGCGCTGGGACGGGAGGAGGGTTTCGATGGGGCTGGGACTTAACCAGTCACGCGTTAGTTTTTAGGTCTTAACCAAAATTTTAGTAGATCGAGCCATGCGCAGCGCGTTTATTTAGGTCTTAACCAAAATTTCGCCTCGCGCCATGCGTTTGAGCCCAAATTTGGCGCCCCCTCCTCCCTCCTCTTGGAATATTCCTGCATTATCTCGCCCTAAAATTCCGTTTTTTTGTTGTCTTTCCGTAGGTATCCATTAAAGTGACTGTCATTGTATGTAGCCGTATTATAGGTTTATTAGAGCATCTCCAACAGAGACGCAATAATATGGCTGCAAAACCAATTTCGCGCGCGCTGCACCAAAATCCCCTCCACCGAAGGCGCTATTTCGCAGCGCGGGAGGCCCGCTGAAAAAGCGCCCGCAGCGGAAGCGCTAATTACAGCGCCAGAAACACATTTTGATTTAACATAGTTCAAATGGAAGATCTAAAAAACATTGAAAATACATAGATAATAAAAAAAACATAGTCTACTCGTCGTCGGAGGTTGTCTCAGTCCAAACGTTGTCCCGGCGAGGGTCATTGTCGGCCCAAGTCGTGTTCGGGTTGTCGAGCTCGAACTCGGCGATGGCGCGACGGCAGCGCGTGGCTGGCCTACGTTGTGCCCTGAGGTCGGCAAAGAAGGCCTCCGTGTTGTCGACATCGCTGGGAAACTACGCCCTCCACTGGCGCATCAGCTCCTCGTCGCGCTCGGCGATGGCGATCCGACGCTGCGCCTGGCGGTGGCGGTGATGGTCATCCTCGCTGACGAGGCACGGCGCGGGCTCTAGGAACTCCGCCTCCTCTAGCGACTCGATGTCCTAGAAGTTGAGGTCGCGTCGTGGCCGCCAGAATCGCCACGCGGCCGCGTTGTAGGCGCGCGCCGCCAGCTCCGGCGTGTTGTAGGTGCCGAGGGTGAGGCGGAAGCCGCCGGTGCGAATCTCCGCGTAGAACGTCCCGTTCGGACGCACTCAGACGCTGCGGAAACCGGACGATCGCGGCGGCGTGGCGGCATCCCGGCGACGAAGGAGCGGAGGCGGCGGCGACGAAGGAGAGCAGCGGCGACGCGTGGCGCGGGGAAGCGGCGGGGCGAGGCGAAACGATGGAACTTTTCGTGGCGGTTTGTTACGCGCACGCGGCGCTTTATAGCGCGCGCGAAGCGACGCGGCAAGTTTGGCGCTCGGGATACCGCAATAGCGGGGAGTTTTTCTCGTCCGGGGGCGCGCTGGAGGCGCGCGGGAGAGTGCGCGCGTGGGAAAAAACGGTTGAAACGCGATGACGCGCCGTTTCGCGTCTCTGTTGGAGATGCTCTTTGACTCAACCCTCCAGTACGTGCATCCATCTTCTTTTTCTATTCAAAAGTAAGGGCACACTAGGAGGCCGCTTGCACACGTATGAAAAAACTTCAAGCCACATCATGTATTTGCACACGACAAGGCATTCCTACGTAAAATCGAGCCCCGGGTTTTCGTCTTCACCATGAGTAGCCCAGCGTCATGCGCCCAGGTATCCCCGTGTACTTTGCTCGTGAAATCGCCGAAGAATCGGAGCCCAATGTCGATGGTCAAACTAGCTAATTGAACCACGGCACGAGACGAGCGGTGGCCATGGCCAGAGCAGAGCATGGCCGCAGAGACCTCGCTTAGGAGGGAGCAGGACGAGCTCGTGTTGTCTAGTGGGACGGCGCCTAGGTAGAGCCATGCGAGGTTGACGAGCAGAGAGGGATGCGGTCGTCTCCCATATGGATATAGCGGGACAGCGGAGGACGAGGAGGCAGCGGGCTAGAGCTCAAGCTTGTGGGTCGTGGTGGCGTTGCATGGTTAGGATGCGACTCTGTTGGTTTGGGCGCGGTCATGGCGGGATGTGTGCGTGAGGGATGGGGTGAGAGAACGAATGTGATTTGGGAGCGGTCATGACGGCGCCGGTGCGTGAGCGGGCGCCATGGCAACCAGATAAGGAGGAAAGGTTGGTAGATGGGGCCAAGGGAATGATGTCTACATGATGGCCTCGCATCGGAGGTCGTGCACCCGGAGGAGGTGTGGGCTCGATCCCCCGCATATCATCAGTGTTTTTCATTGGAAAAGGGATCTTGTACAACAATATGACAACGTTGTAAAAAATTGTCTGGTGGCCTCAAAGTTGAGTTTCGCACTACATGTTCAAAATCTTCTTGTGATAGCCCTATTTGTGAATCAAGTGACAAAATCAGAGTTGTGTATTGGGTGTTCCTATTCGTGCCCACCCTCCTCCGTGCCATCTCGCTATCGCCTAACCCTTCCTCCGCGCCATCAGTGGAAATGGTGTCGGTCGAGGCACTCCCTTACCGCCGAGTATTCGTGGTGCCTTTTGATGGCAATCAACATCTACTTGGGCCTTGTGAGGTGTGCCTTGAAGGCATCATAAACCTTTGCCTTTTTTGTGTCTCCGACCACTGGACTTTGCTCATAAAAATAAACTATATTCACTAAAAATATAGTATCAAAATTTTAATTAAAATGAAAATTTAATCATTTAGGATTTATTATTTAAAGTATTTTCTCTTGTCCTAAATTCCAAGAAAATTCAATAATTAGTGGAACTTCTAACATAAGCAATAGTAACTTATAAAATAAAGAAAACATCCAAATAATTTTCTTTATCAAAATTATCATTGTTAGTATTTAAATCTCTAAATTGTATTTACCTTATTTATCATTTTTTATATATATAAAAGAAAATGATAAACCCATTATTACCTTGAACTTAAAAGTTGTTTCTTAGTTTCAACTTTACTTAACAAATGATTTCTCAATAATGGTTGGACAAATAGAAAACCCTAGTTCAGTTATGAGTAAAACCCTAACTCCATAATTTTATGTGAAACACTAAATTGCTTTCACTCCTAGAACCTTAGGGGCTTATGAAATGTAATCATATAAACGTAAACCTTACTCATATATATATACTAAGTAAACAAAAACATGCTCATGTTCTATTAAGATCATACTAGCCCAAATATAAATCAAGTTATTATTCCATGTCTTCATCTTGAATAAGATCTTATATGACCAGCTAATACCACCTAATGATGAACCCTAATTGATACTTTCATGTCATCACTATTAATCATCATTCATTGATATAATTCCACTTTGATCAACTAAAGTAAAAAAACGTATATAATGATGTACCTTAATGCTCAAGTAAATCATCCAACTACTATATGATTAGAAACTCATTTCATTTAAAGATCTACCTCTTACTTACTTAAGTGAAACCCTTGAGAAGGAATTGTAAACCCTAGTTTTTATTCTCAAAGTCATCAACCTTAACCACCCTTATTTAGTATCACATCATTGTGATCAACCATAATAACAATATTATATAGTAACTCACTTTGTATGTTCATGCTTAACTAAACCCTACAAATACTAGATGCATCTAACTTCATTTATTAGGATCCATATAATACTTAATTAGGACACTCAATTGAGAACCATAGTAAACCATAGAAGCAAATAGTTTCTACCTGAAATACTTATTGTTCCTTGCATATCATGTTCTTCAAAAGTTATTCTTTTGAAGTAAATAATTAAGAAGTAATCTTTAGCCATATCCTATAGTATTAAAACTAACCACTATTCTTTATTTGTTAACACTATGCCAATTACTATTCCTTGTGTGCTAATATAATTGCTATACTCTACTACACCATTTGTATATGATACCGAGTTAACCAAACCCTAATAAGAACCTTGTTTGAAGAATCACTCTAAAAGTGCAACACACCCAAAAGCAATCATCACAACTCACTAATCCTAAATCATCGGGGTTAGGTCACGCTTAGTACGATTGCATGTCATACTATGCATTATAACATTATGCCAATTTTTTAAACATTGTCCTTATCGGATGACGATGATGCTATTTCACAATTTGGAGTTATCCCGTATCGAAGTCCTTGCCTGCATAATCTTGCAGTCAAGAAAGGCAAGTTCATCACTTTTGTCATGTCACCTTGATTATGTTTATCAAATTATTTGCAAATTACTATCACTCTTACATTACAAAGCAAATATTACTTATCCAAATATGAATATGACTATGCGGTGGGAAATGGAACCATGGTTTGAGTTGATAGTGGAGGTTCCGTTGAAATTGGCTTACTCATCTAGGATTAACAACCAATGTCGTCTAGTGATTCTTGCGTCGTAATACTCGTGTTAACCATATGATCCGAAATGGGACGGAGTAGTTAGTTGTATTTATTCCTTCCATACATCAACGGACGCACTTTACCGGAGCAGTTGCATCCAGGAAGGAGCAACCGGAGCGGTGGGAAACCCTGAAGTCCTCATGTTATTGTGGTCTATGATGGGTTGTAGATGACCGGTGAAGGTGCTGAGGTCGAAACTTACCTTAGGAGTTTGTGGGCTGGAGGGAGCATAGAATTGAGGTCGGACAAAGGAACCGACGAGGATCCAAGACCGGAACTACAATACGGGTGGGTGTGCGGAATCACGGAGAAATACAACGATTGGCTAGGACCTTATATTGGGCCTCACACCAAGGAAGTATGGACGGGAAAGTACGCCCGGTTGGCAACAAGGATAAGTTCTCTTATGGGTAAAGCAACACACCTCTGCAGTGTATCAAATTGTGGCTTGTCACTCCTGTTCTGGTTTTAGAATTGCGAACGCGGCTGGAAAGGAACTCCATAAAGTTCTAGACACCCGGTGAAGGCTGACTGATATAGTTTTTCATTGCCTATGACTTCATGGTCTATGACTGTAGCTATTGCATTAAACACCTCTTTTCCTATAATGAACTTGTTGAATGCGCTCGTACTCACCCTTCTTTGACCCCCCTACGTAGACATGGAGACATCGAACAAGGATTTACAATGAAACTCGAAGACAGAGGAGCCAACTACTTCAAGAGATAGGACTCTGCCAGAGGAGCCAACAGAGTCAATCATTACATCCACCATGAAGAAAACCTAGAATATAAGTAGAGGGGAACTAGTTTCCTAATCTTAGCACCTACGTAGCTAGAATCCAGTCTTAGCCCTCTATAGATAGAGTTAGTGATAAGTTAGACTATGAGTTGTTCTTCTGGAGTTTATTTGCAGTTTTACCTCACTGTAAAGTAGGAGGCTGTGCTGATCTTCTGTAAAGAGTTTGTGTGTAATTCTATAGACATGCCTTGACCCCACAAATGTTTATGTTGTACCACTCCGAGGGATGTAATACTAGTGGAACGATGTTTCATTGGTGTTATGTCAATGACTTGCATACTACACCATGCAGTGTATGATGGGTCACCATACAATGCGTCATTTTTTGACCATTGTGACCACACTTTGATGCCACATGGTCTCGGTCGTGTGTTATCTTTCAGCTTTGTCGATGACACTTTGGCGTCGCCCCATAGTCTCAACCATCGAATGCATTTCCCTCGTGCCGAAGACACTCCTTGATGTTCTTGGGTGTCGTGCCGAAGAGAGGCACTCGATGAAGTCAAAATGTGGTGGTTCATGAAACAATTCACACAAAATAGGAGAAAACAATAAATATATATAAAAAAGTTACGAGTGCCATACATGGAGACTTGGCAAGTACTTTATGACGGAGGGGTTTGTCAAATGTTATGGGCGTGGTACTCAGCAAAGGGACACCAGTATCAACTTCTGGTAGAGGCGCCGAGCTTGGACACGTGTCCACCATTGTAAGTGCAATTAAGGTGAAGTGCCATCTCTCTTAGACACAATATTAACATAACAAGATTAGTAGAAAAAGTATTGATGGAAGGATGTCACCGTTTCAAAGCATGCATGATTGCATCTGCCCTTGCTTCACCGATCAAATCCTAATGTGGTAAAGCACACGGTATGAGTAGCGAATTATGTCTCATGGTTAAGAATAAAATATTTAAGTACACACTAATTAACTTAGTAGTGGTAGGAGTAATTTTTTTTCCAACTAGGCTTCCACCCCTTTCCATTACGAAAACAGAAATAACCAGCTCAACTAGTTCACGTTATACGAAGAAGGGGGAGGAGACAAGGGAAGCGGGTTGGTGTGGAGTAGCATGAAGCCCACTACGAATGCTCGATATCAAGTATCCACTATGGAACGAAAACCTGCTACCACTAGCCAACAAGACAAAAATTACAAAACAAACTCAGAGATCTAACACCATAGTACCTAGGATACTAAAGAAGAACTCCAAGAGAAGCTTTCTACCAACCACGAGAGCAACACACTCCCAACAATTTTTTTTTCTTGAAGGAATGCAAACTTGGGGATCCGAAACCATTCTCCCAGCTTGAGAAACAAAAGGATATGATCCGCCACGAGTAGTAGATTGAGCTCTCAGCAGACCCATCGCAACTTCCAACATCTTGGTAGCTCCGATTCAGCTTCTCTTTAATTACCTTGATCTGTCAACAGATGTGAAGTAAAGAAAATAATCTCACACGGGGTCCTCATTCTATGTTTGTCAAAGGTAACTTTAGCCTAACAAATAGTAGATATAACAACCATGAATTAATCATCCCCATGCGGTAAATTGGCATGAAACCATGCCGAGGACTTTCACAAATTGTTAGGACATAGGTTGGTACCCAAAACCTGGCCCACTGCCCCACACCACCCAAGCTATATGACAGTGAAAAAGGAGATGATTTACCGATTGTACTTGATCACAAAAATAACATAAAGGGGATCGAGACTATTTTCTTCGCTGCATATTATCTCTCGCTTATTGGTAAATTAAATAAATGTGAGCACATAAAATATAGGCACCGTTTTTGAGCTAGGAATCCTAGCCTAGGATGTGCAACAAAATTAATTTTAATCAAGCGGGAGAACTCTGAGCACTAAAACTCAAGTCCAAATTCGAACTAGCCCAGCAGCTCGTCAGCGCCCACCGGCCCATTTTGCAGTCAGATGCAGACTGAACAAAGAAAACCCGCGGAGACGCCGCGATCCCCTCGCCCTACCCAAATCGAACGCAGCCGCCGCTCATCTCCATCGCCGTCCACCTCCCCTCCGCCGTAAGATCGACGGCAGCCGCCATGGACTCGCGAAGCAGTGAGGCTGAGCCCCCAAGAACCACTGCGTCGCGGCGGCCTTTTCGCCGGCGCGCGCGTGCACCGATAGGACGGTGCGCGGCGCTCCGTCGAAATCGCCGCATGCGTCGCCTGCGTGGCCGGCGGGTGGGGGTGCTTCACGCCGGCGAGGTGCTGCCGGCCATCCGGACGCGGCGGCGCAGCTCCCCCGTTCTGTCCTTTGTCTCCGCCGAGGACCAGACCGTGGCCCAGGCGGCGACTTGTTCCGGGTCGTCGCCCTGCAGGTACTTTTCCAAACCCTAACCTCAATACTTCTCTTCCCCTGATTCAGTTTGACTGAAAAATTGTTTCTTGGCAGAGCAGAAGGAGGAGGAGCGAGGCGTCGTAGCAGTAGTACCGCCGGTCCGGCAGCTTCTCCGGCAAGGATTCGACAGCGCACCTCCGAGCCCTTCTCCCCGTCCGACTCCCTCCGACATCTGGTGCTGCTACCTTGTAGGGGCCGCAGTTTTCAGGTATGGGAAGCTCTTGCCGGCAGCTGTGAACGGTTTAGCACCATGGAGTTATAAAGCTAGCACTCGACTAGTTTTTGTTGTTGGTGATGTTCTGAAGCTACTGCGTGGATCCATCGCTCCTGGGTTTGTTTGACAGTGTAGCCATCTAGTGTGTTTGGCAAATTAGGGGGATCAAGTATGAAGGTTATGCATTTTGGTAGTTGTGCATTCTATTTTCTTCACTCGTCCCTGGTACTAGCAGGTGCAAGTTAGAGCTAGGTTTTATGTAATCGGGTTCTCGAGAAAATAATGGCGATATGTTTCTTCCGAGTTCCAACACGAAATACTCTGTCTTGATATAAATATAAGTTCCAGCTAGTTTGTTTTGTCCTGAATTTGCCATTGCACCAATTGGTTTTATAAAATCAGTAGAGAATTAGTGAGCAATGAAGCAAGGAAAGATTGAGAGCTGCCAATAATCAGTAAAGAACCTCCAAGCTAATCATTCTCATTCTACCTTGTTATACGATGTGAGCAAGTTCAGTCTGTGAATAATCTACATGCTAACCCTCTTGTTTACTTGTTTTCTGGCGTTATCATGCAATTTCAGAACTATTTGTGCTTGTTATACGATGTGAGCAAGTTCAGTCTGTGAATAATCTACATGATAACCCTCTTGTTTACTTGTTTCGTGGCGTTATCATGCAATTTCAGAACTATTTGTTTCTTTAGCTATTCATGTCAGGACATGCTATGTTTGTATACGATAACTTGAGCACCTTAGGTTCTCAATTCCGAAATCTCTCTTTTTAATTTGAAGTATCTTGCTTTGTGTAGGCAGTGACAGTGTGACACGGGAAAAGACATTGGAGCTAGAGACTTTGCTGTAATTTCGAGGACACGTGTGCGCTGATCTACTACAGCTGCAGCAACGGGAGAGCGATGACGGCCGTGGTGGGAAGGGACAGCAGCAGAGCGAGCATGCATGAGTGTCTGTAGTAGGTGAGGATGATGCTTCCTTATCAAATTGGAATAACGGAGTTAACTAATTGTGACTTGTTTGTTTGTGTAGTTATTGTTTGTATCTAGGTTACTCTCTTGCTTAGACTCTTTTTTTAGAAACATTGATAGCAGATGATGTCGATGAAAGCACTCGTATGCATATCCCTTAAAGTTTAGTGTCCAATATGCATACATGTTTGCTAAATATATTCCTGGTGTAATTTTCTACTGCCTACATTTGAACCATTGACTGCAAAGGGCTGTTTGCATTGTTTATGTTGCTGCATTATATTCAGTCACGATAGTGTTTGTGTGATTTTGATGTGTACATTTTTGTTAACTAGCAAAAAGAGATTCTTGTCCTGTAGATGTTTGAGTGCTGCCATCTTGCAGTTGAAATTCTCCTTTTGTTGCCAAACTAAGACTCCATGACAGCAGCCATTAAATTACTTGCAATCTGCCACTAGTAGTAATATGGTTTTTGTTGACAGGATCAAATTTGCTGGTGTTTTTCACTAATGCTAAAGCTAGTTTTTGTAGTTTGTGTGATTTAGAGCAGATCTTGTTTAAGTAAACTAGTTCTTATCTTTGTTCTTGTGCTAATTCTGGTTATAGAATAGATAAGAACAGAGTTTGCTGTACTAACCTGGAATTGTTCTTCAAGGGACTAAGCTGGAACGAACAGGTGTGCACTACTTGTAAGCTGGATTACCCAGGAACAACTGAGACAAGTCTCGGAGCATCAATCGCGCAATGGTAAGCGTCCTGTAGCTTCTGAAAGCCTTTTCTTTCTTCTAGAGCATGCCAATTTCTTGGGTTAAACACCTACTAGGATTCTATAACGGTACTCTCTCCGATCCATATTATTTGATGCTAAAATGGATGTATCTACAACTAAAATGCGTCTAGATATATCTATATTAGCCTCAAGTAATATGAATCAGAGGGAGTAGTTAATTGTCTTGTATTATGTATCTCTTTCAGTATTTCATATCACTGGACCGTTGCGTTTGAGAGCATCTTTGTAACTGTTAAGAATGTTGTATGGTGCAGTGGCAGCAATGCTCGGCCTCGGCTACAACCTCTCCGGTGAGCTCCTGGTTCACCCTTCGATCTCCGGCTCATGTGTGCTCTTTTATATGATGGTCATCTAGCCGTGGTTATTATGTGCTTTGGCGTATGAGCCAATGATCTAAATATTTCTGGGAACATGAAGTCTTCTTTGGTTTGCGTTTTTTTATAATATCAAGTGCGCTTTTATCATGAAAAAATCGCCATCTCACCTCTGATACATCCTTGCATTCTTTTTGTTTTTATTATGCATGTTGAATTAGTTCCATGGAAGCCTTAATCGAGCTAAGAATAGTGCCAGATGGCACTTGTCTAGCTGCTATTTTTTTGTGTCGTGTTCAATTGGTTTATGTCGCTGTTGATGAACTACAGTCAGTTTCTAGCCTGCAACAAGATGAAATCCAGTACATTGATACCAATGCTGCTGACTTGTGCGATTTTATATTTGTGGCTGGTGTTTGAGTCTGAAAAATAATTTGTGCTGACTAATTCTTTTAGTAGCCTGTGGTTGTTGTTTCAATTGGTCAGACATGTATTGCTGGGAGTAGATTAGTGTATTGTTTCTTTGCTCCAGTCATGACATTTTATGAAAAATTGCTTAGCCAAAGATGTAATGTTTACTGTATTATATTGATGTTGAGCTTTGTCACCTACTTGTACAGCGAAGTGGAAGCGTGAGATGGTAAAGCTGCTGGTTTATAGAGTTGGCGACGGCTGCTGTGCCCCTTGCCGCCTCTGTGGCTTCTTTGTTGCGGCTCCAGTGGCAGTGGTTCTGCTGCTGTGTTTATGTGTAATATTCAGTCGCATTTTGACAAGTTGTAATAGTTTCTTTCGTAAGCATAAGTTGCATATTCTATGGTAAATACTACTTATCGTAGGCTGATGGGAAGCAGAACATCGGACCGGTCTGACACCATCGATTTCTCACTGCATCCAAAGGCCCCTGCAGCAGCCCGCTGTCTTCTTAAAAAGGCAGCCAAAAATTACGCACGGCGACTCATATAATATTGCTGCCCTTCTTACTCAAAACCGTCACTGCTCCTTATTCCTATCCTTCCCAGTTCACCTATACTCCTCGCCAAGATGGGTCTTTCTTTGTGAGGAAAGGTATGCATTGCAGGTTCTTTGATGTTCTGAAGTGCTATGGTAGTTTTAATTTTATATCTTGTTTGAAGCAAGATCATGGACGCGTGCATTGAAATCCATGAGGTTGTTGATCGCACTTTGCAACAGTGACAAGCCGGCGACTCCATGCTCCATCGAGCATGTCCGACGTCATTACTCGTCGGCTTACTGACTCCATGCCCCATCGAGCATGTCCGACGTCATTACTTGTCGGCTTACTGTCGATCTTGGGCATAAACACGCTGGTACTGCTTGCAGCACCATGAATTTTGGTGGAGTCCAAGACTTCAAAACGACGACTAAGGGGCGCTCGAAGGACGATGGCATCCATCCAGGACGTGCTTGTGTCTTCGCCCAAATAGTTGATTATTTGTAGTTACAACATATATTGGATCCGAAGCTCTTATTTGTACAGAGACGTTTAGTACTTGATCCCTTACCATTTGAAACAAATCTTTACTCGGAAGCAAATTCATCTTTAAACAATAGCGAACTTTAATTTCCTTGGAAGCATATCCCGAATTCATTTGAAGCTAGCACTAGTAATACTCCGATTGAAGCCATTGTATAATCCATGATCTATGGACAACACTGCGAAGCTTTTGAAAAACAATGTTATATATGATAGAAGCAACCTTAAAACGGAAGCAAAATTCAGTGATGAAGAAATCAATATCCGGTCGGCAGAAGCATGATTTTGTTATTTTCAAAACAATACGTTGAAGCTTGTCAGATCGCAGCCTATGTTGGTTTCAGTAGAAGCAGATTTTAGTAGCATTGGAAACATATTTTTTTTATCCATCGAAAGTAGCAAATCACGTGTCATGGAGACTTATTTTGCTTAAATAATTAGTTTCCTTAGAAGCTAAATTATTTTCCTGAAAATCAGGAATTAGTAATTATCGATCGGGTCCATCGGGAGCAGTTTGGAAATGCGCATTATAATGTTAATTGATTTGGAAACATATTTTTTTATCCATCGGAAGCAAATATAAACAGCACTGGAAATACGATTTGTTCTACAAGGAAGCAAATCACATGTCATGGAGACTTATTTTGCTTAAATAATTAGTTTCCGCAATTGATTTAGAAACATATCTTTTATCCATCGGAAGCAAATATAAATAGCACTGGAAATACCATTTGTTCTGTAAGGAAGCAAATCACATGTCATGGATATCTATTTTGCTTATATAATTAGTTTCCTTATAAGCTAAATTATTTTCTTGAAAATCGGGAATGAGTAGTTATCCGGAAGAGTCCTGAAAATCCACGTTATAAATGGTAATGGATTCCTACATTCTCTTTTTAAACTTTTTTTTTTTTGGCATGGACTCGTTTTAGGAATATGCTACCAACAATAATTAATTAGCGTGCAGTACGGGATCTGTTTTTGAACGGAAGCATGCAAATCGGCGCTCCATTCACAGAAATAGACGCGCGGGGCTGGTTTAGATTGAATGGTTGCTTCTAATCCTACGGACGTACTGTGGTCCGATCGGAAGCACATATCGGCTTCCGATTCCTAGTGGTGCCCATATTGTATTTACTCGGGAGAAGTTAAACTTTGTAGATGGATCGGCAATTGATCTCTTGAATTATTTGGCATGTGGTCCGGAACCGAGAGGAGATACTGGTGGACCAAGTTGGCTCGGGAGGAGCAGTTTGAGCACGACGACTCTTTTTCCGGCAATGGCAACGGCAAACGAAGAAACGTAAGAGGAGCACCGGTGGCGGTGGTTGTGTTATATAGTTTCAGGTCTTGTAATAATATCCAGTCTAGTTTTCAGAAGTTGTATTTGTTCATGGCAAGATCTCGCGGCCGCGGTAACGACTGAAGCTCGGCCGGCCGACGACGATGGTGGTAGATCGAACGAGTTGCGGCGAGTTGCGGCAGAGGCAACCAGGGACGGCGACTCAGGCGTGGGAGGGCCTTGAGTTGGGGGCACTGGAAGGGGCGGTCTAGGACCTCCCTGTCCCGTTCCACCGGCCGTAGAAGGGGATCGATCGGGTGGCGACCAGACATGGGTGTCTGATCGTCAAGTTTCGCATTGCCTGATCTTCAGTGGTATTGGTAGGGAGGCAATGTGCAGGATGTAGGCTGGAAGGCACATCTGGAGGGACGAGAAGGTGGGGTGCTGGCAACGCCGCGGCGTCGAGCTCGAAATGCTCGTCGGTAGAGAGGGGCGACGTAGGAGGAGAGAGGATTGCGGCGCTGCCGGGGGGGGGGGGGGGCAGGGTTTGCGGCTGCGGTATTCCTTTCTGACGAGATTGTTGGGCTCGGCCCGTTTAGGCGCATGCCGCATGCGGGAGACGTCGGAAGCGCTCGACGAAGGAGCGACGTACCGTCTGATCACGGAACACGTTCCCCTTTTTTAGGTAGTAGAGATGGCAACAGCAACGGAGAAACGTAAGAGGAGCACCGGTGGCGGTGGTTGTGTTACATAGTTTCAGGTCTTGTAATAATATCCAGTCTAGTTTTCAGAAGTTGTATTTGTTTCTTTTGTAATAATCATATCCGTCAAATTAAACATGTAGCGAAGTGGGTAGATTTGTATTACCTCTGTTCTTAGAGCCTAGCAATTCGCTCGAGGTTTCTTGAGGCATTGTCTTGGTCCATGGCTTCTTGGTCTTTGCCTGAGTCCGCATTGCCTTTTGGTGGGTGACGTGGACACGACGCCGATGCATGTGGTGCGGTCTCAGCTCCATGGGTCCTCCACCATTCTAGGTTACGACTATTTCTCTTGAGGTATCTGTGCCTACACTAAAATCTGTGTTTTATTGGACTTATCGCGCCTCGTCGGAATTTTCTTTTTGATGGATCTTATTTGGTAACAATCAATTGGAAGATATTCAATTGTGACAAGTGCAATGAAGTGCGTATGCATATGTTCATGCCTTGAATTATGCTTGGTTGTAGAAAGAGGCGCCAAAATAATTTTCACACGCTGAGCCTGCCATCCATGAAAATTGATTTTGGAGCTAAATTTTTCGTTTCGGGCCGAGCAGAAACTTTGGCCCGAAATAATAAGAAGACAAATTTTGGGCATAGGCCACCCATCGACACAAGTCACACCACCCACGCCTCTCGTTCTTCTATCCCACCGCACCAGCTCCATTTGCGCCTACTCCGTCGCCGGCCACCGGCATGTCCCCTCCGCCGCTGCTTCGTATCCCACACTACCGCCTCCTCCTCCCCTCCGCCATACATTCTTGTCTCCTTCCTCAGTTCCTCCTGCCCTCCCCTCCCGCATCAGATCGACGCCGCAGCCCAAGTCTCGCCGATTCCAGATGTGCCGCCGGCCATAAGCCACGACGTCGCGGCGGCTTGTTCGCCGGTGCGCGCGTGCTCCGTTAAAACGGTGCGCGGCGCTCCGTCGAACTCGCTGCCCGCGTCGCACGTGTGGCCTACGGGGGTTGCTGCACGCCGGTGTGGATGCGACGGCGCTGCCCGCCTTGCCCGTCGCCCTTCTCCAGCGGCTGCAGGTACGATACGCCCAAACCCCAGCACCCAACCATCTTCTCTCCAATCTGAAAAATCGAATTTTTCTTGAGCAGCTAGAGGAGTGGATGGACAAATCGGCGGAGCATTCTCGGGCCAGTACGCCCGACGGTCCAATAGCTTCGCGGACAAGTCCGTCAAGGTATCAAGCTAGTTGCAGATTCGATTTCAGAGATAAATGAACCTATAAACGAAATTCCAGGGCACTTGGTTTTGATGTAAAACAACAAATGTTCAGTATTATACTCTCATTCAGTAATATAAACTTGTCCTATGTTGATGCACAGTTTCAGCTAAGATACAACTTATTTTTCTGTACATACTTTACTTAACAGAATGGCCTCCATTCTTTTATATTCTAAATAAAATTAGAATGGAATTGGTGTTGTGACTGGTATTGTTCGTCGGAGTGTTGCAAATGAAAAATTGGGTACTGGATCCCTTCTAGTTGGTTTGTGTTTTACGCTGCTGCTGTTGGTGTACTTGGTTAGATGAAACGAATCAGATGGCCTTGTTTCGTGATTTAGTCATGCACCTCATTATTATCTAGAAGAAAAGTTTTTAGTGCTTAGTTTACCGTTAGTGGTTAGAGGAAACGAATCAATGGTGCTTAGCGTGCTGTCTATTGCAAGCTGTTGCTACCAAGTGCAAGAAGAATATATTTTGTAGTGTAAGGCTAGTATGGCGAATGTAATTTTTACTAGTTCCTTTCTGTGTGATGGATATATGGTTCCCTCTCATTTTCATATACCACAATAATACTGTGAACTTGATCTTTCTTATAAGATTGAGCTGATGCACTTTGGTGGTAGAATAGTAGAAACCACATATGCACTGCTAGGTGCAGTTCTTGCTCTGTTTGTAGCTAAACTGAACCTTTGAATTCCATGGTCTTCTGTGAGCAGATACAGATACTGGTACGGTTGCTGCACCTGTAGTTTGATGAAGGAGGTCAATGACCTAGTTACCTAGTGGATGTGCTGTGGTATGAGGAGTACTGATGTTGAGCCCTAGCTGTCCCGGTTCAGTGCTGGCGATGGACGATGATGATGTCGCCGCGGTCGGCATCCTGCTGCTCGGTCAGGGCTTCCTTGAGCAGGTGCGAGAAGTTTATTGCTCTGCTGTACTCTCGGTTGATGAATTCGTGTATAATCTGGTGGTATGGTGGGGGTTTGCTGTTTTCCCTAAAGCGTGATACCGTGGATGCATGTCTCGTCCCATGTTTTTTGTATTTAAGTAGGACATGTGGGACTAAATTTGTGTATATTTTTTCTTTGCTCCAGTGGGTTCCTTTTATGAATATTTGCTTGGCCAAAGATGTTTTGTTTGCTGTGTTATTATCCTGATCATCTAGTGTTCTTGTCCAGGGGAGTGGAATCATTAATTTATTAAGTCGTGTGTTATTTTTTTTTCTGAAAACGAGCGAGCATTTTGTTCCGCTCTAGCAGGTGCAGGCGTGAAACAACAATTTTGTTGCATGCCAAGTCGTAGGAGATGAATTGGAGCCGTCCGTCATGAATTGCAATTAACGGAGCGGGTCGTGGTCCCGGCTGGTGCGTTTCGTGCGAAAATGCGTTGATGCTTATAAAATTGGGCGCAAGTGAAATCATCCCCGTCCAGCGTCGCTGTAAGATTCGCGTGCGGGGCCCACGCGCTGGAAGGTTTGACCGCACATTTCGACAATACGAGTGAGCCATCCGTATACGCGCCCTGTACCGTATCGTATTTTTTACGGTGGGCCCGTGGCCGCCGAGGGATGGGAGTCGGGATCCAGTTGCCCAGTTCGGATTCCAGTCGGCTCCTCCCCTGCGTCTGACGAGAGCGGAGTCTACTGCGAGATCCAGGCGAGAGCATTTGAATCCCCATCGTCCCCGATCCTCCGCTGTCTTTGCTCTTCTCCTCGAGCGCAGATCTACTCGTGTGGGGAGATGCTTCTTTATTGCCCGTCAATATCCAGTTACCGAGATTCTCCTCATCTGAGATCCAGTTCATATTCCTCAGTCAGTATCATGTTTTCCACAGGGAATCTTAGAAATATGAATTTCCTTGCAGCATGGATCTGGGCCGAAGCCAAAGAATCGAACTCGCGAAGGTGACCGTATGCGACAGTGATGAGCGGCCTGGCGTGGCAGCAGGTCGACTGCTTGGAGAAGTTCGTCGTCGGCGACCTGCCTCAAGGGCGCCTCCACATCGTGCCCGTCAGTTGGATCTGCAGATCGCTGTCGTCTCGCAGCTCGTCGGGCTAGGAAGATGCCGCGGAGGTAGGTTGGGTTGGTGGAGGCGCCGCCTCGCCGGGATCCAACCATGCCGCCATCCATCCAAGGGGATCTCGCTTCAGGTACGAAAGTAAAGCCAGTTTTGTATGTCACCATATCCAGGCACAACGCCGGCACATGAGATCCCGACCAAGTACACGAAATCGGGGGCTCTTCTTATTTTTTCCCGGTGCTTTCTCGTCTGGTCACATACGATTGTCCATAGTTGCAGTTCGTTATCTGCTTGTGTTGACGAATTTGAACTTGTAGACATTTTCTAATTTTACATATATTGCTTCTATGCTTCCTAATTTTGTCTGTAATTTTTTTTACTGAGATGATATTACGATGAGAGATTTTGTGTGTGAGTTTTCTTTGACTTTTCTGCTTCTTTTGCTTCTCCGATCAAACAGTTCTAGGAAGTGGAATGATGTATCCTCAGATAGTGTAGTAGCATCCACTTTAATACATGTTCTTTAACTTGGACACTCTGTACCTTAAATGCAGGTCATATAACAACCAAGCTTAAGACTGCCGCCGGAGGATTCCCCCCTTCGCGTTTTGGAATCACACATATTTATTGTTGATCATGATATAGTTTTATGGCTTCATAATTCAGGCCAGATGATAACCAAACATATGAATTATCCCATCTGCGCCTCAGAATCGCCTCCATCTCCATATCCATGGAAGAAGAGGTTCGTTGATTTCCTGTCAATATCAGGATGCTCATCGTTGCTCCCTTATGTTAGCAGAATTATTTTCCTAGTTTTAGTGTGCCAAGGCGGGTCGGTAGTTGCGGCTGTATACCTATGAGGTCATGCAAAATCGCGGAAAAATGATATTTTCAGAAGAATTTCTTTTAACAAGCCGATAGCTAATGCGTTTGATTGCAATTCAGCATGTCTGGTGTGATGTACAGTTTCATTTGTAGATGCAGGTGTAGTATCTCCAACATTTCAATAAGGGCCGGCTTATTTTGACCTAAGTTGGTTCATTCATTGTTTAGTTGTATTTTCCAAGTAACAAATGATTAGTCCCCAATAACATGTCCTTTTTAAAGTTCTGGATTTGAGTTCAGATATAGTCCTTCAGTTCTCCAGGCCCTTTGCACGAGCCCGAGTTATTCACCGCCAAGTTCTGATGAGGATTATATGCAGTACAGTAGCATTTCATCTATGTATTGCATCTCTGATTTTGCCCTTAGGTTTCAAATTTCCATCGCAGATTCGTAGGCTCTTCCTGTATGTTGAAAATTCACACTCATTTGCTACGCCTGAGTTTTATGCAGTGTTAGATTTTATTATGTGAGTCATCTGGTAACCTAACAGTATCATTTACTAATGCATTTATGTTTGTATGAGTTTAGACTATCAATTCATTCTTGATAGCCATATTGTTTGTAGGAGAATTAGCTCCTAAACGAGAATCATTTACTTAGACTCGTGGATTCTTCATTTTACACATTCTCAGATCTGAGATTGCATTGTCATAGTGCTGCATGCTTCAGTTTCAAAAAGAATTTCTTTCCTCGGTATCTGAGTTCAAATACTGCCTATTTTTCTGACATATTATAATTGATCGTGTATTATTTATTGTGCAGTCCTGCCTTGGGAGAATTTTGTTCTACAGAAAGCCAAATATGGCAGGAAAATTATATCACTCAAGAATTGGGTAGCGATGGCAGGACAGAACTGGTGATGTGGGGACAGCCGCCAGCGCTGGTGTCGTGGATCTGCCGGATGAAGGTGATGGGGGCAAGGACTGACAACCAGCAGCTGGTCGCCCTCCGTGTGACGATTTGTGAACTTATATGTAATAGGGGAGATGATACATATAAGAACTTCATAAATGAGGGATTGGTATATCGTGAACATCTCCAAAGAACTTTATGATAAAACCTAGAGTGTGTCATGTCTAGTTTGTTGAGGACCGCATGGCTAGATCAGGGTTCCACAAGATAGTGAAGGATGCAACTGCGTAATTATGGAGATTTTTTCAGATTCAATTGTGTATTATTTCTTACATTAAGAAAGCATTAAGATTTATCTCAATCTGGCCTTGACTAGTATGAATTTAATGTATCAGAACACAATCTATCGCCTAAAAAAACCCGATGCACAGAGGATATCATAAGAGCTTTATGATAAAACCTAGAGGACGATATGGCTGGTTTGTCGAGGACCGCATGGCTAAATTAGGGTTCGTCAAGATAGAGAAGGATGCAACTGCGTAATTCTTGATATTATTTTTGGTGTGCCTTGTCTCCTCTACGAGACGCAACAATGTACTATGTGGGTGTACGATAAAACCTTCTCGATTTATTTTCCGTGTGTGTATGATAAAACGACAAGCACTATATGGTATTATGTTTGTACCACATGAAGATTCTAAAAAGCACCAACATTTATATTAGTCTGGTTGTGACTAGTATATAAATTTATATGCAAACAAAATCTATCACACATGAGTTAAGTCGATGCATAGAGGATATCGTAAGAACTTTATGATAAAACCTAGTGTATGTCATGTCTAGTTTGTTGAGGGCCGCATGGCTAAATTAGGGTTCCACAAGATAGGAAAGGATACAACTGCGTAATTCTGGAGATTTTTTCAGATTCGATTGTGTATTATTTCTTACATTAAAAAAGCATTAATATTTATCTCATTCTGGCCTTGACTAGTATGAATTTAATGTATCAAAACACAATCTATCGCCTAAACAAACCGATGCATAGAGGATAACATAAGGACTTTATGGTAAAACCTAGTGTATGTCATGTCTAGTTTGTTGAGGGCCGCATGGCTAAATTAGGGTTCCACAAGATAGGGAAGGATACAACTGCGTAATTTTGGAGATTTTTTCAGATTCGATTGTGTATTATTTCTTACATTAAAAAAGCATTAATATTTATCTCATTCTGGCCTTGACTAGTATGAATTTAATGTATCAAAACACAATCTATTGCCTAAACAAACCGATGCATAGAGGATAACATAAGGACTTTTGTGAGAGTTAAGTCTCTACCCCTCATGTATGGTGCTAAAATATTAAAGATTTCATCATGTGAGTCATCTGGTAATCTAATAGTATCATTTACTAATGCATTTATGTTTGTGTACCATATAGAGATTCTAACAAAGGACCTCATGAAATGTATTGTGTTGTATAATGTTGATTTTTACATTAAAACCCCACCAAGATTTATATTAGTCTGGCCATGACTAGTATAAATTTAATTTATATGCGAACACAATCTATCACATGAGTTAAATCGATAAAACATAGGTACATTAATTTATATTAGTCTGGCCATTTTTTTGCTAGTCGGTTGAGTACCACATGGCAAGATTACGGTTCGACGAGATAGAGAAGGATGCAAGTGCGTAGTTCTTGAGATTTTTTAGATTCAACTGTGTGGTATTACTTACATCAAGAAAGCATTCAGATTTATCTCAGTCTGGCCTTGACTAGTATGAATTTAATATATATGAACACAATCTATCACCTAAACAAAACCGATGGCTAGTTTGTCGAGGACCGCATGGCTAGTCAAAATGTAGTTTCAGGGGGAATATCTATGAACCACATGCCTAAGACATTTGTTCTCGAATCCATATAGATTTGCTAATCGCCTATATGTTTTAGATGTAAAGGTACTATATTGAGGGTTAATATCTCTATGTTGAGGGTTATTATTGATCATGTATTCTTTATCGTGTTGTCCCCGTATTTGGAGAAATTTGTTCTACACAGAAATCCAGAAAATGGCAGGAAAATTATATCACCATGAAACTTGTGTTGAATGAAAATTATGTAAATTGTTTGTGAAACTGTTTACTTGTAGGGTTTTCTAAAGTTGTCCTTAGTCCGAGTTTATGTGAGGACACATGTGAATATTAGACTAGCATATCGATTGGGTTATAACTGTGTGTTACGCATGCCATAGACATGGAGATATCAAACCAGTGATGTGGACACATGTTATGAACAACTAGAGGCCGCTAACAACTATTGTCCAAGTAGAAGTACATATGTCATGTCTATTCGCGTTGAACATATAGGGTCACACACTTAAGGGGTTGGAAGGCTAATCCAAATTGAATTCGCATTTGACTAGGCTCAGGGTCCTAATGGGACTCAAGTGTTTAACCCCATCAGGGATGCCTATATCAGAGAGGGTGGGGTGAGCTGATTAGGGTTGAACCACTACGCCTAGCCGCCACTCCTCTCATGGCTTAGTTGCACGTGCTGACCTAGCAGTCCATAGATATGGCGATGTCAAACCAGTGATGTGGACAACATGTTATGAACAACTAGAGGCCGTTACCAACTATTGCCCGAGTAGAAGTACTCGTGTCATGTCTATTCACGTGTGAACATATAGGGTCACACATTTAAGGGGTTGGAAGCCTGATCCAATCAGCATTAGACTATGCTTAGGGTCCTAACGTGACTCAAGTGTTTAAGCCCATCAGGACGCCTATATAAGAGAGGGTGGGGCGAGCTGATTAGGGTTGAACCACTCGATCTAGCCGCCACTCCTCTCACGCCTTAGTTGCACGTGCTGACCTAGCAGTTCGGCGTGCGGCACTTCCACTTCGTAGGTGTGGATACTTTGGAGGTGATGCATCTGTAGCACTTGGACGAGCCGCACATGAGGGAGCTTCTCAAGGGACTGCCTGGAGCTTCATAGTCTAATGCGGTAGACAATTTTGTTTACGTGGTAATCTCGTGATCTATGACTACATCAATCCTAGCCTACCAGTATACCTAAACTCGTCCACCATCATGATTCGGATGTTTGTGGCTCTAGCATTGGACTTTACCTTGTCCACCTTGGCCATCAACTTCCCTCCGACGACCCTCACATTCATCTCCTTGAGAGCAACGCTCCGATCGTCTGCAAGCTGGATAGCCTCCCACTTAAGTTCATGTTTGGGTTCACTCCCGCAATCTATCACGCATCTATTGAGGTTCTGAAAACGAATTCCGAGCACCCAATAAAAATATCCGGACCGGCATTTTATCCGGGATGTGTTCTGGTCATTTTTTGTGCATCAACTGAAACCAACGGTTATTATCCAGACTGATATTCGAGCATTCAGTACGATTTTATGAGCACGTTGCAAGCGAGACTGTACCAGTAGGTAAATATTCAGTTCGCCGGCGAAATTGCATCCATCTATTTGTAAATCAGGACCATATGAAATTATACATTTTTTCAAAACCGGACTGCATAAAAAAATCGTGCGGTTGCTTCCACTTGTTGGGAAGAAGACTCACATTTTTTTCTACTCTGATGGTACGATGACGCTACCCAACGATCCATACTGCTGCGAGCGACCATCGATGATTGGACGGTTGTACTAGCCTGCATCGACTACACGGAGCGGTAGCGGGACCTGGTATAGGATTCCAATCAATGCCCGGGTGGCCATGCGGCCCATGCCGCGAAGCTGAAAAATCCAATGTTCGTACATGTGTGCTGTACTATATGAATCGGCAAGAGCACTGAATGGTCGGTGTACGAAGGACTTCATACGATAGGTCTGGTGCATCTGAGCATATATTTAGATCATTCAGCAGAAAAGTTTGCTGATAAAGCATGCACGCGCATTTCCCGAATGCCTACGCCGCCACTAGCGACCCCGTCCCTCTCGCAGTCTCACTACGCTCTCTCTGCTCGCTTCCAGCAATGGCCCCGCCACGACTTCCTCCAGCCCGGTCCTCGCCGGCAGCCGCTCCGTTCGCCTGCTGCCGCTCTACCACGACCCCGCGGCCACCTTTCGCCACCACGGACCCAGCCACTCCTTCCCCCATGAGCCGCGCCACCAGTCTTGGTCCTCCCCTAGCATGCGAGAATGGCCGTCGTCGCTCAAGTCGGTTGTCGTCGCCAGCAACCGCTGTACTAGCCCACTGCCGCTATACCATGACGTCGCGGCCACCTTCGGCCGCCGCGTGCACTGTCCGCTCCTTCCCCAAGAGCCGCTAAGCCACGCTAGGATCGAGCACCGTTTATGGGGATGGCGACGGCGACCCGAGGCTGCCCGGAGACGCTATTATTTCGGAGCTTGTTGCATCTGCCCTTTTTTTGGTTCATCTAAATTTTTGGGTTGCTATTAGTATTCGAAGCTATTCTTGGATATCCAATTCCTTGAAGTTGATCAAAATACTTTGTTGGGTAAAAAAATAATCAAAATTCCTTCAAGCGGGATCGAAGTGGAGCTGCTGCAGGATTTAGTTCCCCGTTCTTTTCTTTTTGTTCCCCATTTTTCTTTGCTTTCTCTTCTATTTCTCGATGTTGTTTGCTGTATTGTTTGGAACCTCCGGAATATTGATCTTGCTGTGAACTTGTTTTTGCACACAAATTTTTGTACTTGTAGACCTCTTCAGAATTTTGCACACAGGTTTTACAAATAAGCTAGGTTGAATTTGTTTTGTTTAGGAAGCGAACCTTATACACACGTTGTAAACACATTTTGACTTTGTTGAGTTGGTCGTTGAAAACCCACAGGGCTTCATAAGATTGGGACTTCATAGTACTAAAACAAAATACTTTTCCTTTAACCTCATGGACGAACCTCGAAGAACTTTATAAGTACTGTGCCGAACTTAGTGCGAAAACTCATAAGGACTTTATAAATTGGATTCAGTTACAATACATATTATACTCTATCTGGAGACAAAAATCGTCATCACAAAATATTTAAAATTTGAGGAATATAAATAAATAAGATGAGTTGTTATCCTTGTTAGTATGGTTGAAACTTGAAACTGCACTTGCATTCCAACGCGAGCAAGGAAAAAGATTCCCACCTGTCCTGTCGTTCGGAGACTCTGCCAAACAGTCTGTGTCCTGTACCAGGCGATGCGAGGCCCACGCCCTGGCCCATCTGAAACGAATCTTTCATGCAATACGGAAGGCTAGATAATGAGCAATCCATCCAATACACAGTATACAGCCACATGCATGCAGCGCAGTCAACAACTGACTCGGATCCCCAGACGACAGCAGCGGCCACGATTTTGCATGCGCCCCATTTCGACCGCACCATCTGCGGGTCGCGTTTCGTGCGGGAGGGAAGGGACCCCAGAGAGGTGGGCGACAAGGGAATGCCAACCGCGCGCGACAGCGACAGCCACGTTACCTTCCTCGCGCAAGAGGAAGCAGATTGGGAGGCGAAAATGAACCATCTGACCGGGAGTACGTGCCTGCTGTATATACGTCGCCGCCGCGTACATCTGACCGGCATGCTGTACCAGGACAAGGGGCTCGACGCTCTCATCTCCACCAACGGCAGGCTCCTGCACACCAACCACCTCACGTAAGTGACAAATTAATTTGTCCGCACATGCATTTCCCTCTCGCAAATTAAGCCGCGTAGCACATGACGTGACGTAGCTCGGAGCCGGCGTGCACGAATGGTGTTAGGCGCGTCGGCTACGTGCTTTTGGTGGCGTTTACATTATCAGTGCACAAAGGAAGAAATCCAAATCGAAAGCAGGGTGCGCGCGCTTTGCTTTAGACAGCAATATATATTACTCACCCCGCTTTGCTTTAGAAACGTGTGCGTCTTAATTTCTTACATATTACTCACTCCGTGCATCAATGTAAACATTCTAGATATTTTTAAAATAGACTAGATCCAAAGTGAGTGAATCTACACATAAAAATAGACTAAATACAACTAAAATGGATGAACCGAATAAATACTCCAACTTCTTACATTTCTAAGACTGCTCATAGTGGGGTAACATAGGTGTTAACATCACACATTTCAAGACATTTTAGTGACATGGCATGATAATAAAAGAAAAAAGAGAATGAGGTGGTAACTAGCTATGGTACCATAATATCACACATCCCAAAACAATACGAGTCTACAATATAATTAATGACACATTGCATGAAACCACATCTAAATTACTACCCACTATGAAGATAGTAACTTAGACTAGTAACATGACATATGTTACAAGACTAAGTTACTTTGCACTATGAGCAGCCTAAAGGGAGTATACTTCATACGTTTAGAAAAGCTGATGTGAGTAATTAATGATGAGAGTTCATAATGGTACCAGAGAATTAATGACAAATACACAATTTTACATTAAGATCCTACAAATCAATAAACATAATAATACTATGATACAAATATTATATGCAAGATACTAGTATTATATGATGATATATGTTCCGTACATGTGTGGTTTCAGTTTCTTCGACCGGGCGGCGATCGTGACGCATGCAGACACAGCGGGTTCCGGCAAGCTAGACATGTGGCGTCTGTCGACGGTACACCGCGTGGAGGAGCTCAAGTCACTCATCCGCATGCTGCCCATCTGGTCAGCTGGTATCCTGCTCGTCACCGCCGGCTCGCACAACAACAGCTTCGCCATCATGCAGGCGCGCACCATGGACCGCCACATGACCCAGCATTTCCAGATCCCCCCGGCAACCATGTCCATTTTCAGCACCGTCGCGATGCTCGTCACCCTGGTTCTCTACGACCGGGCATTCGTGCCAATCGCGCGCCGCTTCACGGGCCTTCCGTCCGGGATCAACTATTTCCAGCGCATGGCTGTCGGCCTCGCCATCTCCATCCTCGGTGTCGCCTCGGCGGCGCTCGTTGAGGCCAAACGCCGGGGTTGCGCTGCCGATCACGGGCTACTGGACACACCGGCAACCATGGTGCCGATGAGCGTGTTCTGGCTGGTGCCGCAGTACGCCATCCACGGCGTGGCGGATGGGTTCTCCTCGGTTGCGCACATGGAGTTCTTGTACGACCAGGCACCAGAGAGCATGCGCAGCACCGCCGCCGCGCTCTTCTGGCTTTCCGCTTCCCTCGGCAGCTACATGGGCACGGTGCTCGTCACGGTGGTGCAAAGCGCCACGCGGAGAAGCGGCGACTGGCTCCAGGACAATATCAACAGGGGCAAGTTGGACGCCTACTACTGGCTCGTCACCTGCCTCATGCTGCTCAACCTTGGCTACTACCTCATATGCTTCCGTTTCTACACCATGAAGCCATTAGAGATGGCGGTGGACGATGACCACGAGAAGGAGCTCGAGCTGTCCTCTGTCCACAAAAATGGCGGCGGCGGCGCTGTATAAGATCGAGCCTAGACGGTGGAGGGTATAGCAATACTAGTAATTACATCGAATGTGTTCAGTAGCTAGTTAATCAGCTGCACATGCGTGCACAACTGTTGCAACATCCAAATGTTCTTGGAGCTAGCTAGCATAGTAAGCATCCCGGCCGTGACAAGGGCCAATTGTGAAGGTCATGTTGCAAGGTAATGCCGCGGAAAAAGGAAGATCGTGCAGCAAAAAAGCAGCCGTGATAGATAATGTATCATTGCCATGCCTGCATCATCTTTGCTCTTTTGCAGCATGTTTCGATTTGCTCTTTTGTTCGCTTTAATAATTGGAGAATTGGAGTGATCTATCACAACCAGTTGAAAGGACGACTAGAGAATGTTTACGATTTCTGAAAAGAGTCCGCTGTTTGGCGATAACTTAAATTTCTTTTCAGAGACCATTTGACAGTAGAAGATTTGAATCTGCATGGACCCCTGGTGCTGGTGTTCTTGTTTAGGTCGCATGTAATTTGCACGCACATGCGTCAGGTTGAACACTGCTAAGAGCTAAACAAACGCAGAATCCAATGATCGGATTGCATGGATATCACTAGTAGGAAAACCATTATAGGTGGAAACCAACTCTGTGACAGCACGAAACACACCATGCGCCACAAAAATATTTCTGTGGCGCACCACCTTAGTGCGCCATAAAAAATTGTGGCGCATGTGCCAGCTCATGCGCCACGAATATGGAGATTCGTGGCGCACCGTGGACGGTGCGCCACAAGTTTGTGGGACCCACGCTGGGTCCACCACTGCACATGGCCGAAGGATATTCTGTGGCGCATGGTCACGTGCGCCACGTTAACTTTCTGTGGCGCACGTTGATCCATGCGCCACAGACCTGCGGGGACCACCCCCGGCTCACGCCACCATGATTCTGTGGCGCATGAGCATATGCGCCACAGAAGTTCATGTTTCTGTGGCGCATATCACTTTTGGAGACAGCTTTCCCCCTCTTTTCTTCCACCCACCACCCTTTCCATTCTTGTCTCCTCCAACCAGCTCGTGTTGCTCCTCTCTCCCACTCCATTTTGGTCATACTTTTCTCCATTGTTGATAGCTCTAAGCCTATTTTGTGGGCATATTTGTGAGGGGAAGCCACTCCAACTTGTAGAGGGGTACTAAAAACCACAATTCTCTTTCCCTCCTCCTCCACTTTCCCTCTTGCATGGTCCATTGTTTTGTCTCCACCACCCCATCCTCTTGCTCCACCATGATCTTGGTAGATTTGTGAGAGGTTGAGTACTATTGGATGCATGTTTTGTGTGTATGGATGTTTTGTAAGTGAAGATTATTATCGCGCTCCCGGACGATTTGCGGTGGCGAGACGATGATGTTTATATGTGTTGAGCTTTGTGTTGTGGTTGAATGTTTGCTTGCGAAGAAGCTTATTTGTGTTGTTGGTTTGTGCCGGCGTGTGGTGCATGGATGTTTGCCGAAATGTTGATTCATTTCCATTTCGGCAAATTCTTGCACTAGCCATATGTCCTACTTTTAGGATAGGTCATGCCGAAATTTTCCGGCGATCATGCATGCATGTGTGTTTGTGCATGGTGTGTGTGGTTCTAATTAACTCTCTTTGCTCTATATATGTATGATGCATTCAACCATGGCCGTCCATATGAGGGAAGGACAAGTGGTTAGATACAAGGTGAACGCGAAGGCCGACATGGTTAGGAACAACATGACCCTGATAAGATGTCCGTGTCGAAAATGCGGACTCCGGCAGTGGATCGACCCTGATTCTGGACAACTGGAGGAACACCTGCTCAGGCGCGGTTTCATGCTCGGCTTCAACGAGGAGCCGGCGGCAAATGTTGGTCATGAAGAAGAGGCCGACATCGGGCGAGAAGACGAAGAGTCTCCCGAACATGGTGTTCATCATGAGGAAGGAGAGGCCGATGAAGGAGATGATGATGCCGGAGGAGATTGTGGTGGAGATGCCGAGCAAGCACGCGCTAACATCGGCCCTGCGGGACCCTCATGTTCAAGAGCTTCTCCGGAAGGACACGGGCAACGCCAAAGCCAAGCCGGCGCAAATGGAGGTAGACGGGATGACTCCATTGTATCCAGGGTGCCGGCCCGAGGATACACGCTTGAGTGTAACGCTCGAGTGTCCTGGAGATGAAGGCGGAACACAAATGGACCGACAGCAGCTTCAGCGATAACATGAAATCCTGGCATGCTCGTCTTCCCAAGGACAACACATTGCCGACAAGTATCGACGAGGCCAAGAAAGTAGTTTGCCCACTCGACCTACCGCACGTAAAGTACCACGCATGCATCAATGATTGTGCACTTTTTCGGAATAGTACAAGGATAGAACCACATGTCCGGTGTGCGGCCAAGGACGGTACAAGAGAGGGAACAAAAAGTTCCTAAAGTTGTCTGGTACTTTCCTATCACCCCGTCTGCAAGCGGTATTTCGTAGATCCTAAGGAAGCAAAGCTCATGCAATGGCACGCGGAAAGGAGAAGCCCGCAGATGATCCGGAGAAGGGCAAGATCCCGACACACCCGCAGACGCTAGGAATGCGTTGGACATTGAGTTCGCAGATGAGTTCGGGAGCGAACCGAGGAACATTCGTCTGGGCATGAGCACCGACGGACTCAATCCCTTTGGAAACCAGAGTAGCACGCATAGCACCTGGCCCGTGTTTGTATGGCCATACAACCTCCCCCCATGTGCAGCAGCATACATACATGAGTATTCTTATTCGGGGGCCAAAACAACCGGCGTGGACATGCATCGTATCTCGGTCGTTGAAAGAGGAGCCATATGTGTGGACGCCGGCGTACTTGGGACGCGTACAAAGAGATTATCCCTCTCGGAGCCGCATTGCTAACGACAGTGCAGGACTATCCTGGTTACGCATATGTATCGTGCCGGGTGAACCACGGATTCAAGGCATGTGTCAAGTGCATGGATAAGACCCCGCATCAGCTGCCGAAGGCTCCCGGGTCTTGTAAAACTGTGTTCCAAGGGACTCGAATGTGGCTTTGCTTCGATCACCCGTGGAGAAACGCAAGGATCTGTTCAACGGTGAAGAGGAGCTCGGAAGAGCCCCATGACCGAGGAGCGGCGAAGAAATATCCGAGCTTTTGGAAAATTGGGAAGAGTGCCCGCGCCGGGAAAGAAGCGACCGCGGGAATCGCCGCCTAGGAGTATGGAAAGCGAGGTCTGGGACCTGCCGTGGAAGGTCCTCCACACGCCCCATAGCCTCGATGTCATGCACATCACGAAAAACATTACCGAGAGCCTACTTGGCACTCTGATGAACATGCCGGAGAGGACCAAGGATGGCCCGAAAGCAAGAACCGACCTGAAATTGCTTGGCCTCAAGAAAGAACTTCAGTACCCCACCGATAGTGATGATGATGATGATGAACAGACGGAAACGACTCAGGTCGCCACAAAAGGGCTAAGAAGAATGAGGTGGTGGTGCTTAAACCTGCCTGCTTCACTCGAGCGAGAGGAGCTCGAGAGGTTTTTCGAGTGCCTCCTAGGAGTAAAGTTCCTCACGGTTACTCTGGGAAGATAAGCAAATATCTGGACGTAGCGAAGAAGAGGTTTAGCGGGATGAAGTCTCACGACCGTCACGTGCTGATGACAGATACTTCCCGTTGCGATGCGAGGGATAATGGACGACCACGTCCGCGAGACGCTGTTTGGCCTCTGCAACTTCTTCGACGTCATCTCTAGGAAGTCCATCGGCGTTAAGCAGCTCAACAGGCTACAAGAAGAGATCGTCGAGATACTATGCGAGCTCGAGATTTACTTCCCGAGCGTTCTTCGACATCATGGTGCATCTGCTTGTCCATGTAGTGGATGAAATCATCCACCTCGGGCCGACATTCCGCACAACATGATGCCATTCGAAAGGTTGAACGGTGTCATCAAAGGTTCGCAACATGGCCCGTCCAGATGGAAGCATAGCCAAGGGCTTTCTCACCTACGAGTGCATCTCCTTCTGCCGAACTACCTAAGCACCGAGAACGAGGATGTCGGTCTGCCCACCAGAAGCACGTCGGCAGGCTAGCAGGGTTTGGTCACCGCGAGGGCTACCGCGCAATGCATGTCGGCATCGCTGGTCGACACGCCGACTTTGACAGGGCACACCGAGTCGCGCTACAACACATAGAATTGGTCATCCCTTGGGTGGATAAGCACAAAAGCTTAATCGAGCAGAAGTTCATCGACCTAGGACGGCCGAGGAAAACAGGGGACGTTACGAAAGAGCACAACTCCACCTTCACGGGTGGTTCAAGAAAAGGCTACTGGAAAGTCCCGCACCGATGCCTTCTACTGAAGAGCAGAAACTCATATTCTCCTGTCACAGGGACCCGGCACAACGTAAGGACCTATCGGTCGTACGACATCAACGGGTATAGATTCACACCGAGGAAAAGGACAAGAATAGCGAATATCAAAACTCAGGAGTAACTATGCTATCCTACACCGATGACAAGACTGATGTCAAGGAAAGATTCTACGGAAGGATCGAGGAGATTTGGGAACTCGACTACGTTGGAGTGACGATGCCGATGTTCCGTGTGAGATGGGCCAAGAGCGTCGAAAAAGATGGACTATATTTCACCACCATGGTTATACCCGATGCCAAATCGAAGACCCCTCCGTGAAAAATGAGCCGTGGGTGCTCGCTAGCCAAGTTGACCAATGCTTCTTCATTACCGACCCGTCAAAGCCCAGCCGTGTGGTCGTGAGGAGGAGCAAGAGGAGCATCATCGGAATGGAAGGAGAAGCCGACAAGCAAGACATCGACAAGAACGGCGATCCGAAGATCGAAGAGGAATTTGACAAGTACTTCGACAAGCCTACTACTTATTCGAAAGTAAGAAGGAAGACCACCCTACCGGCTAAAGGTTGCCCGTACACGAGAAGAAATCTCAAGGTGGCCGGGCTAAAGTATTCAACAACCGCGATGAAGAAGGGCAAGAACATTGTCAAGAAACGCTAGCTAGCCACCGATCGGAACTGAGAAGTTCAATTGTAGCTTTTTTTTGTGTACTATGTACTTTGGCAAAAACACATGTATGTATATGTGTGTGTATGACACACAAGCATCCATGCATATGTGTATATGTGTGTGTATGACACAAGCATCCATGCATGCATGTGTTTATATATTTTTTGAATTATCTATATTAATTAACTTGCATAACATTTATTTCTTGAATAAAACACTAGTAATGTATTAAATGAAATACTTTTAAAAATTAATAAAACACTTGGGCATATGATGCAGGGATTTAGAAATATGCCTAAGTGTCGAATTTCTATGGCGCACCAAACGCCCCATGCGCCACATAAATTTGAGATTCTGTGGCGCATGTTGCTCTGCGTGCGCCACAGAAATTTGACACTTAGGCATATTCCCCAATTGGCCACACAGGGGTATACGTACTATATGGCTAAGTCAGGGAATGGCGCACCAAAGCCAACATGCGCCACAGAATTTCAAGATTCTGTGGCGCATGTTGGCTTTGGTGCGCCACAGAATTCCCTGACTTAGCCATATACGAACGGTTTGCCCTTCTTCTCCCCCAACCCTAGCATCTTATTCTTCCCCAACTCTGTCGCGCCGCCTGCTCGCCGCCGTGCTTCTCTCCCGCGCCCAACTGCTCTGCCGCTCGCCGCCGTGCTTCTCTCCCGCTCCCAACCGCTCTGCCGCTCGCCACCGTGCTGCTCTCCCGCTCCTAACCGCTCGCCACCGCCCAGAGGAGCCCGTGCCCAGAGCACCATCGCCACCGCCCAGAGGAGCCCGCCGCCCAGAGGAGCCTCGCCGCCGCCCAGAGGATACCGCTGCCCAGAGGAGCCTCGTCGGGGCCCGCATCCTCGTCGACGACCCCTCATCCGCAGGTGAGCCTCTGCCCCTCTCCTCTCCCCTCCCATCATTTAGGTGCCGCCATTTTACAGTTCAAATTGTCTCCCTTTTATTGGTCTGGTTTGGCCAAATTATTATTCAGACGAGGTCGATTTTGGGATAGGAAGAAGATGTGAGGTTGCTGCCCCTGTGCTGCTAGCTCTCGAGTAATATAATCTCCGTTGGGTGTACTAAAGTACTTCGGTTCATGCACATGATTGTGTAATATCTGTCCTGCATATGAAATCATGTAGTAATAATTAGTTGATGCAGTAGGTTAGAAATTGCAAGCAAGCAAGCAACCTAGTACATAGAAATTTGAATTTATACTGATAAAATGGTGATAAAATGTTCTCTTGCAGAGAGGTTAAAGGCACTGAATTTATACTGAATTTATGCTTGATGTTTGCTCTTGACAGTCACTGTTACTGACATGTTACTGACTTGTTGATATATTTTGGTATTCATTTATACTGATGTGGCAAGTGTAGCAGTAGCAAGCTAGAGTAGCAGTAGCAGTTATAGAGGAAATAGAAATGGTTTTGCTTATATAATGATTTACTTGATGGCTGGTTGGTGAGCTTATGCTGTAATTGACACCTTCGCATAATTGTCAGCACTGTTAGTCCTCCCTTGTGCAAAATACTGGTTATACCTGTATATTGACAGTAGTAGCAGTAGCTAGGTAAATTATATATATTTGCTTACTGGTAATACTTGTATACTAGAGCTATTCAACATTTAGAATGTTCAGATGGATACAGCTTTGTATTTTGGATGCTTACTGGTTATATTGGTTTATCAATGTTATTCTTAAATAATCAATACTACAAAATAAAATGCCCTGGTTAATTTAGTCAGAGAAGAATTACTACTGTTAGTCATCCTATAAGCTGTTAAAATGCCCACTGGTTATAAAATGAGCTAGCCATTTTCTGATAGGCTACAGTATTTTTGATATGCTACAGTACACTAAAATGGATATGCTACACAGAGAAGTGTTGACTTGTGCAAAAATGGTTTTATGTAGCTAGGATTTTTCTATATATTTCAGTCAGAGAAGAAATACAATGAGTAAAGCAGTAGGTGTTGTTCCTGATATATATTTCTATATTGTATTGTGATGAAGCAAGCAAGCAAGCAGTAGGTGTTGTTCCTTTGTCATACTTGGCTGCAACTTTGCATTTTTTGAGAAACAATGATACATTATATGCTACAATAGGTTTTTTCTCATACTTGGCTGCAACTTTGCATTTTTTTCTCATATGATACATGATATGCTACAGTTCTGAAGCTGTTGGTTTATCTAATATGCTACAGTTACTAACCAAAGAAGTGCCTTTGCTTATTTTATGAATTTTGTACATGTATAGTTTTGAGTAAATTGCAAGCAGTAAATTGCAAGATTTATTTAAATTGCAAGCAGTAGTAGTGGCAGTAAATTGCAAGCAGTAGTAGTTGCTGTTGCTTGGCTGTTGCTGTTGCTTGGCTGCAGCCAAGCAAGTCATTTCCCCTCTGCAAATTCCAAGCAGTAGTAGTTGCTGTAGTAGTTGCTGTTGATGGACTGTATTTGGTTGGTAGTCATTTTTATATGTATACTGGAGCTTGCTTACTGGCTATACTTGTTGGTATAATAAGCACATGTACAGGTATACTGGAGCAGTACCACTTGCTGGTATACTGGAGCAGTGTACCACTTGTTGGTGGTACTGGTGATGTTTTTTCTATGGTTCTTGCAAGTGTATGGTGGAGGGATGTGGTATTTGCTGTGTGTATGGTGCTGCTGTGTGTGTGTACTGGAGCAATACCACCTGTATGAATAAGCAAATGTTGCAGCTGTTGTGTGTATGATGATGTTGTGCTAGCTGCTGGCATTTTATTATGTAAATTGTTGCAGGGACTTCAAATGAGCTGCCCATTTCTCCCGAAACGTTGATTCACTTCCGTTTCGGTTGAGAAATGGGGCTCCTATGTCCAAAAATTAGCAAAGGTCATGCCGAATTTTCCGGCCGACAATTGTACTAATAGATTTCATCCTCTACTTTATAGAAATTGCAAATATGTCGGCCAACGACAACGTGGCCGGCACTTCTAAGGCCGCCATGACCCTCGAAGAGGAAGCCGAGCGAACGTCGAGTTCTGGGAATTCGGCCCCCCCGACAAGAGGAGGAGGAGGTGGACTTGGCGGCGGAGGAAGTGAGCCGACCGTCGGATGAAGTCGGGAGGAGGAGGAGTATCAACCCACCACCGACGGCGGCGACCACACGGGGTGACGGCGTCGGGAGGCTGACAGCGGCAACCCGGCTGCTAAGAAGAAGACGAAGCCGCGGAAGGATCGGAAGCCGACGGTGCTCGCCAACACCACCAGCGAGATCACATTGGTCTCCGAAAGTGGGCAACCACAGGAGCCTTTGGATGTTGCCGCTGGGTACGGCATGCAACTCGGGTGCATTGTCCGGGAAAGCATGTCGATCAACACGGTGAATCTCCGAGGTGAAGGCAATGAGCATTTGGTCGAGCTCTGCCTTCGGAAGCTTCACCGACGGTACACGTTCCCGGCGCCATACAATAACTTGGAAAGATCCAACCCGGTGAATAAATTGGCCATCACGAAGATGAGCAACGCCCTGAGCAGCTGGAAAATCCGGGTGAAGGCCAAGATTGACAAAGGTGAAAGCTTTGAGAGTATTAAGAAGGGTGAGCCGATGCTCGATGAAGCAGAGTTCCAGATATTCAAGGAGCAGCTGGAAAGCGAGGATGCGAAAGCATGGACGGAGTGGGGTAGACAAATGCATGAGCTCAACTTAGGAGCACATCACCTTGGAAGCGGCGGTTATAGAGGAAAGATTCCCATTTGGGAAAAGGAGGACGAAGAACTTGCACGTGCTGGGAAACCGAACCCATGGTTGAAAATGACCAACCTGCAGGTGAGGTTCTTTGTCCGGCTACACTCTGGACAGGACTACAATGGAATTCGTTACCGAGCATGACGACGTGAGGAAGTTCGAGGAAAAGCTGGTAAGGGATCCATTGCTGCACATATTACATATATGACGTGAATGCAATGCCCTAAATGTGTTCACCCTATCCTTGTCTGCAGAACGAGCAACGGCGGCCGATCTCCCGAGGCCGAATCGTCGTCCCAGGGCTCGACGGAGCCGTGGGACACGCCTTTCAACAGGGCGTTGAATATCCACAAGGAGAGGCCATATCCAAGCCGCCGACGTCGGCTGGACGTGTCCGGCTTTGGTACAAGCATGAAGTTTCGCGAGTACTACAAAGAGGAAAGCAACAAGAAGAGAAGGAGGAGCGCGATGTCATCAGAGGATAAAGCCGAGGTGGAAGAGCTGAGGAAGAAGGTCTCCATGCTCGAGGAAAAGCAGGCAAACTCGATGGACAAAGAAGAGGTGGACACGCTTTTCGAGAAGAAGCTCCGCGATTTCCTGCCCCCTCAGGTCATCGAGGGGATAGCTGCGTGGAATGCGGTCGGTCAGTTGGGGCTGATAAAAGTGCCTAGCGCCGGGGCCAGCAACTCGATCTTCAACGCGTCGCCATCTCCGGATCTGGTTACCCCGCCGCCCACCATCGCCGCGGGGCAGCCGATGGAATTGGTTGAACCGGTCCCCCCCGCTCCTGCCGAGGCTACCAAGCCAGCGGCGGTGGTGCTTCATAATGCACCCGAGCCGCAGAAGATTGATAGGCCGGCCGCCACTGTCTCCACATTAGCACAGCTCAACGCCATCACCAAGGTACTTAACTAATTAGTTATTCCATGCCATCTCCTTCATGCGTTTTGATACCCGGCTATCTAATTAATGATGCCCAAGATTACTCAGGACACTCCTTGCGTGCTCCTTCACTGCGCGCCCGGCGGCGAGTTGAAGGATGTTGCCACGGGAATGATCATACAACCGAAGAGCACCACGTTGCACACCGTGGCTATGGACGCCAACGTCTTGAAGGTCACTTTGGGTCGGGCGTTGCCGGGGTGCGAAGACATGGACCCCCCAATACAGCCCGAGGGAGCCGACGAGCACCTGACGCTTGAGAACTGCCATGGCTATACCATGGTATGGCCAAAGACCCAGATCCGTCTTGGGGGTCGCTCCACCGGCGCCTCCTCGATCATCCGGCCGCCTGCTCGGAGGGCAGCTCCTCCCGTCGTCACCGCCACAACAAGCCGCCACAAGAAACTGCTGGGAGAGTCTCTGCCTCAACCGCCACCGGCGGAGCCTAAAGGCAAGGCCGCTGCACCGCTATCGCCCATCCCATCACCCAACGAAGATGACATTGATGATGATGGGCCGGTAGACGTCGATGCCTACCTCAACACCGGCGCCGACATAGATGATTTGTACATGGCGGGCGCGGATGAAGAAGCATACCGCGCTCGCGACGAACCAGCTGGCCCACCCAAGGCAACCAAACAGCGCCTGGTGTTCCGCGGCTTCTCAAGAGACGCCTCCGGCAGCCGATACACAAGAGCCAACCGCCGCAAACATCTTCAGCCCCAATACGCTGATCAAGAAGGTCAACGAGCAGTTTGAAGCGTCGGGGGCCGTTGCTCCGAAGAAGCCCCGTAAAAGACCTAGTAAGAACAAGGAGAAGTCTGCGAGCCAGCCACCTCCGACGATCCGTCATCGGGACTCCATGGTACCTCCCCAAGGATGGCTTGACCAGAATGCATGAAGCTGGCAAACCAATACGGGTCCGGAGCTGCAACACCTCGCTTCCGGAGATATGCTGCCTCTGCAGGACAGTATCCTGGTCCTAGAGAGTATCCTTCTTAAGGACAAAGATCCAAATTACCCGGTCTTCACGGTCAGGGTGCCAAGAGATGTGGGCTTCGTCACTGATGCCCCCGCGGATATATTCTTTATAGCGTACAAGGACATCTTCAAGCTATTCCACTCGAGAAGGCTGGACTATAACTTGGTCCGCCTATTCGCGCTCAATCTGGCGATGAAGATCAAGAGAGAGAGTACCCCGGACGTCGCGATAGAGGATCCCTACTACATGCGTGAAAGCCAGTTGGCCTTATCAGCTGTGCGGGTCCGGGCTTCGTTGTACCTACAGAAGTGCTTCTTGGACAACAAGAGGAAGGACAACATCCTCTTGGCTTACTTTCCCGAGTAAGTACACATCCGCTAGCCCTGTAATAAATTTCTTTTCCATTGCGCATTTCCAACCTCGATCTTGTTCCAAATTTGTGTTTGCAGAGACACGTACGTACTCATCTCCATTGCCCCGAAGTATTCTTGCCACTTATTTCGACTCGGGGAGTGCGAAAAAGAAGAACTACGCCAGAATAAGGGGTGTGCTAGATGATGCTCTCGAGGGCTACTTCAAAAAGGGAGGCGCTGATACGTCTCAAACGTATCTATAATTTCTTATGTTCCATGCTACTTTATTGATGATACCTACATGTTTTATACACATTATATGTCATTATTATGTTTCCGGAACTAACCTATTGACGAGATGCCGAAGGGCCAGTTCCTGTTTTCTGCTGTTTTTGGTTTCAGAAATCCTAGTAAGGAAATATTCTTCGAATTGGACGAAATCAATGCCCAGCATCCTATTTTTCCACGAAGCTTCCGAACACCCGAGAGCCACAGAGGGGAGCCCTGGTGGGCCGGATGATAGGGCGCGGCCAGGGCTGGGCCCGCGCCCCCCTAGTGTGTCGTCGCCTCGTCGACCCTCCGACTCCGCCTCTTCGCCTATTTAAGGGTCCCTGACCTAAAACCCCGAGACGAATAAGCCACGGTACGAGAAAAGTTCCAGAGCCGCCGCCATCGCGAAGCCAAGATCTGGGGGACAGGAGTCTCTGTTCGGCACGCCGCCGGACGGGGAAGTGCCCCAAGGCTTCTCCATCGACACCGCTGCCATCTCCACCACCATCTTCATCACCGCTGCTGCATGAGGAGGGAGTAGTTCTCCATCGAGGCTCGGGGCTGTACCGGTAGCTATGTGGTTCATCTCTCTCCTATGTACTTCAATACAATAATCTCATGAGCTGCCTTACATGATTGAGATTCATATGATGATGCTTGTAATCTAGATGTCATTATGCTAGTCAAGTGGGTTTTACTTATGTGCTCTCCGGAGACTCCTTGTCCCACGTGTGTAAAGGTGACAGTGTGTGCACCGTGTGGGTCTCTTAGGCTATATTTCACAGAATACTTATTCACTGTTATGAACGGCATAGTGAAGTGCTTATTTATATCCCTTTATGATTGCAATGTGTTTTGTATCACTATTTATCTATGTGCTACTCATGTGATGTTATTAAAGTAGTCTATTCCTCCTGCATGGTGTAATGGTGACAGTGTGTGCATCGTGTAGTTCTTGTCGTAGATTATGATCATAATCTCTTGTAGGTTATGGAGTTGATTATCGCTATGATAGTATTGATGTGATCTATGCCTCCTTCATAGTGTGATGGTGACAGTGTGCATGCTATGTTAGTACTTGGTCTATTTTGCAAAGATCTATTATACTCTAAGGTTACTTAAACATGAATATCGAATGTTGTGGAGCTTGTTAACTCCGGCATTGAGGGTTCGTGTAATCCTACACAATTAGTGGTGTTCATTATCAAACAAGAGTATATGTATCACAAAGGAAAGAGAACTTATTTATTATGTGATCAATGTTGAGAGTGTCCACTAGTGAAAGTATGATCCCTAGGCCTTGTTTCCACCACAAAGAATTGCTTCCACGCAAGCTATTTTCTCGCGCCGCTTGTTTACTGTTTCCTGCATCTTTACTTTCTGCAATATTACCACCATCTATACCACCTGTGTTTTACTATCTCTTCGCGAACTAGTGCACCTATACATCGACAATTGTATTAGGTGTGTTGGAGACTTCTTGCTTTGTGATGAGGTTGTGAGGATCTTATTCTTCCTCTTCCTTTTGATGTTTTTTTCTTCTCTCCTCTCCTCGCCTAACTGGAGGAAAACAGCGCAAGACAGCAAAAAGAAAAAGAAGAATGAAATAAAAAATAGAAAAAAAAGAGATAGAGAGAGAGGAAGAATAGAAAGGAAAAGAAGAGAATATATAGGAAAAGAATGAAGAATAAAAAAAATAAAAAAAATAAAAAAATAGAAGGAAAAGAAAAATAGGAAATGAGAAATGGAGAAAGAAAATGGCGCCGTTGCCGGGGAGGAAAGGTAAAAGGTACTCACACTCTCCGCTCCCTAGTACTGAAGCTATTTCCTTTAGATCCCAGATTGCATCTTTTGGTTTCTTGTTTACACTAGTTAGGCATAATGGACAACAATGAGCTTCTTATTCTATTTCCTGAGTTAAGACATGGATTGTTTGCTGCGAAAATTAAAAAACCTATGGAATCTTATTTGCATGCTGGTAGCAATGATATTAGTATGAACGCTTTGAACACCATTGTTGTTAATGATATGGAAAATTCTAAGCTTGGGGAAGCTGGTTTTGATGAGCATGATATTTTTAGTCCCCAAGCATTGAGGAGAAAATTTTCTTTGATGATACTTTGCCTCCTATTTATGATGATTACAATGATAGTGGTCTTTTGGTGCCGCCTACTATGGAGAGTAAATTTATTATGATTATACTATTCCTCCTACACTTGATGAGAATAATAATGATAGCTACTTTGTTGAATTTGCTCCCACTACAACTAATAAAATTGACTATGCTTATGTGGAGAGTAATAATTTTATGCATATGGCTCATGACAAGAATGTTTTATGTGATAGTTATATTGTTGAGTTTGTTCATGATGCTACTGAAAGTTATTATGAGAGAGGGAAATATGGTTATATGCATCTTAATAATATTAAGTTTCCCCTCTTTATGTTGAGAATCTTGAAATTGCACTTGTGTTGCTTTTCTATGCTTGCCACTTTGTTCTTCATGAATTTATTTGTGTACAAGATTCCTTTTCATAGGAAGTGGGTTAGGCTTAAATGTGTTTTTAATTTGCTTCTTGATGCTCTTTTTCTTCAAATACTATTTCTTGCGAGTGCATCATTAAAACAGCTGAGCCCATCTTAATGGCTATAAAGAAAGAACTTCTTGGGAGATAACCCATGTGTTTATTTTACTACAGCAATTTTTGTTTTGTTGAGTCTTGGAAGTTGTTTACTACTGTAGCAAACTCTCCTTATCATGTTTTTGTGCCAAGTAAAGTTTCTATGTTAAAGTTGATGTTATATTTGGGATCGCTGCGCAGAAACAGCATTGCTGTCTGTCACGAATTTGAGCAGAAGTCTCCGTACAAAAATCAAAAAAATCTGCCAATTTACGAGCGTGATCCTCAGATATGTACGCAACTTTCATTAGTTTTGAGTTTTTCCATTTGAGCAAGTTAAGTGCCCCTTTCAGGTTCGTCTTTACGGACTGTTCTGTTTTTGACAGATTCTGTCTTTTATTTCGCATTGCCGCTTTTGTTAAGTTGAATGAGTTTCTTTGTTCCACTAACTTTCAGAAGTTTTGTGCAATGTCCAGAAGTGTTAAGAATGATTGTGTCACCTCTGAACATGTGAATTTTTGATTGTGCACTAACCCTCTAATGAGTTTGCGTAAAGTTTGGTGTGGAGGAAGTTTTCAAGGGTCAATAGAAGAGGGTGATATAATGTGATCAAGAAGAGTGAAAAGCCTAAGCTTGGGGATGCCCCCATGGTTCATCCCTGCATATTTTAAGAAGACTCAAGCATCTACGCTTGGGGATGCCCAAGGCATCCCCTCTTCATCGACAACTTATCGTTTCCTCTAGTGAAACTATATTTTTATTCATCACATCTTATGTATTTTACTTGGAGCGTCTGTGTGCTTTTATTTTTGTTTTGTTATTTTCATTCTCTGAATAAGTTCATCCTTGTGTGGAGAGAGACACGCCGCTGGTTCATATGAACACATGTGTTCTTAGCTTTTAATTTTCATGGCGAAGGTTGAAATGCTTCATTAATTGTTATATGGTTGGAAACGGGAAATGCTACATGTAGTAATTGGTAAAATGTCCTGGATAATGTGATACTTGGCAATCGTTGTGCTCGTGTTTAAGCTCTTGCATCATATACTTTGCACCCATTAATGAAGAAATACATAGAGCTTGCTAAAATTTGGTTTGCATAATTGGTCTCTCTAAGGTCTAGATAATTTCTAGTATTGAGTTTTGAACAACAAGGAAGACGGTGTAGAGTCTTATAATGTTTACAATATGTCTTTTATGTGAGTTTTGCTGCACCGGTTCATCCTTGTGTTTGTTTCGAATAACCTTGCTAGCCTAAGCCTTGTATCGAGAGGGAATACTTCTCATGCATCCAAATCCTTGAGCCAACCACTATGCCATTTGTGTCCACCATACCTACCTACTACATGGTATTTCTCCGCCATTCCAAAGTAAATTGCTTGAGTGCTACCTTTAAACAATTCAAAAGTTATTACCTCTTATTTGTGTCAATGTTTTATAGCTCATGAGGAAGTATGTGGTGTTTATCTTTCAATCTTGTTGGGCAACTTTCACCAATGGACTAGTGGCTTCATCCGCTTATCCAATAATTTTGCAAAAAGAGCTGGCAATGGGATTCCCAGTCCCAAATTAATTAACAAAAATAGACACTCCTCCATGGTATGTGATTGTTGGACGGCACCCGAAGGATTCGGTTAGCCATGGCTTGAGAAAGCAAAGGTGGGGAGGAGTGTCATCATAATAAAACTAAAGTAAAAAGGCACTCCTTCATGGTATGAGATTGTTGGCAGGCACCCGAGGATTCGGTTAGCCATGGTTTGTGAAAGAAAGGTAGGAAGGAGTGCCACCCAAAAATAAAATAAAATGGGAGCCGCTCTTTGAAGGTTTGTGCAAGGGGGTTAGAGTACCCGCTACCATTCGTTGACAACAACAAACACCTCTCAAAACTTTATTTTTATGCTCTCTTTATGTTTTCAAAATAAAAGCTCTAGCACAAATATAGCAATCGATGCTTTCCTCTTTGAAGGACCTTTCTTTTACTTTTATTGTTGAGTCAGTTTACCTATCTCTCTCCACCTTAAGAAGCAAACACTTGTGTGAACTGTGCATTGATTCCTACATACTTGCATATTGCACTTGTTATATTACTTTACATTGACAATATCCATGAGATATACATGTTATAAGTTGAAAGCAACCGCTGAAACTTAATCTTCCTTTGTGTTGCTTCAATACCTCTACTTTGAATTATTGCTTTACGAGCTAACTCTTATGCAAGACTTATTGATGCTTGTCTTGAAAGTACTATTCATGAAAAGTCTTTGTTTTATGATTCATTTGTTTACTCATGTCATTACCATTGTTTTTGATCGCTGCATTCATCACATATGCTTACAATAGTATGATCAAGGTTATGATGGCATGTCACTTAAGAAATTATTTGTGTTATCGTTTACCTACTCGAGGACGAGTAGGAACTAAGCTTGGGGATGCTTGATACGTCTCAAACGTATCTATAATTTCTTATGTTCCATGCTACTTTATTGATGATACCTACATGTTTTATACACATTATATGTCATTATTATGCGTTTTCCGGAACTAACCTATTGACGAGATGCCGAAGGGGCTCTTTCTGCTGTTTTTGGTTCAGAAATCCTAGTAAGGAAATATTCTCGGAATCGGACGAAATCAATGCCCAGCATCCTATTTTTCCACGAAGCTTCCAGAACACCCGAGAGCCACGGAGGGCCCCGGGGATGATAGGGCGGCGCGGCCGGGGCTGGGCCCCCTAGTGTGTCGTCGCCTCGTCGACCCTCCGACTCCGCCTCTTCGCCTATTTAAGGGTCCTGACCTAAAACCCCGAGACGAATAAGCCACGGTACGAGAAAAGTTCCAGCCGCCGCCATCGCGAAGCCAAGATCGGGGACAGAGTCTCTGTTCGGCACGCCGCGGGACGGGGTGCCCCGGAAGGCTTCTCCATCGACACCGCTGCCATCTCCACCGCCATCTTCATCACCGCTGCTGCTCCCATGAGGAGGAGTAGTTCTCCATCGAGGCTCGGGCTGTACCGGTAGCTATGTGGTTCATCTCTCTCCTATGTACTTCAATACAATAATCTCATGAGCTGCCTTACATGATTGAGATTCATATGATGATGCTTGTAATCTAGATGTCATTAAGCTAGTCAAGTGGATTTTACTTATGTGATCTCCGGAGACTCCTTGTCCCACGTGTGTAAAGGTGACAGTGTGTGCACCGTGTGGGTCTCTTAGGCTATATTTCACAGAATACTTATTCACTTTATGAATGGCATAGTGAAGTGCTTATTTATATCCCTTTATGATTGCAATGTGTTTTGTATCACTATTTATCTATGTGCTACTCGTGTGATGTTATTAAAGTAGTCTATTCCTCTGCATGGTGTAATGGTGACAGCATCGTGTAGTTCTTGTCGTAGATTATGATCATAATCTCTTGTAGGTTATGGAGTTGATTATCGCTATGATAGTATTGATGTGATCTATGCCTCCTTCATAGTGTGATGGTGACAGTGTGCATGCTATGTTAGTACTTGGTCTATTTTGCAAAGATCTATTATACTCTAAGGTTACTTAAACATGAATATGGAATGTTGTGGAGCTTGTTAACTCCGGCATTGAGGGTTCGTGTAATCCTACACAATTAGTGGTGTTCATTATCAAACAAGAGTATATGTAGCACAAAGGAAAGAGAACTTATTTATTATGTGATCAATGTTAAGAGTGTCCACTAGTGAAAGTATGATCCCTAGGCCTTGTTTCCACCACAAAGAATTGCTTCCTACGCCAGCAAGCTATTTTCTGCGCCGCTTGTTTTGTTTTCCTGCATCTTTACTTTCTGCAATATTACCACCATCTATACCCCCTGTGTTTTACTATCTCTTCGCCGAACTAGTGCACATATACATCGACAAGTGTATTAGGTGTGTTGGGGACACAAGAGACTTCTTGCTTTGTGATCAGGGTTGCTTGAGAGGGATATCTTTGACCTCTTCCTCCCTGAGTTCGATAAACCTTGGGTGATCCACTTAAGGAAAAACTTGCTGCTGTTCTACAAACCTCTGCTCTTGGAGGCCCAACACTGTCTACAGGAAAAGAAGCGTGAGTAGACATCAGGCGCCTTCAAAGAAAAGGCGGAATGTTTCAGGGATGATGGTAAACACAAGTTCAAGCACGTGTTCGAGTTCCCCTGTGATCCGTATGTTGTCCTTTTTCGAGCATGCTATTGGATTGATTTCTGGAGTAATCTCCATGTGAAGGAGAAGGAGGGCACAAGACTAGAATTGTAGCGGGGCGCAAAGCTGTTGGTGCAAGTTGCATCTGAAGTATTCAGGGACAGGAGGCGCTGGGTGCCATGGATCCCAAGACTAGGATGTTAAGAAGCTTAGAGGAAGAAGTAATGAAAAACAATTGGAAAAAAAGACGACTAGAAGGATGAAAAAGGGCGGAAAAGCTGCTGCGAAAAGACTTCCACGGGCTGCCTACGAATGTTTGCGACCACTCTTACTACTTCATCAAGGGGCTCACCTGATCTTTGTGTAAGAGAGTGATCCCTAGGAAAGTGACCCTGGATAGGTTTCATTCCTCTTTTGATGATCATCTTTTTAGTATTCCCTCTTGATGATGTTGTTGTATGAGGCGGAACAAAAAAGAATCTGGTGGTTGTTGTGTGGAGGCGGAAAACTCTGTAGACTTGGTTTCTTTAATGGAAATCGGGGGAGACCCTTAATTCGAAAAAGAACGACCTCCTGCTGGACGCCAAAGGTGCAGATTCGACCGTAGTTATTTTTTTCAAATTATGATTTCTGGAAGCCCACGTGTCCGATGTTTATTTTCCCTCGTTAGTGTTGATGACATGATGTTTGAGAAACATAAGGCTATGATGCTATTGTTCAGGAAGCTCCTAAGATTTTATACTTACCATCTTATTTTAAGTTTCATTCTTGATTATCGTAATGAATTAAGTAATTCCATAATTAAAGAGCATATGGAGTCTGTGTGTACAATGTTATCTCCACTTATGCATGTATCTTCCTGGCTTGTAAATGTGAAATTTTATATGGCCTAATACATAGTTTGATAACCATATATAGTTTGCCCGAAGTTTAATTTGGGATTGCCTAATGTTCCTTGCTACTTAAGCAACTAAATTTGTCATTTTAAGATATGTAGAGCGGAAATTATTTCAGTTATATCTATGTACCACCTAGGTGGAGAAGTATTTTCAGTGAGAAGTAACAACGGCGAATTAAGCATTTGTCACGACTTGTTAATACCATCAACTCGAGTGTTCGTGGTGCACTAACCAAATACAAATTTGGTTTCTTATAAAAACCATTTTTTGGTTTAATTTTGTACGGCTTGGAGAAACTTGTCAACAGAGTTGTGAAGCCACAATTTTTAAAATCATAAATGCATATAGCTGGCCTTAGTTATGTTTCTGATAATAGTCAGTTTTTGGTTTAATTTTCTACGTCTTGCACAAACTTGTCAACATAGTTGTTTTTACGTGAAGCCACTATCTTCTCTTTCTTAATAGATGGTCCCATTTTGCTGGCCTCACAGCAAGCCACGTCACCGGATTAAACGTTTTCACCTAGACCGACACGCCCGGCGTGTCTTCTGGCTTCTTCGTACATGGGCTGGGCCGAGCTATGGAGGCTGGAACAAACTTCTTTCGTGGGCTCAGGCGACGATGTCACAGTGACCCACTGGCTGTTCATCGGGAAAAAACTACCCTTAGTAGGGGTGGCGGTTGCTCTGTAATCACCGGCACTACCTTCGCCGCCGGGACAGACGACCTCCTCGCAACAAATGTTCATGAAATCGCCCAATTCATCCCGGTATTTATGGAGTAGAAACTGCTTGAGTCAGCTCAACCGGCACCACCTTGGCGACGCGATCGAGCAGGCTCCAGACGGCCGCGCTTGATGTCGATGGTAGAGCATGTCATCAAGCTCAACCCGCAGACATCGCAACCATGGATTCGATCATCTGTTCTTCACAACAGAATACACCAAGGAAATAGACATGTCACCTCCCCTTTTTATGACGAAATTAAAGATCCACAAAGCTGATCAATGTTTACCTATGCACTCAGCGAGTACTCTGATCATGTAATAAATGTTTTATCTACTTTGAAATTATCAAATGCCCTGTTTTACATGACTGTTTAAAGATAGTTGAGTGCATTTTTTATTCAATACATAACTAAGATATTCCCGCTGCAACGCGCGGGGTATCATCTAGTTTTTAAAATAATGAAGGCATATCACTAACCTTATTAGGTGAACAGCTGACCATCATCGATGATGTTGGCAAAGAAGTGAAGTGGCAACACGGTTGCGTTGCTAGGGACATGTAATTAACGGACGGGTTGCTACAGTCTTTATGTATTTTCCAATTGGTGTATATAACCCTTGGCGAATTTTTTTATTAAACGCGGCAACGCGCGGACACTTAGCTAGTCTTTTAGAGTAGTCAGTATATATGTGCAAATTTTGTGCAATTTAATACCCGCATTTTATGCAAATATATTTATATATAATTAATATCATTCCAAATTTTATTATAAAAAATAAACGGGCGCGGCAACACGCGCAACATGGTCTTATGGATGTAAACTCACGCATAGGTCGATGGACTCAATGGCAGACACACCTGACACTGACAAGATCTATTCACACATAGGTCGATGTTCGATGGAGTATATGTGTTTTGCAATTTAGTGGCGGGCAACGAAGCTCTTGATGGCATCGATGAGCTCCTGGGTTCGCTCCCCGGTGGTCGGGTCCATGTCGACGGCGAACTTGTTGAGGTAGAAGGAGTGGCTCATGCCGCGGTTGACGAGCACCTCCACCTCCTTCCCGGCGGCGCGCAGCGCGTCGCAGTACTCGAGGTTGGTGTCGCGGATGAGGTCCTTCTCCGCCACGGCCACCAGCATCGGCGGCAGCGGCACGGACTCCAGCGGCGGCGCGTTCGGGCCCATCGGGCACGTGTATGGGTGGTCCTTGGTGGCGCCCTCCGGGAGCGACATGGCCAGGAACTTGTCTGCCATGTCCAGCGTGAAGAACACCGAGTCCGACGTGTTCTCCAGCTCCGACCTGCTCCGCGTTGCCCGCACGAACCCCGGGTGGATCGGGACGCCGCCGGCGACGCGGAGGGGCGCCCAGACGTCCGCACCGTCCTCGCCCACGCGCGCGGCCACGTGGTGGACCAGGTTGCCGCCGGAGCTGTCCCCGACGAGGAACACCCGGGAGACGTCCGCAGCCGAGCGGAGGATCTCGGCCACCGGGTGATCAAGGGTGCCGGCGCCGGACGTGGCGATGGACCGGAGGCGGCGGAGCACGTCGACGCCGGCGTCCATCTGGGCGGGCAGACGGTGCTCTGGCGCTAGCGGGAGCTGCGCGGTGACCACCACGGCGGGAACGGCGCACGCGAGGCGCGCGTAGAAGTGGTGGTACATGAGCCATGACGGGTCGGAGATGCAGAAGCCGCCGCCGTGCAGCTGCACGATGACTGGGAGGCGCCCGGCATCCTTGGTCTCGGGGAGGTAGACGCGGAGGTCGGGTTCCCCCTCACCGGGGAGGTCGTGGAGCGTGTGGCCGTCGCGGGGCACGGCGTAGGGCTCCACGGACTGCATCAGAGGCAGGGCCTCCGGCGGCCCCGTCCACGTGCGGTCGATGCTGCCATCGTCAAACACGCGCAGCCAGCCGGACACCTCGTCCACCACCTTGCGACCGTCCGGCAAGACGACGTTCGCCTGGTGCTCGTGCTGCTGGGACTCGGCGGCAATGGTGGCCATTGTCGTCGTTGTTGGTGCTGCTCTAGTGCTCTACGAGGGCGTGCTCGACTTGGTGTCGTGTTAAACGATGTGAGAGTGTGATGCACGGCGCGATGATGGAAGGGAGCAACAGGTAGGCGGCGTTTTATAGGCGGTGGCCGGAGGCAGAGGCGACCGAGATAGCGTCGCGGTCGCGTCTTTGCCACTGATTTAGCGGGAAGTTTCGCAGCGAAATGTCAGGGAATTCGAGCAGAAGTCAGGAGTTGTCCGTGGAGTGGACTAGTGTGTGTGAACTATGAAGCGCGACCGGGATGATTTGGACGTCTTGGCTGCAACTTGCAGGACCAGCCAGAGGTCGTCCTCATGTTTCAGACACGCCATTCCTCGAAAAAAAAAAATGTTTCAGACACGCATTTCCAATTCTAAAATTTCAGGGGTCGTTTTCATGCTGCAGACACGCTTTCCAAATTCTAAAATCTGAACTCCGAACCTACCTGGATCAGGTCGTGGAACAATTTGCGCTAAAATTATACAAGACAAAGACTCTCTGGCCAGACTGGTGCATGGCAGTCCTCCAATGTGTGACACTGTGAAGACCGTGAGACCAAGTTCATCTCTCAACACCATACCACCGCCAGCTAAATGATCTTCATCTTTGAATGATCCATCTATCGAGAGCTTGACCCACCCTCTTGGGGGTTTAGCCCAAGGTTTATCAGGAGCTTTCTTAATCTGGATAGGGCCAGGCGAAAGCCGTGTAGCAACCACTAGGCTTATCCCTTTCAGTAAACTGACTGTGGGGTTTATCTTTGATATCTCTAGTTAATTTCAGATAGTTGCATAGGAATCTTTTAGACCCCTCAATCAACGGGAGCAGCGCGCTTGTCGTGGGTCGCCTCATTCCTTGCATACCATGTTCGCCAAGCCACAAGGAGGGTGGTGTCAATCATATGGTCTGGAATACGGATCAACACTGACTGAAACCAACTAGACAATGGTAAGGAGAGATCCTCATCAGTAGGTAAACTCCATATGCTTCTCATTTCCTCCCATAGTGTACGAGCGTGGGGGCATTTAAAAAGTGCATGAGCTACATCCTCATACTCAGAACCACAGATTTTACACCAGCCTGGGACTACATCTTACGCCTCAACTTGTTTACTAGTATGTGTGATATGTCACATCAGGATACATATATTTGTTTTTTCAAGAACAGGCAAGGTTTTCCAAGATACAACTCACGGTTCTGACACTACTCCTCCCAAGTCCTGCAACATGCCCTAATACTCTTTTCTTTGCGATTTCCCACAACAGCAGATCATTCTGTGCCATAACTACAATCTGATCTAGCAATTGCAATCACCGCTAACTCGTGCCTTTTGTTTCGTGGAAAACGATTAGAGATGGAGAGCCATCAGCTTCGGACAGTGTCATGAGCAGTTGGCATAATGTCATCAACCCCCTTACTATGCCAGAGCTGTACTGGTACCCTTCAGTGTGGAGTGGGGGTTGAGCCCTGTATCTGAATCCATAATTGGAAAAACTCAGAGATCGCCTGTAGCCCTGTACTCTGGGTGCTCCTCTCATATCAAGAATCCACTGATTTCCATATAGTGCTTCCCCTCCCGAGAATGGACTTTTGTAGCTCAGGCTACATGTAGGCCACTTTTTGAACCTACGAAAATTTCATTTTAAACATGTTAAAAAAATTCGAAAAAAATACATGTAGCCCAGGCTACATTTGATGTTTTCGCTCCCCTACTGTCCTTTTCATTGCGCCACGAGCATGGACAAACGGAAGCAAAGCTGGGGAAATTTGGGTAGGGCTTTGCCTACAGGTCCACTATCTGTCCAACCGTGCACTTGCAGCTGCCTGAAACATTTGCTCTGCGTCTGACCAGAGGCCAGATGGTGAATTGAAGTCCAGTCCATGACCGTCACCTTCTGCATCATCAGATCCATACCACAGGAAAGACCAACAAATTTTGTTCATGCACTTGATGACCCATGAAGGGATGTCAAGGGAGAGCATATGAAAGACAAGCAATGGCTGTCAGCACAGTCTGAACCAAGATTAACCTCCCACTGTTTGTGAGCATCAGAATTTGCCGGGTAGCTAACTGCAGTTCCACCTTTCGCAGGGATTTAAGAGACATCGGGAATCCCGGGTAACAGCAGGGAAAATCTACTAGCTGTCATGGGAAGGGACCTATGGCAGCCAACATATCAATATCAGAGCATGCAATTGGGACGATGACATACTTGCCGCTTCTACTTCATTTATTAATTATTACAGAGAGCCGAAACATAGCCACATCGTCCGCAAACAGTGATAACCTGTGTTTGACACCCCAGCAAGGCAAGCTCTGAAAAATCTCCCTTTCTTCAGCTTTACAGAAAATTGCATTCAGATCATCCATCAACAAGGGAAACAGAGGGCGATGCTGGGTCCCCTTGTCGCAGCCCTCTTGCATGCCAAATTCAGTCACCCGGGCTTCCATTAATTATCACTTGATGTTTGCAGTTGACAGCAGGGCAAGGATCCACATAATCATTTTGGGGCCAAAACCTCGGTGTCGTAGCACTTGCAGAAGCAAAGGCCTGGAGATAGAGTTGAAGGCACAGGCGATATCAAGCTTCAGCAGCCTTAACACCGCATTCTACATCGTGCTGCCCAAGAATGATTCGCCCACTATGATGTCGCAATTCCGGCCTATAAGTCTAATACACTCTTTCGCTAAGCTGGTATCCAAGATTCTGGCTGCTAGGCTTCAGCCACGCATGGAAGAGTTAGTTTCGCCATGTCAAAGTGCTTTCATCAGTGGCAGGAGCATCCAAGATAACTTCCTCTACGTCCAGAATCTAGCCAAACACTACCACCAATCTAAAACTCCATCACTGCTTCTCAAGCTAGATATTGCTAAAGCCTTTGACTCGGTTTCCTGGTCATACATCTTGGATATGCTTCGTAGTAGGGGCTTCCCTATTCGGTGGAGGAATTGGATTGCCATGCTCTTCAGAACGACCACCTCAAAGGTTATCATCAACGGGGTGCCTGGCCGCCCAATCGATCACCATCGAGGCCTAAGGCAAGGGGACTCATTATCCCCCTTCTTATTTGACCTTGCCATGGAGCCGCTGCACCGGCTCCTTGACCTTGCCTCTGGGGCTGGAATCCTAACAGAGCTTCGAGGCAAGAAGTGCACGTTCAGGGCATCCCTATACGCTGATGACGTTGCGCTCTTCATCAACCCCACACTGCAAGATGTCCAGGGCCTCAGTGATATCCTAGCTGCTTTTGGCTGCGCTACCGGGCTACTTACTAACTTGGCAAAAAGCTCTATTACGCCTATCAGCTGCGATGGCATCGACGTGAACGGTCTGGCACACACAATGGGCATTCCGGTCAGTTCCTTCCCCAGCATCTACCTGGGCATGCCTCTCTCACTGAAGCAGCTAACCAAGGCAGACTGGCAAGCCCTTCTTGACAAGGTGGACAAATATCTCGCCACTTGGAAGTCCAAGCTCATGAGTAAAGCTGGCCGTTTGGAGATGCTGAATTCGGTGCTTTCTTCGTTGCCAGTCTACCTTATGACTATCAATAATATGCCAGCATGGGTCCGCAAGGAGTTTTTTTTTCGCGGGCACGCGAAAGGCGTGCCAAATCTTTATAGAAGGGAGCAAACAATATACAAGAGACCAACGGAGGATGCGAACATCTGCCCGCGGCCAACCCACACACACCACCTAGGCCTAGAAACCTACTCTCGCAGCATGACTCTCCGCTCCCCTCCCCTCGCCGCCCACCAAAGGGTGAGTTCCTCTAGCACTGAATCAATGGTCTGCTCAGTGGACAGCTGCCTCTCAAGGTTACCAAAAACCCTTGCATTCCTCTGTTTCCAGAGCGTCCAGGCAATCAGCAGGACTAGTGTGTCAAACCCTCTCCTGTCCTCCCTCCGGAGCCTCTTCCTCGCCTCCGTCCACCATCTCTCTAGATTGGTGTTTTCCTGTGGTTCCTGTAGATGTGAACCCAGCCTTCTCAGGCATCCAAACCAGACCATTTTGGCATACGGACAGTGCGAGAGGATATGGTCGACGGTATCCTCCTCCTGAAGGCAAGAAGCGCAGGGATCCGGATGCTCCTGCAAACCGTGTCGAGCCCTCCTATCCGAAGTCCAGAGCCTGTACCTTAGGGCCAGCCAGCCAAAGATTTTGCACTTGAGCGGTGCAAAGGATCTCCATATCGGCTTGGCCATGGCCCAAGATACTCTCCCCTGGCAAAGCATGTCGTAGGTCACACTTGTGGTGTACATGCCAGACGCCGAACCCTTCCAGGCAAACTGATCCGACCTACCCTCATCCCGAGGTACCCCCTCCACTGCCTCCCAAAGCAGGGTGCACTGCATCCATCCATCTATGGACAGCTCCCCCACGACATCTGAAAGCCAGGCATCGTCCTGCAAGGCCTCACTCACCCTCCTGGAATTCCTCCTCCTTGTCGGAACTAGAGCCGTCACCTCCGGGGCAATCTCCCCCGCGCTTCTCCCATTTATCCATCTATCTGTCCAAAAGAGAGTGTTCTCACCGTCACCCACTCTGAAGACCGCTAAGCTCTGGAACACGTCATAAGCCTCAGGATCGTTGATCTCCGGCAGCCCTTGCCATGGCCTCGAAGGGTCTGTACGACGTAGCCAGCACCATCTCACTCTAAGCGCCAGACCTTGTAACCTCAGGTCTTTCACTCCAAGGCCTCCAAACCGAGTCGGTTTACATATCGCGTCCCAAGCCACCAAGCATTGACCCCCGTTGACCTCCTTCTTTCCAGCCCAAAAGAAAGCTCTCATCCATTTGACCAGCTCCTCGAGCACCCAGGCTGGTGCCTCAGCGACCATAAGCTGATGAACAGGTCGCGCACTAATCACCGACTTGATGAGAATGAGTCTCCCGGATTTCTGGATCATCCCCCTCTGCCATGCTGGGACGCAGTGAATGACTTTGTCAATCAGCGGCTGCCATTCCGCTTTCGTCAATGGTCTCAAGGCCAGTTGCATGCCAAGGTACTTTATGGGAAAGCCTACTACCTCACACCCCAACGTCTCCGCTACTCTGTCAGCATCTCCGACCTGCTCTCGGATTAGCGTAGCTGAAGTCTTCCTATAGTTCACGCATAGCCCGGAAGCCTCTCCAAAGACTCGTAGGATGGCCTTTACCGCTTCCAACTCCAGACTCAGCGGCTTACAGAAAATTATGACATCATCCGCATAGACCGAAACTCTCTGTAACTCCGTGATCCCCGCAAGCCTGGAGAAGAGTTGGTTCTCCGTTGCTTTCTTGATTGTCGCGGTCAGCACCTCCATAGCCGCGACAAACAACATAGGTGAAGTGGGGTCACCTTGTCTCAGCCCTCTAGCATGTACAAATCTGCATCCTGGCACTCCATTCACAAGGACTCTCGTGTTTGCCGTATACAACAAGACTGACACCCAACCGCTCTCCAAACCCCATGCGCCGTAGCACCTCGAAAAGGAAACTCCAAGAGATAGAGTCAAAAGCTCTTGTGAGATCAAGTTTTAGGAGCACCCCAGGCTGCCTCTGTTGATTGATCTTCCTTGCCACTTGTCTCACAAGAATGAAGTTGTCGTGTATCCGCAAGGAGTTTGATCGGAGGCGTAGAGCTTGGCTTTGGGCTGGAGACGCATCGTGCAATGGAGGGAAATGCCGTGTCAGTTGCGCTGGGGGTCTAGGAGTGCACTGTATCAAGGCCTTCGGCACGGCACTGCGGTTGAGATGGATGTGGCAGAAATGGAAAAAGCCGGACAAGCCTTGGGCCCATATGAAAATCCCTGCTTCCAAGAAAGACATGGACCTGTTTGCAGCAGCAACTAAGATCACTTTGGGCGATGGCTCCAAGGCGTTATTCTGGTCAGATCGTTGGTTGCTGGACCAAGTCCCGGCTGAAATCGCTCCTAACATCTTCAAAATTTCAATTAGAAAGAACAGGACGGTTAAGGATGCTTTGTGCAATGAGAAGTGGCTGCTTGACATACGTCACCACCTGGACACTCATCATCTGCCTCAGTTGTTCAGGCTTGCACAGCTTATCGAGTCTATCCACCTTACTGATGTGCCGGATGATATTGCTTGGAAATTCGGGGGCAAGAACTTTTACACGGCCAGTTCAGCTTACAAGCTGAAATTCCTGGGTGCTATTGGATCAGATTTCAAGAGGATGATTTGGAAAGGATGGGCACCTGCAAGGTGCAAGTTCTTCATTTGGACACTCCTATTGGATCGCGTGCTTACGGCCGATAAGCTTCTACAGAGGGGATGGGAGAATGAGTATTTCTGCCCATTGTGCCGGAGAAACCTTGAAACAGCCTCCCATCTCTTCACCGAATGTCCCTTCTCTACAAAAATTTGGGACCATATGGCGAGGCATTTTGGTTTGGACGTCCTCAAAACTGAGAGGTGGGTGGGCAAAGACCTGTCAATACAAGAATGGTACAGGAACTTGGTGAGTAGACACCCCAAGGCCCAGAGGTTGAGTATCTTCCCAGCATCAAACCTTATTTGCTGGGAAATCTGGAAAGAGCGGAACAGGCGCATTTTTGAAAAGAAGGAGCTCTCCCTGTCGAGTTTCATTGCTCATCTAAAGGATGAAGCGTCTGCTTGGAAGCTAGCGGGGGCACCGATTCCCCTTGTTGCTCAGTATGGAGGGATCCCCTTTGATCCGGGTTAATTACCTTGTATATAGCTTTCCTTTTCTTCAAGGTTGGTCCTTTTTTTTGACCTCCTTCTTTGTATCCGCCTTTCCTCTATTGAAATGAAATAGCAGCTCTCCTGCTGTCATTCAAAAAAAAAAAAAGGCTTCAGAAACAGGGCAGGAACTTAACGGCAATGAAAGGTTTTCGCAGTCTGACTTACCAGCACATAGTTGTCCTGTATTGATCTGCCACTAATAAAAGCGCTGTGGTTGATGCGGTCAGAGAGTTCATGTGAGGTTGCCAGCAGCGTTATTAGTCACAAATATTTGTGATTCTCTAAAAAAACGATGTATATTTGTGACTTAAGTAGACTGTGTGGCACGATTCACGAATCACGAGTACCTTCATAGCTCCAGCCCGGCCGGAGCAGCGTTATCAAGACTCAAAGGATGAGCGTGATTCAGCCTAAAAGTTTCAATCTGACCAAGTGACCATCAGTAATATCGTACAGTAACATACCATATCAGAACAGTATAAACAGTGCTAGATCCATGAAAAACATATGTGTAAATATGACGAGGGGAACAATTTATTTGCTACGTGAAAACTTACTCAGCTATTATCTCTACACAGTAGAAAGCACTAAACAGACTTGAATAAAAGGTGGAGTACATTTTACAGACAAGTGTATCATTTCTGTAAACCTGTCCACTTGGCTCATAACTTACAAAATTAGCTAAAATCAGATCCTAGTTGCCTAGATTTATCGCGAAAATACAGGCCAACCGAGTCCGCTCTCCTCCATATATAGTCCACCACACACCCAACTGCTCATTTGTACGAAATTGCTTGACTAAGCACAAACGTGTGTACAGTGGTTCGCTTCCATGCTCCGGTTTATTTAGTCCTCATGAAGTCTTTTACATCCTATAATAAACATGAGACGTGACTAATCACATTTACCACTAGTATAAGATGATATGGGCCTTTGGATCCCCTAAAATGGATGGCAAATTTGATTTGGAGGTACTGAAAAGGACCTCTTTGATATTCCTGTGACCCTAAAATCCTGAGTTACAAAGAGGCAGTAAAGAAGCTTTAAGTGAAAAATGATACACTTAACACTTTCTCAAGTCTGATTATTTACACGCGGTGTTTAGCCAATCTCCATTAGACCATTACCCAAAACGGAAATAGCATTGCATTACAACTGTGACATTACAATAGCCTCCAGTTTTTTTTTTTTTTTTGGCTTTGCGATGTCTTCAAGATATTAATTTGACCAATACCTGTTGATAACTTCGTTACTAACATACACTAGTAAAATTATAACATTGTGAAGTATCTTGAACAACAAATCTTATGATATACTTTGTAGATGGACAATCCCATAGTTTTTCGAGCAAATTCTGAGAAGTTAAAAGTGAACAGAGCTAGCAAAATAGAGTACATACTGTCAAGGGGCATTTCGAGCTGTAAGATGAAAGCACCATGCTGGATATTGGTGTGCTGCTCTGCTTTCTGTAGCCATTCCAGACGACCTCCCGTAGCTTAACTACTCCTGCCATCACCATCTCTTGCATGGCTCCTGCCGGAACAGGTTATTAATCGATATCAACAGGGGCTTTCACCTTTAAGTGTCTGAATTCATAAGATACTTCATGTGTTTCCACATTGCAAACAGCTACCAACCGTGCCACATGGAAGATTTATGATGTACCAACAATTTCAGAATCCATGTGAGAAAGATCAAAAAGTTGGTTGCTCTACAATGGCAACCTTGACAATTACAGCAGCACACTGAAAAACAGAGTGAGGTTGCCAGCAGCTAAATACCAAATTCTCAAAGAGGAGCCCAGCTCAATGAAGCCTTATACAATAAAAATTGAATAACAGCCAATAACTTATCAGTCATCGTCATATTCAGAACTTAGCCTCTTTCCTTCAACAGCTTTAACTCCTCTGGTTTCTCTGAGCACTTCAGAGGCTGTTTCGATAGGTAAGGAACTAAGGATTAGACTCAACCCCATCAAATGGGCAAAAATATTGCACCTCAATTTGCCACCACTTCGGATGAACTAACCTAATCCCTCTCCAGGATTTCTCGTGTTCCCACACTACTTCCACCTCAGCTCAGTCTATGGAGTTGTCACAAGGTACAAGAGCTATGGCGCCGGTGCAGTGTGCACACACTGTAGTTGTAGAAACACAAGCATATATAGATAGAAGGTAATTTGATTTGGAGGCATGGCTTTCCTCATTTCCTTATGAAAAGTTCGCCATCTGACGTGTTACAAACAACCTAAGTGAGCACTGCACAGTGAGTATAACATGGAGGTTAGTTTAAACCTTGCCGGTCAGATGTCCACATATCTGGACATATTCTCTTGCCAGTGTCAAAAGCTATTTCAATCCCATAGGCACCTGATCAAGCAAAATCCACATAGAGTGGATTGTTTTTCTTTATTTGCTCTCTCAAATACATGCTGGAGAACTGTGTGGTTCCAATATATCTATGTTTCATCAACCTGTTCAATCTTGTCCTCCTTGGCTCAAAGAAGCTGGTTCCCCAAACTTCTTGGCACTTGACACATTAATGGCACCAATTCAGCAACTCAAAAGCTTGTAATTTTATATTTGACACATTCAGTTTGACAGCACCTACTCAGCCACTCGAATGTTTGAAATAGTGTAATCGACAAAAACTGTCTAGCTGAGTTGCCAACTCATCTGATTTATCCTTCCCAGCCACCATGTGACTACATCCTTTGTCAAAGCAAAGCATATACTGAACTGGGAGTTATGTCACTAGACTCACCAAACTGCTTCAAAATCTGTTGCCTACTATATTGAGCTAGTTATTTGATTCCGAGACAGAATATCCAGGAAGCTTGTCGACTTTGACTTGCTTCATGAAGCCTCTTATTCTCTCCGCATCAACATACCTTCCGGCGTCAGAATACACGTTTGCCAGGCTCATGTAGTAGCCACTCTTTGCAGGAGACATGGCCATCAGCCTCTTCGAAATCCGTTCCGCAGCATCCACTTCACCATGCACTCGGCAAGCTGCCAGTATGCCACCAAGCATGGCCTCGTCTGGCTGGCAAGGCATTTCCTCTATCAGATTGACGGCCTCAGTGACACGGCCAGCCCTCCCTAACGCATCAGCCACGCAAGAGTAATGCTTCAGCTCAGGCTTGATGCCCTTCCGTTTCATCTGCTCAAGTATAGCATAAGCCTTCTCCACCATGCCCGAATGCGCACAGGCTGACAGGGCCCCGAGGAAGGTGACCGAGTTCTGCTCCACTCCTCTGGCCACCATCTCATCGAAAAGCCTCAGAGCAACATCTGAGCTCCCGTTCAAACCATGACCGACGATCAGCGCGCTCCACGAGATAACATCCCGCCTGGGCATCGCGGAGAACACCCGTTCGGCATAGGCAAGCTCCCCGCACTTGACGTAGGTGTCCACGAGGGCGTTTCCTAGGGAGAGAGGAATCCCCAGGAACCTCCGGACGCAGCACGCGTGCACGCTTCTCCCGTGGCGCCGCCAGCCGAGCTGCCCGCACGCGAGAAGAAGGCTGACCATGACCACCGCGTCCAGCTGCACCTCGGCCGCCACCATCCCCTCGAAGAACCGCATCGCCTCCTCTGGCTGCCCGCCCTGGGAGTAAGCGGAGAGCATGGATGTCCACAGGATGGCGTCCCTCTCGCGCATTCCGTCGAACAGCCTCCGCGCGCCGGGGAGGTTCGACATGCCCGCGTAGCATTGCACAAGCGCGGACGCCACGAAGAGGTTTGCCTGAGCGCCTAGCTTGACGGAGAGCGCGTGCGAGGAGGCGGCGAGGGCCGCGGAGCCGGTGAGCGCGCATGAGCGGAGGACCGGGGGCAGGGTGAAGTGGTCCGGCGGGAAGCCTCGCGCGAGCATGTCGCGGAAGGTGCGGAGCGCCTGCGAGGGGCGGCCGGAGCGCGCGTGCGAGGCAATGAGGGCGTTGAAGGAGGCGACGGTGGCGGGGGCTGTCATGCAGTGCGGCCGAGAGCGGTTAGCGACGCCGGCCGCCCGTGTCGTCCGGAGCGAGCGCGGAGTGCTTACGATTCGTAACGAAGAGAAGGTCCATAAGCGTAGTGTAAGTGGAAGAATTTTGGCCCATGGGCTTTTTCTGTCGTCTATATGTTTGTAGGCAATTTCCTACTGCAATTGCCCAGTATCGTCCAAGAGAGTTTCCTACGGTTTTTGTTTGAAGTAACCATATATTTTATTAGATAATAATCTGTTGTCTTACAGAGATTACACATATCATACAAGGATGTTTTCCGAGCCGATGAACCAGACCGTCGCAAGCGATGAGACCGAGACTTTGTGGCACGTTGGCCGAGGATCTTCCCCGTGGTCACCAAATCCCGACGCCGTCAACTTCATCCAACACAGACGGAGAAGAGGAACGCCACCTCCTTTCGTCATCCACGCACCCAACTGCAAGACACCAAACAGATCTACAACATTTCGGTTTCTAAAGTTCAATAAAAATATGTTTCTATTTATATTTTCATTATTTTTATTTCTCTAAATTAATTTTCCTCCAGATTTTGATTTATTTTATTTCATGATTTCTAAATATATGTTCAATTTAACCTAAACCGTGTTTCCAGGGTAGTAGCTATTTTATCAGCGGCCTTAAAAATAGATCCTCCTAAAGGAGGGAGGGGTTTCACAACTGTTGAAATTATGCTCCATTTAATAAAAAAAATTACGCCAATAATTGCAAGTTTTTCATGATTGCCAAAAACCTATTCCAGTTAGTCCAATTGTGTTCTGCTAGTAGTTATGGTTTGTTCCTTATGTGCTAAAGTTTGTTATTATGCTTGTCTAAATTTTGTTACTCTTTTACTCCTGAATTTTTTCATGTACTTTTAAACTCTAAAATTATGTATCAAATGATGTTCCATTTGCAGATGTTATTTGTTCTTTTGGCACTAAATTTTTCTTCCATCTGGTTCAGTGTTTTTATTCCGCTAAAAGTCTTGAGTCGGTTGAAGGTGCGCTAAATTTTGTTTTGCTTGGTCTGAATTGTTACACCATTTATACTCGTTGTTTGATCCAAGACGCTAAACCTTGTTCTTGTTGGTATATAATTCTGACATGTGTTCCAGCCCCTCATAGTTAGACAAGATCGTTGTTGTGGTTTCTTGTTCCTTGACTGTTTTGGTGGTCGCTCTAAGCCTTACTTACCTATCTAATTTAACACATGCAGCATGGTTCGAAAAAAAATCCGACCTGTGGCTATGACTTGTTCTATGGACGCAGAAAATTCCTACTCAATTTTTTTTGTTGGGCATGAAGTTATGATTTGTTCCATGGACACTATTTTTCACCATTTGAATACATCATTTTTTTGGCATGTAGATATGCTCCTCATATGCTTAATTTAGTTCTATTTGGTCCATGGCTGTTCTTCACCGGGCGGGATGAGGGAGAAGCACCCAGCTGACCTAAAAGCAAGATCAGGACGCGACGAGCAGCGGTTCCGCTCCGTCCCGTCAGGACCCGATCGAGCGATGACGCCTGCGTCACCTTGCGCGCGTCCATGGACCATGGTGCTGCACTTGCTCTCCTTGCTCGTCCAACCAACGGCGCAGAAGTCCACTGGAGTCGCCGTCTCAGTTCTCTTTAACTTGGCGACCTCGGGCGCTGCTCAAGTCCCCGTTTGTTTTTCTCAGTCTCTAGTTCTCCTTTGAGCTTCACATCTCGGCGAGTACGTTTAATTTGCTTTGCCAAAGGCCGCTTAATTATTTGAGACACGAGCTAACCATACCAACTGATACTAGTTCGAAGCCTAGACGTTTCTTATGACAATGCCCATCCCCTCTGTTCGTTATTTTTCAGAGCTTTTTGTACGTATTTACATACAATAATAGCGGTAGACGATGGAAGAGCACTCCAACTGCCAAGACCTCTTTGTCTGATCACTTGCTGCCTTCTTGCGCTTTGCATAATGCATGAACCGCAACGAGCAGCCGAAGAAGATGAATATTGCCCTGCTGTCTAAATGGATATGGAGGCTGTATCAGGAGGACGATAACATCTGGTCTAGGGTGATTAGGGCAAAATACCCAGGGACTAACAACTTGCTCCAAGGCTCCGGGCAAGGAGGCTCACAATTTTGGAAAAGCTTGCACAAAGTTAAACATTACTTTGCCCTGGGAGCTAAATTTTCCGTCCGCGACGGAGGTCGCACGAGGTTCTGGCTCGATTGGTGGATCGGTGACGCTCCTCTGCAGGTGGCCTTCCCTGCCTTGTTTGCTATCTGTGACTCGCCGGAGGTCCTGGTGTCCCAAGTGTGTCGCCCTGATGCCTTGTATGTTCGCTTCCGCCGCTCCCTTGATCTTTTGGGTCAAGCGCAATGGCATGCTTTAGTGGCATTGCTCGACGAGGTCACTCTGGTTTCGGGTCCAGACTTGGTCTCCTGGCACCTTGATCCCTCGGGGGTTTTCTCGGTCAAATCCTTATACTCCAAGCTGTCGCAGGGGGCGACAGTGGCCCACCACAGGGATATGTGGGCCGCGGCAGTGCCCCTAAAAATCAAGATTTTTTCCTGGCAATTGGCTCTCGACAAGCTTCCCTCCAGCCTCCAAATCGCTACTAGACAAGGTCCGACGAATGGGAACTGCGCTCTTTGTGGTAGGCCTGAGGACGCGGCTCATATCTTCTTCCAGTGTTCCCCGGCCCTGTTTGCCTGGAGCGTTCTGCGCCAATTACTGGGATGTAACTGGCGCCCGGCGAACTTTGCCCAATTTCATCATATTGTGTCCAGTCTTTCGGGGTCCTCTAGGCGGTTGCTTTGGCTGCTTTTTCTGGCCCAATCTTGGGCGCTGTGGCATATTCGCAATAAGTTGTCCATTGAAAGGAAGCTGCCTAACCACCCAGCTGATATTATCTATAAAACTCATGTTTTTTTGCAGCTGTGGAGTATACACTCCAAGAGTAGAGACCAGGAGGGCCTGTGCTGGTTGATCAACGAGATGCGTGAGATATACTTTGTCGCAAGATCAAGCCCATGATGCTTCGTACCCTGGTGTCGTCGTACCCGTCGTCTTCGCTGGTTGGTGGCGCGGTTGGGCCGTTAGCTTCTTCCAGTTTGGAGTCGTGCGCATCTAGTTGTTTGGTTATGTCTTGTATCTATGGATCTGTTGTCTTAAGCTGGCTTCCCCAGCAGTGTGCGTGTTGTGACCTTGCTGTAAAACTTGTTGGCTTTATTAATTTAAAGTCGGGCAGTCAGGCCTGTTATCTAAAAAAACGAGCAGCCGACTACGCTTTGCCTCCCCGACCATTCAGCCATTCAGGGATCTTTTGCGTGACAGGGAAATAAAGAGATCATAGGAGTTCATCTCAAATATTGGAACCACACAAGCCAATGGCTCTATTCCCCTACTTAGTTTTTGCACCCTTCTTTTGCCTGATGGGGCAGCGTATGAACGCAGCGATTCTACCGGCTCCGGTAGGTAAAGGAGTAATGACGTCATGCTGACATCACCCATGTATTGTTTTAGTTTTTAAAATTTTGTGAAATATTTCTGAAATCTGTGAAACATGTCTGAAACTTATGAAAAATTATTTATTGTTCAAAGTATGTTTCAGAAAGTTTCACAAAGTTTCACATCTGTTGTTAACGTGTTTATGAAACTTGTGAAACATTTTCTACTGTTTAAATTTGTTTCAATTATGTTTCAATTTTATTAAAAAGAACAAAAAGTTTCACCAATCTCAAAGCACAATGTGTGGTGGATGACACTCCTACACATACAGTTGCCTGTAAAAAAGAGTTTACGGGCAGCGTATTGCTTGCTTTCCTCCACTTTGCTGGGCCTAGCTAATGTTAGACTGGCGCCTGTGCACATTTTAGTGGTGGAAAGTGTTAAGATTCATGCACTAGCCACTTGAACCAAAAGTCCGAACTGATGGAAAGGGCTAGGCAATCTACTTATACACTTCACAATGTTAGATGTATATATCTGTATATTGTAGTTTCCCCATATGTTAGGGGGCTTCCTGCATATTTCCACCTGTACATGTACTATATATTGTGGCCTTTGGCCCCTGGTAATACAACAAGCATATTATCCTAACATGGTATCAGAGCAAAATTGATCCTCCAGTCCCGGCCGACGTTGCTTGTTCCTCTCCCGTCGCCCGTCCGTCCTCGATTTGGCCGGCTCGATCTCGTGTTCTTCCGTGCGATCGGTGAACCTCTCCTCCGCGATCCGTTCTTCCCGGCCCGTGCGTCCGCCTGGTCCCGCTTTGCCCCGAAACCTGCTCCCGCGGCCGTCGTTCCCGCGATCGATCTCCAGGCCCGATCCAGGACCGACGTCATCTTCCTCTCAGCTCGCCATTAAGAAAAGCATTCTGAACATCAAGCTGGGAGACAAACCAACAGCGAACAGAAGCAACAGCAAGAAGGGTACGCACAGTAGTCATATGAGCCACAGCAAAAGTCTCATCATAGTCACGCCCGTGCTCCTGCTGAAAGCCACGAGCCACAAGACGCGCTTTATAGCGCTCAAGAGATCCATCGAGCGAGTCTTAATTTTATAGACCCACTTACACGTGATAGGACGAACACCAGAAGGGGGAGAAACAAGATCCCAAGTGCCAGGGCGCTCAAGCGCATCGATCTCCTCAGCCATGGCAAGCTGCCATTCAGGATGACGCTCGGCATCCCGATAAGAAGTCGGCTCGGAAACGAGAGAGACCATACTTACTAGGAGAGTAACGAGCCGGAGCACGACGCTGACGCACAAGCCATGAAGGGGGAAGCTCATCTGCAAGACAATCAGAAGAAGAGGAAGAAGGGACAGCATCGGAAGGAGCCGAAGCCGGAGAACGAGGAGTACTAGGTGGACTAGACGAACGAGAGGATGGCGCCGAGGGGGCGCATCAGAAGTAGGAGGGAGGAGCAGGGGGTGCATCCGGAAAAGAAGAAAAGAGATATCATCCACCGGGTAAGTACCCGAGGTGGGGCGAGGAGGGACGCGTCTCATCAAACGTGACGTCACGAGAGATGCGCATCCGACGACCAACGGGTCCCAACAAGTGATAGCCCTTATGCTCATCAACGTATCCGAGAAAAACACACTCAACAGACTGAGCGGTTAGTTTGGTGCGTTCACGAGGAGGCAGAAGAACATAGCAGATGCAACCAAATGAACGGAGAGTCGAGTAGTCTGGAGAAACACCAGAGAGACGCTCGAGAGGAATGTCACCCTGTAGAGCAGCGGAAGGCTGAATGTTAATGAGGTGGGCCGACGTAGCAAGCCTCACCGAAATGTGGCGGAAAGAAGAGGCAATCATCATAGCACGGGTGGTCACAAGAAGATGATGATGCTTACGCTCGGCGACGCCATTTTGAGCATGCGCGCGGGACAAGAAAAATCGAGCGAGGGTGCCCTCCTCAGCAAGGACACCACGAAGGTGCTGGGAGATATACTCACCAGTAGAATCAGCACGGAACACGCGAATGGGGGAGGAATACTGAGTGCGGACTATGGCTTTGTTGATTGCTGAGGTGACTTGGTTACGGTGGTTGCTTGCAGATTTTGGGGTCTCTGTTACGACACCCACTCCACTTTTGTCTGACAGTACAGGTGCTATCAGTATTGCACGTGATCCGGTCAAGCATAAGCTGACCAAGCATATTGGTGTTGATGCTTTTTACACACGTGCTCAGGTGCGGGATGATGTTGTTGCGGTTCATTATGTGCCTTCAGATTTGCAGTTGGCGGATTTCTTTACGAAGGCACAGACTCGAGCGCAGCATGATTTCTTACTCTCCAAACTCAATGTTGTGGATCCACCATGAGTTTGAGGGGGGGTGTTAGATGTATATATCTGTATATTGTAGTTTCCCCATATGTTAGGGGGCTTCCTGCATATTTTCACCTGTACATGTACTATATATTGTGGCCTTTGGCCCCCTAATAATACAACAAGCATATTATCCTAACACACAACACCCCCACTCGCGTGTGACGGGAGAAGAGAAAGTCAACACGTGAAAGAAGAAGAGCACACCGAAACAGGGCATCAGCGGTGGCTAAAGAGGGGGGCAACAGCAATTTTAGGCTTAATTGCGAAAACCATGTGAAAGCCAGGATTTGAACTCGAGACCTGGGGCTCTGATACCATGTTAAGATTCATGCACTAGCCACTTGAACCAAAAGTCCGAACTGATAGAAAGGGCTAGGCAATCTACTTATACACTTCACAACAGAAAGAAAAAGCCATATACGATATATGCATTCTCTTTACAATTGCTTTGCAGTTGCAGGCAATGTAGGCTATCTCATACCATAGCTAGCTAGCATGTTTTTTTAATTGTGTTGCAAGACCTGTGCCTTAAAAGAAGAAGACCAATAGGTGTGAAGCGCAGTACGTACTAGCTACTCTTAGTAGTGATGCAAGCCTACTGCAAATTTAGAACCAAGGCAGCCAATGGAAGCCAACTGCGCAGGCAAAATGCAGAGTTTTCTTTCTGTTCCGAGATTAGAGCGAAAAAGCGAGAGCACCATGGCACTTGAGTGGGAGCTTGATTGAACTTAAAGATCCAAGCTTTTCGGTTATGAAACAAAGATGACTGAATCTTTGACTAGGGATTCCAATATGCATCAAACTTGAGTTAAGAGTCTACCTGCTTAATCCTGCTTTGATGCTCGCTCTCTTTCGGTATACATACAAGGACATGCATGATTCGGTATAGCTTTGCCGCAAAAAAATCAGTTGAAATTTTCATTAGTGCCATACTGATACTATTGTGTTGGACAAAAGGTTGTCACTCAAAATGGCAAGTGACCAAATATCAGGTGCCAAAATTAATTCCAACAAAAGAAACTTGATTGCACATAGAGGATAATATGCGGGTCCCATTTTTCTGCAGCGGTCTTAATGTTTCCAAGGCGGCACGGGATCAAAAGAAAAAGAAAGTAGCCAGAAATCATGGGGTCAAAAAAAATTCAAGAAAAGAAATTTTTTTGGTTCATAGAGGATGACATGCGGGACTCATGATCCTGCATCGTAAACGGCTCGATCGGAGAGCGTTGAACGAGATGGCGCGATCGAGAAAAAAAAACAATGCTAGAAAGGCTGCCATCTTGTTCATGATGCACCACGTCCCGGGCCACCATACGCGACATTTTGGAAGTTTTTGTCGGGCTAGGTGGCCTCAAAAACGAGAAAAAAAAAGTTTTGACATGCACCACGGAGAGAGCAAAAATCGTCGGCCATGGCGCATCAGCAACCACGGCGCGACTTCAACTTCGTCGGCCATGGCAACTTTTCTTGTATGGGACAAGAGCAAATATTCAAAGGCCCCCAACAAGAAATTCTACAACAAGAATAAGACGAACAAAAGGCCATCAATGATTGTGCTAATAACTAAGGAAGAGTATTCTTCCGATGACAATGATAGTAGTAGTGATGAAGAAGAGATCTCAAAGAAAGTGACCGCCATTGCCACCACCAATATTCCCTCTTCATCCATATTTGAATCCCCCAATGAGAACCCTCACATCGAGAATGCACATTGCTTCATGGCAATGTCCTCCTTGGACACATCTATTGTGCTATCAACTCAAGAAGAATACACATCCGGGGATGATGATGATGATGAAGAAGATGAAGATGAAACTTCCAATGGGTTGGTTGCTCTTGCTTCCCTCTCCAACAACTCTTCATCACCAATTGATCCCCCAATGAGGATATTCACTTGAAGGAAGAAAATTGCCTCATGGCTAAATCTTCCGAGATATTATCCCCTAACCCCTCTATGCCTAACATATCAAATGATCTAGGGGTTGATCATTCTAGCTTGAAAATGAAACAAGAAATGCTTGATTTCGATGAGTTCATTCTTAACTTGAAAGGTGACACTAAAAAGCATGTTTCGGCTCTCATGATTAGACTAGCACAACTAGATGATATCCTTGATTAAAAATGTCAAATAGAAAGAGAGGATTCTCTTGAAATAGCCGCTCTAAAAAATGCCCTTGAGGAAGGACAAGAAACTATAGCTTCTCTTGAAGAAAAACTAGAAACTCTTGAAGAGGCTCAAGATGAAATTGCTAAGCTTACCAAAGAAAGGGATCTTGCTAGAGCTAAGGGAAAAATGCTTAAAAAGGAAAAGGCCAAATTTGGTGTTGATCATGAGAAACTTCTGAAGGATCTAGATGAACGAGCCAAGGCTCACAAAGCCTTGAAGAGTGAACACTCTCTCCTCTCCAAGTCTAATGAGCAACTTCAAATTAGGTTTGCTAAATATGATGTGCCTAGCTCCTCTACCTCTACCTGTGATCATGCATATATTGTTGAGGAAAATGCTAGGTTGAAGGATGAACTTGCTAGGGCCTCCTCTCCCCAAAGTAAGTTATCTTTGGATGATCTTTTGAGTAAGCAAAGGTCAAACAATGGGAAGGAGGGAATTGGCTATAAAGCCAGGGCAAAGAAGGCAAACAAGAAGATGGCCAAGCCCGCACAAGAAAAGAAGAAAGTTGCCACTAATGGTGATGCCCCAAAGGCCAAAACCATTAATGATGATGATGCGGGAATTGCTAACCCTCACTATGTTTTATTTAAAGATTATTATGGTGATGTTTATGCAAAATATGTTGGCCCCTATGATGGTTATATTGCTTGGTTTATTTGGGTCCCAAAGACCCTTGTTGCTAACAAAAGAGGACCCATTGAAAAATGGGTACCTAAATCCAAGAATTGATCTCATGTAGGACTATGCCGGGAGGTTCAAAATGGGTGCTTTATAGTGGTTGCACAAGTCATCTGACCGGCGGCAAGGATCTCGTCAAGGAGTTGAGGCCTAACTTTCATGATATCACCGTCTCCTTTGGCGATAATTCAACATCCGAGGTATTGGGTTTTGGCAAGGTTGTGGTTGCACACAACATTACTCTCGTGGATGTCATGCTTGTCAAAACCCTTGGTTACAATTTATTGTCCGTTTCCGCCATTGGCAAGATGGTTTTCGCCGTATTTATTGATAATGATATTGTGGTCCTCTTGTGGAGCAAGACTCTAAAAGTCGCTTTCGTTGGGTATCACGAAAACATCTTGTATGTGGTGGAATTTTCAGGGGCCACCACTTCAAGTGCGATGTACCTATTCGGAAAGGAGGATGTGGGTTGGTTGTGGCATCGCCGCTTTGCCCATGTCAACATGAGAACTTTGCAAAGTCTTCACATGGGGAACCATATTGTGGGAATAATGGACAATGTTTCTTTTGCCAAAGATCGTGTTTGTAGGGCTTGTGTTTAAGCCAAAATGCATGACTCTCCGCACCTAAGCAAGACTATTATCTCTTCCAAGAGGATCTTGGAGCTCCTTCATGTGGATCTCTTTGGTCCCACCACTCATGCAAGTCTTGGGGCGAAGAAACATTGCTTGGTGATTGTTGATGACTATTCAAGATATACGTGGATCTATTTTCTCAAGAAGAAAGATGAGACTCAACAAATCTTCATTGACTTTGCCACCAAGGTGCAACGTCAACACAACCTCCCTATATTGGCAATAAGAAGTGACAATGGCTCCAAGTTCAAGAACTACACACTCCATGATTTTCTTAGTGATGAGGGGATAAGACATCAATATTCGCTGCATACACCCCTCAAAAAAATGGTGTTGCGGAGAGGAAGAACTGGACTCTTATGGATATGGCAAGATCTATGATGGCGAAGTACAAATCCCGCTATAATTTTTGGGCCGAAGCCATCTCCACCGCTTGTCATTCTTCTAACCGCTCTATCTCCGTAAGGGCTTGAACAAGACTCCATATGAAATACTCACCGGAACAAGCCTAATATCTCATACTTCAAGGTGTTCGGGTGTAAGTGTTTCTATAAAATCAAAGGAGTTCGTTTATCTAAATTTGCTCCTAAAGCTTTGGAGGGTATATTTGTTAGTTACGGTGCCGATTCTCACACTTATAGAGTCTTCGATATATCCACCGGGATTATCATCGAATCTTGTAGTGTGAAGTTTGAGGAAAATGATGGCTCCCAAGTTGGGCAAGTTGATGTTTGTGCAGGTGATGAAATACCTCAAAATGCCATAGTAAGAATGGGTGTGGGATTTTTCCACCCCATTGAGGGACACGGTGTGGCGTCTCGGGAAGGACTATGCTCTACTATGGTGGAGCCCTCATCTTCACAACATCAACAAACTCCATCTCTTGAAGCTAATGATGCACCAACCCAAGAACAAGAACAAAACCATCCCTCTAGTGTGCAAGATCAAGGACAAGATCAACGAAGGATTCATGATGGATCCGATGAGTATCCATTCAATATTCTCCTCTCACCGAATAATGTCCAAGATCAAGCACATGATGATGAGCTCTCTCAAGAAATTGAGGAAGCTCAATTTGAAGGTCAAGACGGGGACCCAAACGATCAAGTTGATCAAGTGATACCTCCAAGGCCTAGAAGAACCAAGGAGGATATCGAGGCCCGTCGTCTTGCAAAAGGAGATAGGAACCTGGAAATTCTTGAACACACTGATGAGAAGGTCCTAAGTGATGTAAGAGGTAGAGTTTCCACAAGAAGGAAATTTGCTAACTTTAGCAACTATCATGCTTATATATCCTTAGTGTAACCAAAGAAAGTATTTGAAGCTCTTGAAGATCCGGATTGGTTGGAAGCAATGCACGATGAACTCAATAACTTCAAGCGCAACAAAGTATGGACGTTAGTAGAGAAGCCAAAGGGGTGCCGCAATGTTATAGGCACTAAATGGATATTCAAGAACAAGCAAGATGAGTTTGGAATTGTTGTGAGGAACAAGGCAAGATTGGTAGCTCAAGGTTTCTCTCAAATTGAAGGAATTGACTTTGGAGAAACCTATGCTCCCGTGGCTCGCCTTGAGTACATCTGTATCCTTCTTGCATATGCATCACATCATAATTTTAAGTTACAACAAATGGATGTGAGAAGTGCATTTCTTAATGGTCCTTTGCATGAAGAGGTGTATGTTAAGCAACCCCCGGGGTTTGAGGATCCCGAGTTTCCTAACCACGTCTATAAGCTTGATAAAGCGCTTTATGGTCTCAAACAAGCTCCTAGAGCTTGGTACGAGCACCTTAAAATTTTTTGATAGACCGTGGGTTTGATGTTGGGCTAATCGATCCCACTCTTTTTACTAAGAGGGTCAATGGGGAGCTTTTTGTTTGCCAATTATATGTTGATGATATTATCTTTGGCTCTACTAACAAAGCTTTCAATGTGAATTTTCAAAGCTTATGACCGATAGGTTTGAGATGTCTATGATGGGAGAGATGATGTTCTTTATTGGTTTTTAGATCAAGCAATTGAGAGAAGGGACTTCCATCAATCAACCAAAATATCTCCAAGACATGCTCAAGAGGTTCAAGATGACGGAAATGAAAGGGTGTAGCCACTCCAATGGTTGGCAATGTCATCTTGCACTAGATCCCAATGGTAAAGAGGTGGATCAAAAGGTATATCACTCAATGATTGGATCCTTGCTTTACCTTTGCGCATCTAGACCGGGCATAGTGTTGAGTGTTGGTGTGTCTTGTGGCAAGCGGGCAGGTGACGTAAACAGAAAGTCTTATTTCGTGGCGCACCAACGCCGTGCGCCACGAATTGTTTTTAAAATTTCAAAATAAAGTGGCGGCCAGATCTAGATCTAGGGGCCGCCGATTTTTTTTTGAATTTTTCTGAAATTTTGCCGGAAGGTCGTCGGAGGTGGGTGGTTGGGTGGGGTGGGTGGGTGGGTGGGTGGAGGATGAGGCCGGCCGGAGGAGAGGCGGCGGAGGAGGTGGTGGTGGTGAAATAGGAGGAGGTGGAGGTGGAGGTGGTGGTGGTGGTGGTGGTGGTGGTGGTGGTGGTGGTGGTAGAGGAGGAGGTGGTGGTAGAGGAGGTGGTGGTGGTGGTGGTGGTGGTGGTGGTGGTGGTGGTGGAGGAGGAGGAGGAGAAGGTGGTGGTTGTGGAGGAGGTGGTTGATGGGATTCGTAGCATAGAAAACAAAATATATCTACTGCAAGAACGAACAACAAGCCAAGATCTAATCTAGTAGATGGTAGCAACGAGGTTAAGATCAACATACCTCGAAGATCGCTAGCGTTAACGAGATAAATCTCGTGGTGGATGTAGTCGATCACTTGCCGCTTTCAAGCGTAGAAGATCTTGACGGTGCCACAATCGGGCAGCACCTCGTGCTCGGTCACACGTACGGTGTTGATGACGACGTCCTTCTCCCCGTTCCGGCGGGCATATGGTAGATCTCTCGGAATCCCAACAGCATGACGGCGTGGTGACGGTGGTGGTGGAGATCTCCGGCAGGCTTCGGTGCTGGGGAGAAGAAGGAGGAGGGAGTAGCTAGGGTTTGGGGCCTTTGGGCGCAGGGTGGTGCTGCGACTTGAGGTGCCCTTGGGGGCCCCTTGGCCTCTTTAAATAGTGGCCAAGCCCTTGGGTCGTCCAAAAACCTGCCCCCAAGTTTGACGAGTTCCGATAGGTTTCCGGTTCCGAAAACCAAGTCCTACTCGTACTCTTTTGCCAATTTGAAATTGCATTAAGGAAAGACCTTTCCCTTAAGGCAACGTGGTTGCACCTATTATGGAACCCTTCGGACTTTCTTAGACATCTCGGGTCGTCCCGACACTTCCGGAACCTTCCATAATATTCGGACTATTCTGGTCCTTCCAAACTTCTAGAAGCTCCGGTCAAAACACCTGATTTTTCCAACCCCGAAAATGACTCATATATGAATCTTATTCTCCGACCATTCCGAACCTCCTCGTGATGTCTTGGATCCCATCCGAGACTCCGAACAACATTCGAGCTCCATTCCATATTCCATATCTACTTAAAACGACATTGAACCTTAAGTGTCACCCTACGGTTCGAGAACTATGCGGACATGATCGAACTCCTCTCCGATCAATAACTAATAGCGGGACCTGGAGATCCATAACAGCTCCCACATATTCAACGATGACTTTGTGATCTAAAGAACCATTTACATACGATACCGATTCCCTTTGTCACGCGATATTTTACTTGTCCGAGGTTTGATCATCGGTATCACGATACCTTGTTCAACCTCGTCTCCTAAGTACTCTTTACTCGTACCGTGGTATGTCATCTCTTATGAACCATTCATATGCTTGCAAGCTAATCAGACGACATTCCACCGAGAGGGCCCAGAGTATATCTATCCGGCATCGGGATGGACAATATCCCACTCTTGATCCATATGCCTCAACTCATAATTTCCGAATACTTAATCCCACCTTTATAACCACCCATTTACGCAGTGGCGTTTGATGTAATCAAAGTAATCTTCCGGTATAAGTGATTTACATGATCTCATGGCCGAAGGACTAGGTAACTATGTATCGAAAGCTTATAGCAAACTGAACTTAATGACGTGATCTATATGCTACACTTATATGGGTGTATGTCCATTATATCATTCACCTAATGACATAACCTTGTTATTAATAACATCCAATGTTCATGATCACGGAACCTTGATCATCTATTAATCAACAAGCTAGTTATACAAGAGGCTTACTAGGGACTCCTTGTTGTTTACATAACACACATGTATCAATGTTTCGTTAATACAATTATAGCATGGTATGCAAACATTTATCATAAACACAAAGATATATTATAATAACCATTTTATTATTGCCTCTTGGGCATATCTCCAACAGTGGTCGCGGAGAAGGTCGCCGGAGTAGGTCGCTGCTATGCATGGAGGCAACAACTCCCTTGTGACGGTAAAGCACACGTCCGTTGGGAACCCCAAGAGGAAGGTATGATGAGCACAACACCAAGTTTTCCCTCGAAAAGAAACCAAGGTTTATCAAACCAGGAGATGAAGGCCACGTGAAGGTTGTTGGAGGAGCAGTGCGGCGCCCACGAGTGATTCAGGCGCCAACATGGAACCTCGCACAACACAATCAAAATACTTTGCCCCAACTTAATGTGGAGGTTGTCAATCTCACCTATTGTTGGAAAACAAAGGATTAAACGATGGTGTGGAGAATGATGTTTGTTTGCGAAGAACAACAGAGAAAGAGATTGCAGTAGATTTATTTCAGATAGAAAGGACGGGGTCCACAGCACTAGTGGTGTCTCTCCAATAAGATAAATAGCATGCTGGGTGAACAAATTACATGTGGGCAATTGACAAATAGAGATTCATACACATATCATGATGACTACTATGAGATTTAATCAGGCATTACGACAAAGAACATAGACCGCCATCCAGCATGCATCTATGCCTAAAAAGTCCACCTTCAAAGTTAGCATCCGCACCCTCCGTATTAAGTTGCAAACAACAGACAATTGCATTAAGTATGGTGCGTAATGTAATCAACACAAATATCCCTAGACAAAGCATTGATGGTTTTATCCCTAGTGGCAACAACACATCCACAACCTTAGAACTTTCTCACCGTCCCAGATTCAATGGAGGCATGAACCCACTATTAATACTCCCTCTTGGAGTTACAAGTATCAACTTGGCCAGAGCCTCTACTAACGGAGAGCATGCAAGAACATAAACAACACATATATGATAGAGCAATAATCAACTTGACATAGTATTCAATATTCATCGGATCCCACCAAACACAACATGTAGCATTACAAATAGATGATCTTGATCATGATAGGCAGCTCACAAGATCAAAACATGATAGCACAAGAGGAGAAGACAACCATCTAGCTCCTATGGGCCCATAGTCCAAGGAAGAACTACTCACGCATCATTCCGAGGCGGGCATGGTGATGTAGAGCCTCCGTGATGATTCCCCTCCGGCGTGGTGCCGGAGGCGATCTCCCGAATCCCCCGAGATGGGATTGACGGCGGCGGCGTCTCCGGAACTTTTTCCGTATCGTGGCTCTCGGTACTAGGGTTTTCGCGACGGAGGATTAAGTAGGTGAAAGGCAGCGCAGTGGGGTGTCAGGGGCCCCCACATGGCGCGCGGCCAGGTGGGGCCGCGCTCTATGGGGTGGCCGCTGTCGCCCCTCTTCGTCTCCTGTTCCTGGAAGCTCCGTGCAAAATAAGACCGTGGGCTTTGTTTCGTCCACCCGAGAATATTTCTGTGTAGGATTTCTAAAACCAAAACAGCAGGGAACCAGTCCACCTTGTTAATAGGTTAGTGCTGAAATGCATCAAACATCATAAAGTGTGAACAAAACATGTAGGTATTGCCATAAAACTAGCATGGAACATAAGAATTATAGATACGTTGGAGACGTATCATTGGGCACAAATTCCTACAGCCCTCGAGTAGTAAACGATAACAACAATAATTTCTGAAGTGACATACTATCCCAAAATCTTGATCAACATTATTGTAAAGCATATGAGATGAATGAAGTGATTCGAAGCAATAGATTGCTAACAAAAGATAATGACTAAACAACTGAATCATATAAAAAACTTTTTCATGAATAGTACTTTCAAGACAAGTATCAAAAAGACTTGCAAGAGCTAACTCATAAAGCAATAGATTCTTAATAGAAGGTTTCAAAGCAACACAAAGGATGAAGTTTCAACAATTGTTTTCAACTTGTAACATGTATATCTCATGGATAATTGTCAACATAAAGTAATATAACAAGTGCAATAAGTAAAACATGTAAGAATCAATGCAGCAACAATGCTGTTTGTTTCTACATATAAAGTGAGGTAAATCAATTAAACATAAAGTAAAAGAAAAATGGCCCTTCGCAGAGGGAAGGATTGATTTGCATGTGCTGTATTTTTTATTTTGAAAACCTATTGATAAAATTTTGTCAAATGCAGTAATAATTCATATGTGTTATGCATAAAACCTCTTATAAGTTGCAGTAGTTTCAGAACAAAATATTAAAGAATAAGCTTATCCTAATTAGCTTGGATTTATATGGATTATCATTGCATTACATATATTTCAACCATGTGTCACGGTACCTCCATGCCACCCGTACAAAGGTCCAAGGAGATAGATCGTATTTGATTTCTCGCTTTTGATAGATCTCAACTTGAGGATATTCCATATCGGGACAACATAGAAAATAGATAATGCTCCTCTTTTAATGCTGAAGTATTCAACACAGATAAGATTCTCATAGAGATTGAGGATTAATGTCCAACCTGAAACTTCCACCATGATAATGGCTTAGTGAGTGGCCCAATGTTCTTCTCTAACAATATGCATATCAAACCATTTAATCATGAACACCTTACAGACAAGACTAACATGCATAGCAACTCATGGTATTCAACAAAGGTGTAAAAGTTGACATGCCTCGTAAACATCATGTTACCGGGCCAACAAGCAACTTATGAAGGAACTGGTATTACATAGCACCATATTCATCACTACAATAGTTTTAAGTCATTTTCGCTATGTATTATAAAGACAAAGGAATGAAATTTAAAGAGCAATGCTGGTATTTTACTTCTTAATGGCAAGAAAATACCAACATATAGGCAGTTGTATGTGGATAATGGAATGTACATGGCTTCAAAGTTCACAGCTTTTGGATGCCTAGAAGCATTTCCTCCTTGGGTGACAAGGCTAACAGGGCACACTGAAGCAAAACACACACAACCAACAAAATCTACACAAGAACATATTGCAAGCATTATAATACTCTACACTATCTTCCTTGTTCCAAACACTTTACTAAAAAATATCTAGACCTTAGAGAGACCAATCATGCAAACCAAATTTCTGCTAGGCTCTACGGTAGTTCTCCAATAGATTTTAAATCAAGAGATGCAAGGAGCTAAATGATCCAAGAGTAGTCTGTGCACTGCTAAGTATTTAAATTATTCAAAACCATATGAAGCATTGCTTCCAACCAAATAGCAATCAATGAAGGGTTTTCAGCCTCGCCATGAACATTAAAGTAAAGCTAAGAACAGCAGTGTTATGAAAGTGTGAGGCGTGTCTCTCCAATACAAGGATTGCTGATGAGAATTATCAAACATAACAAAAATAAAAAAACCAAACGTACGCTCCAAGTAAAGAAACACAAGATGTGACTGAAAATAAAAATGATAGTTTCACTAGAAGTGACCCCATAGTTGTCGATATAAGGGGATACTGTGGGCATCCTAAAGTCTTAATGTTGGAGTCTTCTCAAGACAAAGAGGATTGACCACGGGGCATCCCCTATCGCTGTGACTTTCAATTCTTCTTGATCATATTATATCATCCCCCTCTCTTGACCCCTGAAAACTTCCTCCACACCAAACGCAAAGCAAACTCATTAGAGGTTAGTACAACCAAAATTCAGCTGTTCAGAGAGGACAAATGAATTTGGACACTTGGACATTGCCTCTGCGCCGAAAGTTAATGAACAAAGAAATCCACCAACACAGCGAAAGAAGCAATGGAAATAAAAAGCAGAATCTGTCAAACAGAATAGTCGTAAAGATGGATTTTTCGGAGGCACTCAACTTGCTCAGATGGAAAACTTAAAACTAATGAAAGTTGGGTATATAACTGAGGATCATGCATGAATTTTCTCTGATTTTTTTGATTTCACAGAGAGAAACTTTAACGTGATGACAGCAAAATCATTTCTGCTATAACCAAATCTAGTATCAATCTTTCTATTAGAGACTTACTTGGCACAATAACATGATATGATAGGTTGCTACAGTAGTAACAACTTCTAAGACTCAACAAAACAGTACCAAAATAAAAACAATATAAGCACTCTCAAGTAGCATGTTTTTATTTTAACGCTTCTTTCACTGGCTAAGTGCTAATCAAGTATTATCAAGAGAAGAAATATCAACATCATAATTCCATTCTAATAATAATCGCAGGCAACTTCATTTTATTTAGGTGTCTTATACCTTTTTAAGAGGGAAGCTGATACTTAATATTTTCATATCAATAATAGCACCCAACAGTTCAAGAAAGGCCCTCTCAAGACAATAATAGGACAAGATGTAATGGCATTCAATATCCACACACAACAAAATCAACTAGACAAGGTTATTGTTAATCCAATGTGAACATTATCAACTTCCAGTATTTCTTTATAGAATTATCATGAAGATTAACATCCAAATAATAATTTTCAATGGTGGCAAGTCAAGCATATCATAAATTTTCTTGGGCATAACAAATACTTGCACCAAGATCACATAAATAATTAATTCCCAAAATAATTTCACTTTCATATTAATGACGGGCTCCCAACCATCTTCTAAAGCACTCTTCAGTTGGGAACCCCAAGAGGAAGGTATGGATGCGCACAAAGAGCAAGCTCTTCTCTGAAGAAACCAAGGCTGACCAACCAAGAGGAAGCCAGAAGCACAAGGTTGATGGTCGCAAATGTGACGCGGCGCAACACTGTGGATTCCGGCGCCTAACTAGAAACTCATGACAACACAATCCAAAGCATTTTTAAGCCCAACTAAACAAAGAGGTTTATTGGGACCTGACCGGCTTGCTGTAACAAAGGATTAATCGTATCGAGTGGAAGATGTTTACAAGAAAGAACAGTAAAACAAGTAGATTAAACGTATCGAGTGATGAGGACCTGGGGTCCACAGTCACTAGAGGTGTTCTCCACAAGATAAAAGTATTGTTGTGAACAAATTACACGGCAATTGACAACAGAGAAAGGGCATCACAAGGTACACATGGTAAATATAGTGAGATTTGACTGGGCACACGAAGAACATAGACCGCCATCCAACCGCACTCATGCCTAAAATCCAGCACCTTCAGCATCGTCCTTAACCCTCCAAAAGATGAAAGCCAAAGCAACAAGGAATTGTACTGGGCATGGTGCGTAATGTAATCAACAACTACATCCTTAGACATAGCATCAATGTTTTATCCCTAGTGGCAACGCAGACTGCCAACTTAGAACCTTTCCTCACACATCCAGTGTGTCACTGGAATGTTTAACTACCATTTCATATGCAATACCTCTCTGGTTAAGAGCAAAAAATTACCAGCTCTACTAATGTCTGAGCATGCAAGATCATAAACAATACATAAACAATAGATTGATAATCATAATCATAGTACTTCTATCCATCGGATCCTGACAAACACAACGATATAGTATTACATATAGATGATCTTGATCATGTTAGGCAGCTCACAAGATCCAACAATGAAGCACAACAAGGAGAAGATGACCATCTAGCTACAAGCTATGGACCCATAGTCCTGTGGTGAACTACTCACTCATCATCTCTGAAGTGACTATGAAGTGTAAGAGCCCTCCTGATGAACCCCTTCCAGGGAGTGCTGAGGCGATTCTCCGTAATCCCTGAGATGATCACACAGCGTGCCTCTAAGGTTTTCCGTATCGTGGCTCTCGGTACCGGGGTTTCTGCGATTTGAGCTGGGCAGCGATGGTCAACGGGGCCACAGGGCCTGTGGGGCAGGGCTGCTGCTGCCAAGCCCTAGCCGCGCCGGCCACATGTGGCGCTCCGTGGCCCCACTTCGTTAGGTCTGCTCGGAAGCTTCAGTGTGGCCGAGACCCGGCGAAAGTTTCCATTCAATTCCGAGAATATTTCTTTACTAGGATTTTGAAACCAAAAAGGAACTGGCACTGTTTCATCTTGTTAATAGGTTAGTTCCAGCAAGTAAACACATATAATGTGTATAAAATATGTAGGTGGACATTTGCATTAAAGTAGCATGGAAATATATATGAAATTACTCATACTGCTGGGAGACGTATCAGCATCCCCAGTCTTAGTTCCGAGCAGGTAAAAACGATAACAAAGATAATTCTGAAGTGACATGCCATCATAATCTTGACCATACTATTTGTAAACATATGCAATGAATGCATCGCGATCAAAAAAATAGTAATGACATGAGTAAACAATTGAATCGATATAGAAAAGACTTTCATGAATAGTACTTCAAGACAAGATCACTGTCTTGTATAAGAGTTAACTCATAAAGCAATAAATCAGCGTAAAAAGGTGTTGAAACAACACATATGAAGATTAAGCTCACTGGTTAAGCTAACTTATAACATGTTATCATGACATGGCTGCATGACAAAGTAATAGGAACAAGTGAAGAAAGCAGTAATCAATGTGCAGCTCACAATGTTTGCTTCTAAGGTGGAAGGAGATAGGTAAACCGACTCAACAATAAAAGTAAAAGAATGGTCCTTCGCAGAGGAAAGCATCGATTGCTGTATTTGTGCTAGAGCTTTGGCTTTGAAAAAAGATGGAAACAATTTTGTCAACGGTAGTAATAAAGCATATGAGTTATGTAAAATTATATCTTGCTAGTCATGCAAGCCCTTGCTTTACGTATACTTAATATATGCCCGGCAAGACCTCGTCTACTTAACTTGACTACCGGGTCTTCGCATGCCATGTTTCAACCAAGTGTCACAAAGGTACCTCCATGCCGCCTGTATGAAGGTCCAAGGAGAATGCTCGTATTTCGGATTTCGCTTTTGATTATCTCAACTTAGACATCCAGCAACGGACAACATGGACAATGGGACACACTTCCTTAAATGCATAGCATGTAGCAATGAATATTTTCATATGAGATTGAGGATATATATACAAAAACCGAAACTTCCACCATGATTCATGGCTTTAGTTAGCGGCCCAATGTTCTTCTCTAACACTTTTGCATGCTCCACCACAAATGATAGACTTTGGACAAGACGGACATGCATTATAACTCACAAGGATATTCAACAATAGTTGATGGCGTTCCTTAAGCATGGTTATCGCACAACAAGAACTGAAGAAATATAAAGCATGGTATATATTCAAGCATTGTTTTTAGTTTTGAATATTTTAAACCCATGAGCTTATAGATATTGCAAAGGAATGATGGAATTTAAAGGTAGCACTCAAGCAACATACTTTGGAAGAGAAATACTATGTAGTAGGTAGGTATGGTGGACACAAATGGCAGTGGTTGGTGGCTCAATGATTTTTGGATGCATGAGAAGTATTCTCTCGATACAAGGTTTGCATGCTGTATGTTTATTTGAAGCAAACCAGATGAACTACAGCAAGATCACATAAAAGACATATTGTAAACACAATAAGACTCTACACCGTTCTCCTTGTTGTTCAAAACTCACAGAGTATTATTCAGGACCTTAGAGAAACCAAATATACAAATCAAATTTTAGCAAGCTCTATGGCTTTCTTCATTAATGGGTGCAAAGCTTATGATGCAAGAGCTTAAATGTGAGCACAACAATTGCCAAGTATCACATTATCCAAGACATTTTAGAATTACTACATGTAGCATTTTCCAATTCCAAACATCTAACAATTTAACGAAGAAGAAACTTCGCCTTGAACATTATGAGTAAAGCCCAAGGACACATGTGTCCATATGCAACAGCGGAGCGTGTCTCTCTCCCACAAAGTGAATGCAGGATCAAGCTATCTCAAACAAAACAAAAACGAAACAAACCGAGCTCAAGCAAAGAACACAGATGTGATTAACAAAAATATAGTTTCTTGTGGGAGGGAACTTGATGATGTTGTCGATGAAGAAGGGGATGTCTAGCCCCAAGCTTAGACGCTGAGTCTTCTTAATATAGTGATGATCCACGGGGGCATCCCAAGCTTAGAGCTTTCACTCCTCTTGATCATATATATCATACTCCTTTGATCCCTGGAAACTTCCTTCACACCTCAAACTTCAAGCAAACTCATTAGAGGGTTAGTGCATCATTAATAATTCACACATTCAGAGGTGACAATATCATCTTCTTTACATTGCATAATGCTACTGACATTAATGGATCAAAGAAATAAATCCAATATAGCAAAAGAGGTAATGCGAAATAAAAGGTATAATCTGTCAAAACAAAACAGTCTGTAAAGACGAATTAAGAAATGGCACCAGACTTGCTCAAATAAAACCTCAAAACTAATGCTGCGTACATATCTGAGTGATCACGCCAAATTTTCTGATTTTTTCTTGAATTTTCTACAGAGAATTATGCCCAGATTCGCGACAGACAGCAATGCTGCTCTGTGCTTATCCCAAATATACATCAACTTTGACATAGAAACTTTATTTGGCACAAAAATGGAGAGGTTGCTACACAGTAGTAAACAACTTCAAGACTCCAACAAAACAAAAATGCTGTAGGTAAAAACATGGGGCTGTCTCCCATGGCGTTTTTAACGCTTTCAAATTAGCTATAAAAGCAAATCAAGTAACACTGCAGATGGAGCATTGACATCATAGCTTGTTCTAATAATAGAATCAAAAGGCAGCTCTTCATTCTCTTTCTAGGAAGTGTTCCATAATACCTTCTTGAGAGGAAATTGATATTTAATATTACCTTTCCCCCATATCAATAACAAGACCAACAACTCAAGAAAAGGTCTTTCCCAAGACAATTGGACAAGATGCATTGACTGCATTCGATATCCAAGACAACAAAATCAACGGGGACAAGGTTATTGTTAAATGCGGAATATGCACATTATCAATCCTCCTCAAAGGTTTCTTTAACATTATCGGCGGCAGGATTAACATCCAAATAACAATTCTTCTTTAATGGTGGTAAGTCAAGCACATCATAAATCTTTTTAGGCATAATATATAAATACTTGCACCAAGATCACATAAAGCATTACATTCAAAGCTATTGAATTTCATTTTAATGATGGGCTCTCAACCATCTTCTAACTTTCTAGGAATAGAAGTTTCAAGTTTTAGTTTCTCTTTCTAGCTTTTATGAGAGCATTTTGTAATATGTTTTGTAAAGGCTAAATTTATAGCACTAGCATTAGGATTTTTAGCAAGTTTTTTGCAAGAACTTTATAACTTCAGAGATGTGGCAATCATCAAAATCTAAATCATTATGAGCTTCAGCAATGGGATCATTATTCCCAAGGTTGGAAAAAATTTCAGCAGTTTTATCACAAGCAGTTTCAGCAGTTTTAGCAATTTCAGGCAGTATTGTACGCTTTGCACTAGGAGTAGAAACATTGCCAACACCAATTATTTTACCATTGATAGTAGGAGGTGCAGCAACATGTAAGGAATCAACATTACTTGTGGTGGTAATAGTCCAGACTTTAGCTACATTATTCTCTTTAGCTAGTTTTTCATTTTCTTCTCTATCCCACCTAGCACGAACCCAGCCATTAATCTTATATTCACTAATTCTAACTTGATGGCATTTGCTGTAGTAGTAATCTTATTATCAAGATCATTATTAGGCATAACTTTCAACTTTAAAAGATTAACATCGGAGGCAAGCCTATCAACTCTAGAAGCAATAGTATCAATTTTATCAAGCTTTTCCTCAACTGTACTTGTTAAAAGCATTTGTGTACTAATAAATTTCTTAAGCATGGCTTCAAGACCAGAGTGTACATTCCTATTATTACTGTAAGAATTCCCATAAGAATTACCATAACCATTACCATTAGCAGTTGATATGGCCTATAGTTATTACCAAAGTTGTTCCTATAAGCATTGTTGTTGAAATTATTATTTTTAATGAAATTCACATCAACATTTTCTCTTGAGCAACCAATGAAGCTAAAGGAACATTATTTGGACTCAACATTAGATCTACCATTCACAAGCATAGACATAATCACATCAATCTTATCACTCAAGGAAGAGGTTTCCTCAACAGAATTTACCTCTTACCTTGTGGAGCTCTTTCCGTGTGCCATTCCGTAGTAATTTATCATCATATCATCAAGAAGTTTTGCAGACGGCCGCCCCCAATGTGATGGATATAAAGGTACCTCCAGTAGCTGAATCCAATAAATTCGCGAAGAAAAAATTTAGTCCTGCATAGTTTTTAAGGTTTGGATGATCATCCAAGTAGTCAGTCCCATGGGTTGGGCAATTCTTTACCAAAGTTTTCATTCTCTCCTATGCTTGAGCAACATGTTCATCATCAAATTGTTTAAAATTCATTATGCTACTTCTCAAAGATATAATTTAGCAGGGGGATCATATCTACCAATAAAAGCATCCTTGCATTTAGTCCATGAATCAATACTATTCTTAGGCAAAGATAGCAACCAATCTTTAGCTCTTCCTCTTAATGAGAAAGGAAACACTTTTAATTTAATAATATCACCATCTACATCCTTATACTTCACAAAGTTCAACAAAATTATTGAGATGGGCAGCAGCATCAATTTCTGAACTAGCACCAGAAAATTGTTCTCATGACTAGATTTAGTAAAGCAGGTTTAATTTCCAAAAATTCTGCTGTAGTAATGGTGGAGCAATAGGTGCATAGGAAATCATTATTATTTGCATTTGTGAAGTCACACAACTTAGTATTTCTGTGGTTGGCCATTTTAGCAACAGAATAAAGCAAACTAGATAAAGTAAATGCGAGTAACTAATTTTTTTGTGTTTTCGATATAGAGAGCAAGACAAGAACAAAGTAAAACTAGCAACTAATTTTTTTGTATTTTAATTTAGTAGCAAACAAAGTAGTAAATAAAATAAAGCAAGACAAAAACAAAGCAAAGAGATGGGGAAGTGGAGACTCCCTTGCAGCGTGTCTTGATTCCCCCCGGCAACGGCGCCAGAAAAGAGCTTGATGGCGTGTAACTCACACGTTCGTTGGGAACCCCAAGAGGAAGGTAAGGATGACAAAGAGCAAGTTTTCCCTCAGAAGAAACCAAGGTTTAATCGAACCAGTAGGAGCTACAGAAGCACGTTGAAGGTTGATGGTCGCGAAATGAGGTGCGCAACACCAGGGATTCCGGCGCCAACTAGAAACCTGCACAAGACAACCAAAGTACTTTGCTCCCACGAAATGCTGAGGTTGTCAATCTCACCGGCCTGTTGTAACAAAGATTAAACGTAACGAGTGGAAGATGTTTGCGAAGAAAACAGTAAAACAAGTAGATTGTATGTTATGTAAGAATAGGACCGGGTCCACAGTCACTAGAGGTGTCTCTCTCCTATAAGATAAAGCATGTTGGGTGAACAAATTACGTCTGCAAATTGACAAATAGAGAAAGGCATAACAATGCATATACATGATAAGGTAAATATAGTGAGATTTAATTGGGCATTGATGCGTGTAGTTCATAGACCTGCCATCCAACCGCATCTATGCCTCAAAAAGTCCACCTTCAGGTTATCGTCCGAACCCCTCCCAGTATTCAAAGCAACAGCATAATTGCATTAAGTGGTGCGTAATGTAATCAACAACTACATCCTTAGACATAGCATCAATGTTTTATCCCTTAGTAATAAAGACATACAACCTTTAGAACCTTCATTACGATCCTGTGTGTCAATGAAGGCATGAACCTAATTATCGAGCATAAATACTCCCTCTTTGAGTTAAGAGCAAAAACTTGGCCGGAGCCTCTACTAATAACTTGAGAGTATGCAAGATCATAAACAACACATAAACAATAGATTGATAATCACCATAATCATAGTACTCTCTATCCATCGGATCCCGACAAACACAACATATAGTATTACATATAGATGATCTTGATCATGTTAGGCAGCTCACAAGATCCAACAATGAAGCAACAACAAGGAGAAGACGACCATCTAGTTACTGCTATGGACCCATGGTCCATGGGTGAACTACTCACTCATCACTCCGGAGGCGACCATGGCGGTGAAGAGTCCTCCCGGAGATGAATCCCCCTCCGGCAGGGTGCCGAGGCGATCTCCTGAACCCGAGATGGGACCCGCGGCGGCGGCGTCTCCGTAAGGCTTTCCGTATCGGCTCTCGGCACCGGGGGTTTCGCGACGGGAGCTTTAAGCAGGCGGAAGGTCAACGCGGGGGCCACACGAGGGGCCCAGGGGGCAGGCCGCGCGGCCAAGCCCCAGGCCGCGCCGGCCACCCCGGCTGCCCCGTGGCCCCACTCCGTTAGGCTTCGGTCTTCCTGAAGCTTCGTGCAAAAATAGACCCCTGGGCGATTTCGCCTAATTCCGAGAATATTTCTTTACCAGGGTTTTCTCAAACCAAAAACAGGAGAAAACAGCAATTGGCTAATGTGGCATCTTGTTAATAGTTAGTTCAGAAAATGCATAAATATGACATATAATGTGCATAAAACATGTAGGTATCATCAATAAAGTAGCATGGAACATAAGAATTATCACGTTGGAGACGTATCACCAACCATCTTCCAAACTTCCTAGGAATAGAAGATTCAAGTTTTAATTTCTCTCTTCCTTAGCTTTAATGAGAGTATTTGTAATATGTTTTGTAAAGGCTGAAAATTATAGCACTAGCATTAGGACTTCTAGCAAGTTTTTTTAAGAACTTAATAACTTCGGAAATATGAAAACTATCAAAATCTAAACCATTATGATCTACGCATTCGAAAAATTTCTAAAGACTTTTACTCAAAACAGCTTTCAAAGTAGCTTTCTGCAATTTTTGGTACGCTTTATACTAGGAGTAGAAACATTGCCAACACCACTTATATTTTAACATTGATAGTAGGAGGTTTAGCAAAATGTTTATCAACATTACTAGTGGTGGTGTTAGTCCAAACTTTGGCTACATTATTTCTTAGCAAGTTTTTTCTTTTCTTCTTCCCACCTAGCATGCAATTCAGCCATCATTCTAATATTGTCATTAATTCGAACTTGGATAGCATTTGTTTTAGAAAACTTAGTATCTTTAACTTCATCAGGCATAACTTTCAGTTTTAAAAGATCAACATCAAGAGTCAAGACTATCAACCTTAGAAGCAAGAACATCAATTTTACCAAGCTTTTCTTCAACAGTATTATTAAAAGCAGTTTGTGTACTAATAAATTCTTTAAGCATGACTTCAAGACCAGAGGGTACACTCTTATTATTGTTGTAAGAATTACCATAGGAATTACCATAACCACTACCATTATTAGAAGGATATGGTCTATAGTTGTTGTTACCATAATTATTCCTATAAGCATTGTTGTTGAAATTATTATTTTTCTTAATGAAATTCACATCAACATGCCCTTCTTTGAGCAAACAATGAAGCTAAAGGAACATTATTAGGATCATGAGATCTACCATTAACAAGCATATACATAATAACATCAATCTTATCACTCAAAGAAGAGGTTTCTTCAACAGAATTTACCTTCATACCTTGTGGAGTTCTTTCAGTATGCCATTCATAGTAATTGATCATCATATCATCAAGAAGCTTTATTGCAGCACCCAAAGTAATGGACATAAAAGTACCTCCAGCAGCTGAATCTAGGTTCCTCGAGGAAAAATTCAATCCTGCATAAAAGGTTTGGATGATTATCCAAGTAGTTAGTCCATGGGTAGGGCAATTCTTTACCAAAGATTTCATTCTCTCCCCATGCTTGAGCAACATGTTCATTATCTAATTGTTTAAAATTCATAATGCTACTTCTCAAAGATATAATCTTAGCCATGAGGATAATATTTACCAATAAAAGCATCTTTACATTTAGTCCATGAATCAATACTATTTTTAGGCAAAGATAGCAACCAATCTTTAGCTCTTCCTCTTAAGGAGAAAGGAAACAGTTTCAGTTTTATAATATCACCATCTAGTATCCTTATACTTTTGCATTTCACAAAGTTCAACAAAATTATTAAGATAAGCAGCAGCATCATCAGATAACACCAGTAAATTGCTCTCTCATAACAAGATTCAGTAAAGCAGGTTTAATTTCATAGAATTCTGCTGTAGTAGCAGGTGGAGCAATAGGAGTACATAAAATCATTATTATTTGTGCTAGTGAAATCACACAACTTAGTATTTTCAGGAGTATTCATTTTAGCAGTAATAAAAGTAAACTAAGCAAACAGAATAAAATAAAGTAAGAACAAGTAACTATTTTTTTTTGTGTTTGATATAATGCAACCAAACAAGTATTTAAAAATAAAATAAAGTAAAGCAAGACAATAAACAAAGTAAAGAGATTGATAAGTGTGTTCGTATGGTCTTGATCTCCACTTCATATGTGCGCCAGAAAAAGAGTTGCTGTGCGTGGAGGCAACAACTTCCTTGTGACGGGAAAGCACACGTCCGTTGGGAACCCCAAGAGGAAGGTATGATGAGCACAGCAGCAAGTTTTCCCTCGTAAAGAAACCAAGGTTTACTCTGAACCCGTAGGAGATGAAGGCCACGTGAAGGTTGTTGGTGGAGGAGGCAGAGTGTGTGCAACACCGTTGATTCCGGCGCTACGTGAACCTGCAATAACATAGACCAAATACTTTGCTCCCCAACCTAATGCGAGGCTGCACAATCTCACCGGCTTGTCAAAACAAAGGATTAAACGTATGGTGTGGAGAATGATGTTTGTTTGAAAAGAACAGAGAACTGAGATTGCAGTAGATTGTATTTCAGATGTAAAAGAAAGGACCGGGGTCCACAGCTCACTAGCGGTGTCTCTCCAATAAGATAAATAGCACAGTTGGGTGAACACCAGCAGGTGGGAAATTGACAGACAGAGATTCATACACATATCATGATGACTACTATGAGATTTAATCAGGTAATTACGACAAAGTATAGACCGCCATCAAACATGCATCTATGCCTAAAAAGTCCACCTTCAAATTATCATCCGAACCCCTTCAAATATTAAGTTGCAAACAATGATAATTGCATTAAGTATGGCGCGTAATGTAATCAACACAAATATCCTTTGACAAAGTATCGATGTTTTATCCCTAGTGGCAACAGCACATCCACAACCTGTGAACTTTCTTTCATCATTCCATATTCAATGGAGGCATGAACCCGCTATTAATACTCCCTCTTGGAGACAGCATCAACTTGGCCGCAGCCTCTACTACAACGTATAGCATGCAAGAACATAAACAACACATATATGATAGATCAATAACTTCAACTTGACATAGTATTCAATATTCACTCCGATCCCACCAAACACAACATGTAGCATTACAAATAGATGATCTTGATCATGATAGGCAGCTCACAAGATCTAAATATGATAGCACAAGAGGAGAAGACAACCATCTAGCTACCGCTAGTGGACCCATAGTCCAAGGATGAACTACCTACGCATCATTCCGGAGGTGGGCATGGTGATGTAAAGCCTCCTATGGGATGATTCCTCCTCCTATTGCAGGCCGAGACATCTCCGAATCCCGACGGGACGACGCGCGCGGCGTCTCGAAACTCTTCCGCATCGTGCTCCCCACTCAGGGCTTTGTTGATTTGAGGATTGCGAGGCGACAAGGGGCCATAGGTGCCCTAGGCCTTCCACACATACGCATGCCGGCTGGGGTGGGCTGCGTCGCCCTATAGGAGCCGTCGTCGCTTCCTCTTCGTCTCCTCTTCGGACTCTGCGAAGGCTCCGTGCAAAATAAGACCGTGGGCTTTGTTTTATCCAATTTCGAGAATATTTCCTGGTAGGACGAAACAAAAACAAAGGTAAAAACAGAACCCGGCGTCGGCACCTGCAGCTAATAGGTTAGTGCCGGAAAATGCATCAAACATCATAAAGTGTGAAACAAACATGTAGGTATTGCTATAAAACTAGCATGGGACATAAGAAATTATAGATACGTTGGAAAGTCGTATCGCTTTAATAGGTCGCCGAGTTGGTCGCTATGGAGGAGAGAGAGTAGACGAAGTGGATGAGGAGAGAGGATAAGAGGGAGAAGAGGAGAAGGAGAAGTGGAGGAGAGGAGGAGAAGAGGAGAAGAGGAGAAGTGGAGAAGTGGAGAAGAGAAGTGGAGAAGGGGAGAAGGGAGAGAGAGAAGGAGAAGTGGGCGCCAGAAATTTAAATTTCTGACGTTACTTCGTGGCGCATGGGCACCTGGTGCGCCAGAGAATTTTTTTCGAAGTTTTCTATTTTGCAGCAAAAAATCTTTATTGCCGCAACTTTTTACTCTTTTCAATTTTGAGATTCTAAAAATTGACCAACTAGGCCTGGGTGAATTCGGATGTAGAATTTTTCTCCGTCATTTTGATATATTGTGCTTTTTTTCGAGTTCGTATGCACACTATTATTTTTTGACATTTTCTAAAAAAAAATCGTCTAAATTCATGTTTGTTAATTTTCAATAGTGGTAAAAGATGACATAATATATGGGCATCTTGATGGAATTTATTTTTTGAAATTTATCTATTTCTTTTATTTTTAGCGTAGGTAAAAGGCGATCTGTCAGTGTGGGGTGGAGTTGCTGGGAAAGAACTTCAGGCGCATGGAACTCATGCCGTCGTAAATGTGTGTGTGCCTCTGTGGCGCACCATCCCACGTGCGCACGTGCGCACCCGGGCGACTGCGCGCCATTGCATATTTTATTTTCGTGGCACGCATTCCGTGCACCACAAAAATAAATAGCGAGACTAATGACAAATAATGACCTATTTACGTGGCACATGGGCTTGTGGGTGCCGCCACAAAAATAAGCTATTTTGTGGCGACGATGTCCGTGCGCCATTAAATAATTTCGTGGCGCATATATAGTCAAGTAAGCACACAGACTAAGATATCACCTATAAGGTTTTTCCTACTAGTGTTGTGCAATTACTTGGTAGGTCCTTGGTATGTTGGTCTTCTAAGAAGCACTTTATATATCTCTCCACCGCCGAAGCCGAATATGTTACCCTAAGGATGCACTCAATTGTTATGATGAGGCAAACTTTAAAGGAATACGGTGTCACTTGTGACAAAGTGCCTCTTTTATGTGACAATGAAAGTGTCATCAAGATTGCCTATAATCCGGTGCAACATTCAAAAACGAATCATATTGAGATCCGGAATCATTTCATTAGGGATCATGTTACCCGTGGTGATATTGACCTACGCTATGTTCCAACCAAAGATCAACTCGCCGATATATTCACGAAGCCTCCTGATGAAGCAAGGTTTTGCTATTTGAGGAATGAGCTAAATATCATTGATTCAAGGAGTATAGCTTGACCATCTTGCAAAAACACCTCTTTCTCAAAACTCTATTTGCTTTAGATGTGGGCATGGAAATAAGGGGAGTGCGGTTTAAATTATTGAGCTATCCCTCCCCCATAATGCCGATAGTAAGTAATCATTCTCTTTATATCACGTGTTGATATGTGAGCTTCAATGACGAGTATTGGTTTTAGGACCAAGATATATCTTCGTGGTGCCATGCCATAACACTCATACATGGTGTCCTAGGCCACCACCCTCTTCTTTGTGAAGAGTTGGTGTTATTTGGATCTTAATGGATTTCATTGGACTCTTATATGTTCTTATGGGAAATCACTCGTTTTTTGTGTTTGTTTGCAATGTTTGCAAAAATGAGTGATAATGTACCATCAACGGTGTGATCATTCTATCCTAAGCCCCACCTTACCTAAGAAACCATTCCACTCTTAGTGCACTAAATATTCTGAAAACATTTCAAAGGGTTTTTGCACTTGGGGCGTGTTTGCCGGCACTGCCGATGTGGCACCACGGCACTGCCAGTGGTGGCACCCCGGCACTGCCGGTGGTGACACCCCAGCACTGCCAGTCACGGTCGGGCGGCACTACCGGTGTTGGTGGGGTCAAAGTGACGGGCCATAGGGGGAGTTAGGGCAACTGCCTCTTTCTTGCCCCCCGTGCCCCTCTCCTCCCACTCGACGCCCCAGCCGCCGCTGACGCCGCCCCAGTCCAGACGCCACCGTCCCGAGCCCTCCCTCAACCTCTGGTCAGCAGAGCTTGGGCCGGCCACCCTCTTCCATGGCTTCCTCCTCCGATACGCTTCTCCTCCTTCTCTCTCCCTCTATAGGCTTGGTTGACTCGCCTAGAAGATAGATGGCTGGTGGTTTTGCTCCATAGAGATTACCATGGGTGTAGATGGCCCATTGCATCACATTGATGAATGTTTGAGACACAATGTGAGAGTCTTCAGCGGATCTGGCGAATTTCTTGCATGACCGGCACTGCCGGCCACTCCACAGCGGTACTGCCGCTTGGCCGACACTGCCGCCCTCTAAAACCCGGCACTGCCGGCTATGCTGGTGTCAGACCCCCCTTAGCCTCTGCAAGTGTATCTCTAACAATTCATTCGTAATGCACTGTGTGTCTGTTTTTCTTAAATTTAGTGTACTCTATCTTCATTTCCCTCTGTCCCTTGCTGTCTCAGGTGCAGGTGGTTCACACCGTAAGGGAAACTCGGGAAACGGGCTGTTCCTGGAGACTTTGAAGCTGAGATCTTACCGATAAGGAAGGCATCACGTCGGGAGAAGGGAATGGCTTAACAGAACCTCGCCTCCTCATCATCAAAAGGCTGCGAGGCACACCCATTGGGAAATGGCCTGATCATGAGTATGCTCGGCTGCGTCAGAAAAATGTCTATGTCACACCTAAGGCCACCAACTGTTCTGAGTTATTCTGGACTAAATATCAAGATAAAATCTATTTGGATCTCTATGCTGAGGCTACCTATCGTGTTGCTCCTATGCACCACATCAACTTTGCTCACATGGACAAGCATGCTCAGTACTTTCCAGAAGCTCGGGAGATTTGTGAGCACCTTGGTCTCTCTTCCCTCTGATGGAGTTTCATCACCCTTGCAGTGTTGACGTCATCGGACAATTCTTTGTCACCGTGTATGTTGACAATGATGATGCCAAGACAATGACTTGGATGACCGAGGGTCGTATGTTGCATGGCACTGGGGTCAGTTCGCGGAGTGCCTTGTCTATCCAGTGCTTCCTGACAACACAGAAGGATACTTCCGGGCTCACAACTCTCCAAAGCCCCTTGCTAAGTCTCTTCTGGTTGATCTCTATCTCGAAGGCGAAGTGGTGTATGGCTCTCAGAAGTTTCTTCGTCCAGTTTATGACATTCTTCTTCGCATTTACAGAGAGGTCCTCAATTCCAAGGTTGGCTGCGTTGATCAGATTTATGGCTATCTTGGAAATCTTCTGTATCTCACCCACCAGCACTGTGGCACCGGCCTTCAGCTTGATGTGATGGATTATCTGTGGGAGGATTTTTGGTCTTGCATCATGTCTCGCAAGTCTCCGGTCTTTGCACCCTACTTCATGTGTTTCATTTGCTCTCGCTGGGATAATGCTGGGTATGGTAATCTCCTTGATGATGTTAACTCTTTGCCTCACAAACACAAGGATCTCAAGTTCAAGACCCATCCCCTTCCTCCTCTGGTTCATGCTGATGATGATGAATCTGCTGAAGAAGACTCAGATATGGCGTATATCCCCCTGCTGATAGTGGATGGTTTGCTCGTATTGAGGCCAAGCTTGCCAAGATGTTTTGTCTCAAGTCTGACATCAATAGGCGTCAATACCAAGCTCACGGGGAAAGGAAGATGGAAAGGAGGAACACCAAGCTCATTATGCGCAAATTGGAAATTCCTGTTGAGAGCGGGTCAGAAGAGGTCATTACTCCTGAGGAAGAGTGGTTGTCAAAGCATGGCAATGTGACTGAGTTTGAGCAGCTTGGGCTACCTGGTCCTTCTCAATCACGTTGTCTTGCTAGGTGATGATGAAGACAATAGCCCGAGGCCTGGTTTGAGTTCAAGATAATTTACGAGACTAAGCCTCTTCCACCATTCCGAAAATCTCTCGAGCCCATGGGACGTTGTAGCATCACTTCTTTTTCTCCTTTTTGGTTGTTTAATGCCAAAGGGGGAGATGAAGGTCTATTAGGACTTGTACGGGTTTTTCTTTGCTGAGGCACACAAAGCAAGAGCATACCAGTCCGTTGCTTGTGTCCTTTATCATTTGTGCTGTGTTACAATTATTTATTGGTGTTTCTATGTTTAAAACTCTGTTCTATGTGTGGTGGCAAGACATATTAGTATGAGACATATTATTATGGATTTCGGAAGTCTATATGGTTGAGATTGTCATCATAAATGGTATGATCGGTATATATCTCAACTTGACAATTGATCTATCTCAAATTGATACATGGTATGATCATGAGACATATGGATTTCAGAATTATACATAGTTGAGTATATCTTTACGGAAGGGTATGGTCACTATAACTCAAACTTTTATATCTCTCTGTCTCTTATCTGCCATATGTGACATGTTAGCATATTATTGCCTTTACCCTGATGGTTAGAGTGCTCTGTACCTAATATGTGCAGTTGTATTCAAACACAAAATTCCTATATGCACACATTTAGGGGGAGCTTCTATTTTATTGATACACTATGCTAAATTTTCTCTCTATTTGCTAAATCCTGGTATTGTCATCAAACACCAAAAAGGGGGGGGGGATTGAAAGAACATTTCATGATCTCTAGGGTTTTGCGTGTTTGATAACACCCCGGTGACGATCTAACTTTATGCTAAGTGTGTGACAAATAGAGAAAATGTATCACGACTGATAATATCGATACCCTCAAAAAGGTGAAAAGAGTTGGGAAGAATTCTTCCACTGGCCGGCACTACCGGTGGATGAAGGCCGGCACTGCAGGTGGATCCACGGCACTGCCGGTGGTTGCACCCCGGCACTGCCGGCTATCCCTATCGACCAGCTGTGACCTAATTTTCAAGGCTGTCACTGCCGCCGTCTCAGGGCCGGCACTGCCACTGAAGTCGTCCCAACGGGCAGTTTTGGTGGAGGGGTATATAAGGAACCCTTCCCCTAAATGTTTCTCAAACCCTAAAGTCTTCTCCACCATTGCTGAGCCACCGCAAGAACAACAAAATCGTCAGATCTCCTTGATACGTCCTCAAACGTATTCATAATTTCTTATGTTCCATGCTACTTTTTATGACAATACTCAATGTTTTATACATACTTTCATCATTATTATACATTTTCTACGGGACTAACCTATTAACAAAGATGCCGAAGCGCCATTCCTGTTTTCTGTTTTTGGTTTCAGAAATCCTAGTAAGGAAATATTCTTTAATTGGATCAAATCACGCTCATCCTATTTCACACTAAGCTTCCAAGACCGATGTGAAAGGAAGCTGGGCCACGAGGCCGCCACACCAGGCGGCGCGCCCAAGCCCTGGCCGCGCTGCCATGTGTGGGGGCCTCAGGCCCCCTCGCGTTGCCCTTCCGCCTCTACTTAAAGCCTTCATCATAATACCTCTGTAAATGAGCCACGATAGCGGAAAACCTTCCTGTGAGACGTTTGTCAATCCATCTCGGGATTCAGGAGATCGCCTCCCACACCCCGAGAGGGGAATCATCACCGAGGGCTCACATCATCATGCCCGCCTCCGGGTTTGCATGAGTAGTTCATCCATGGACTATGGGTCCACAGCAGTAGCCAGGTTGTCTTTTCCGCTTGTGCTATCATTGTTTAGATCTTGTGAGCTGCCCAACATGATCAAGACCACCTATTTGTAATGCTAAACATGTTGTGTTTGGTGATCCACAACTAGAATACTATGTTGTTATCAATCTATCATATATGTGTTGTTATGTTCTTGCATGCTCTCCGTTGCTAGTAGAGGCTCTGGCCAAGTTGATACTGTAACTCCAAGAGGTATTTATGCTCGATAGTGGGTTCATGCCTTACTTGACACCTGGGGACAGTGACTTAAAGTTCTAAGGTTGTGGATGTGTCGTAGCTACTAGGGATAAAACATCGATGCTTGTCTAAGGACCCTTGTTGGATTACATTACGGCACGCACTTGCCTAGGGCTCTGTGAAAAATACAACTTAATACGGAGGTGTATGGACGCTAACCCAAGGTGGATTATTTAGGCATAGATGCATGATAGCGGTCTATGTACTTTGTCGTAATGCCCCTCGATTAAATCACATAGTAATCACCGCTGATATGTATTGAATCTTGATTTGCCCTTTCAATTGCCCACCTGTAATTTGTTCACCCAACATGTTAGTTATCTTATTGGAGAGACACCACTAGGGAATTCTAGGGACCCCGGTCCATTCTTTTACATCTGAATACATTCTACCTAATCATTGTTCTTACCGTTCTTTGCAAACAAAAACACCATCTTCCACTCGATACGTTTAATCCTTTGTTTTCAAAAAGCCGGCAGATTGACAACCTCACCGTTACGTTGGGGCAAAGTATCTTGATTGTGCTGTGCAAAGTTCCACGTTGGCGCCGGTTTCACTAGTGTTGCGCCGCACCACACTTCTCCACCAACAACCTTCACGTGTTTCTCTACATGTTCGATAACCTTGGTTTCTTTCTCGAGGGAAAACTTGCTGTCAAAGTGATTGCTACCTTTCTTGGGGTTCCCACCCGTATTTGTATATCTACGCGCATCGTTCTTTTGAGCGCCGTTGCCGGGAGATCAAGACACGCCGCAAGTGGAGTCTCCACTCCAACTCGCCATTTTGTTTTTGTCTTGTTTTTACTTTATCTTTATTTATTGGGTTCTGTTTGCTTCATGAAAACACAAAAAAAATTAGTTACTTTACTTTCTCTGATTTATTTACTAGCTCTATATCAAAAACACAAAAAAAATTAGTTACTTGTCTCTTCCTTCTTAATTTGCCTAGTTTACTTTTATTAATGTTTATAATGGGTATTCCTGGAAAATATCTGGGCTGTGAGATTTCACTAGAACAGTCACAATGATTTTATATGCATCTCTCCACTCGCATTACAAAGAGAATTCTATGAAGAACCCGCTTTACTCTCATCTTGCTATATATACAATTTTTGCAAGAGTAGAACATGATGCGGCCGCTGCCCATCTTAATGGTTTGTTAAACTTTTGCGTCTTTTTTAGTAAGGATATATAGATGCGATATTATAAAACTGAAATTGTTTTCCTTTATCATTAAGAGGAAGAGCTAAGATTGGTTGCTTTCTTTGTCTAAGAATAGTATTGATTCATGGACTAAATGTAAAGATGTTTTTATTAGTAAATATTATCCTCCCGCTAAGATTAACTTTGAGAAGTAGCATTATGAAATTTAAACAATTTGATAATGAACATGTTGCTCGAGCATTGGAGAGACTGACTACCTGGATGATCATCCAAATCTTTTATGGCAGGATTGAATTTTTCCTATTGGATTCAGCTGCTGGAGTGTCAACACCCGGGGCGGCTACAAAACCTCTTGATGATATGATGATCAATTACTCAAAATGGCACACTGAAAGAAGTAAATTCTGTCGAAGAAACCTCTTTCTTTGGGTGATAAGATTGATGTTATTATGTCTATGTTGCAAATGGTAGTTATCATATTATCCCATATATTTCTTATTATTTATTATTTATATATAATAGTTAGATGAATTTCATTAAGAGGGCCACTTCAAATAATAATGCCTATAGGAATAATTATGGTAACAACAACTATAGGCCATCTCTAATAATGGTAGTGGCTATAGTAATTCTTATGGTACAACAATAATAGGAGTGTACCTCTGGTCTTGAATTGATGCTTAAAGAATTCATTAGTACACAACCTTTCAATAAAACCGTTAAAGAAAAGCTTGGTAAAATTGATGTTCTTGCTTCTAAGGTTGATAGTCTGCTCTTGATGTTGATCTTTAAAATTGATAGCCTGAGGAAGCTAAAGATGCTAGGTTTGCTAAAACAAATGCCATTCAAGTTCCGAATTAATGACAATATTAGAATGTTGACTAGAGGTGGGATAGAGAAGAAAAGAAAAATTTTGTTAGAGAAAAATACAACATTTGCAGTATGGACTATTATCACCACTAGTAATGTTGATTTTCACATGTTGTTGCTATTCTCCTACACAATGGTAAATATCCTCAAGTTGGCAAATGCTCTTCACTCCTAGTACAAAGCGCAAAATTGCCTGAAACTACTGAACGGCTATGATAAAAACCCAAATTTTTAAAAATATTGGTGATAATGATTCCATTGTTGAAAACATAATGGTTTAGATTTTGATGATTTGTCATATTACTGAAGTTACAAAAACTTGCTAGTCCCAATGCTAGTGCTATAAATCTAGCCTACAGTTACAAATGCTCTCACAGCTAGAAGAGAAATCTCAAAACTGAAGCTCTATTCCTAGGAAGTTAGAAGATGGTTGGGAGCCCACCCAAAATGAAATTAAATGACTTTGAATGTAATGCTTTATGTGATCTTGGTGCATGTATTTCTTATGCCTAAGAAAATTTATGATATGCTTTGACTTGCCACCATTGAAGAATTAGCATATTGGGATGTTAATCTTGTTGATAATGTTGAAAGAAAATTTTGGGGAGGATTGATAATGTTTCGTATTATGGTTAACACAACCTTGTCCCCGTTGATTTTTGTTGTCTTGGATATCGAATGCAATGCATCTTGTTCTATTATGTTGGGAAGACCTCTTCGAACAGTTGGTGTCGTTATTGATATGAAGGAAGGTAATATTAAATATCACCTCTCAAGAAATGGAACACCTCCCTAGAAATAGAATGAAGTTGCCTTTTGATTCTATTATTAGAATAGCTATGATGTTGATGCTTCTCTCTTAATGTTATTTTGATTTGCATTTCGCGCCTGGGCTGAAAGGCGCAAAGAAAAAGACTTCCTTGGGAGATAAACTCCAAGTTTCATTTTATTTATCAGATTGTTATCTTGAAGTTGTTTCTACATCAGAGAACCTCTCCTTATCATGTTTTGTGCCAAGTAAAGTTTTTTATGCTAAAGTTGATGCTAGATTTATCGCTGCGTAGAGTTTAAGATGTCATTCACGACCAGATAGATCTCCTCAGAAAAATCAAAAATCAGTAATTCTAGCGTGATCCTCATATATGTACACAGTTCCTCATTAGTTTTGAGTTCTCGACGGGAGCAAGTTAAGTGCTCCCTGCCAAATTCAGCCTTTACTGACTGTCTTTGATTGCATTCTGCCTTTTATTTCGATTGCCGCTTTTTGCTATGTTAAATGAGTTTCTTTGTTTCCATTAACTTTCGTAAGCTTTGTGCAATGTCCGTAAGTTAATAATGATTGTGTCACCTCCGAATATGTGAATGTTTGATTATGCACTAACCTGTAATGAGTTTGCTTGAAGTTTTGAAGTGGAGGAAGTTTTCAAGGGTCAAGAGAAGAGGATGATATACTATGATCAAGAAGATGGAAAAGTCTAAGCTTGGTCCCGTGGTTCATCCCTGTATATTTTAAGAAGATTCAAGTGTCTAAAGCTTGGGATGCCTAAGGCATCCCCCTTCTTCATCGACAACTTATCAGGGTCACTTCTAGTGATACTATATTTTTATTCCATCACATCTTACCTCTTTACTTGGAGCCGGCTAGTTTTTATTTTCATTATTCAATAAAGTTGATCCCATCATTCTTATATTGGAGATATTACGTCCGCTTTTTCATATGGAACACTTGTGTCTTAATTGTGCTTTAATGTTCATGACGAAGGCTGAAATTGCTTCGTTAAATTGATATTTGGTTGGAATTAGAAAATGCTGCATATGGTTTGGAAATTTGACAATTGTTTAGCTTCCTATAGACTCATGTTTAAGCTCTTGCATCATGTAGTTTAATCTATTAATGAAGAACTACCATAGAGTTTGTTTAATTTGGTTTGCATGATTGGTCTCTCTAAGTCTAGATATTTTCGGGTAAAGTGTTTGAACAACAAGGAAGACAGTGTAGAGCCTTATAATGCTTGCAATATGTTCTTGTGTAAGTTTTGCTATACCTGCTCATACTTGTGTTTGCTTCAAACAACCTTGCTAGCCCAAACCTTGTACTGAGAGGAAATGCTTTCTCGTGGCATCCAAATAGCTTGAGCCAAACCCCATGCCATTTGTGTCCACCATATCACCTATTATGTATTTTTTTTTCATTCCAAAGTAAATTACTTGAGTGCTACCTTTAAACTTCATTCCTTTATCTTTTGCAATATATAGCTCTTATGGGACAAATAGTTTAAAAAACTATTGTGGTGATGAATATGGAAGTTATGTGTCTTAATTCTTATAAGTTGCTTTTGTAGTTGAGCGGTAACCATGTTTCTAGACGCCATCAACTTTTACCTTTGTTGATTGGGAGATGCTATGCATGTTCGTCTTGTCTCGAGTAAGGGCGATTTTCATGATCAAAATGGTTTGAGTATGCATATGTTATGAAGAACATTGGGCAGCCAACTAAAGCTGCATCATGGTGGAAGTTTCAGTTTGGACATACAACCTCAATCTCTTATGAGAATATTATTTTGATGCTAAATGCTTAAGCATTAAAAGAGGAGTCCATTAACTGTTGTCTATGTTGTCCCGGCATGAATCTCTGTTGAGAATAATCAAAAGCGAAATCCAATGTGTGCTTTCTCCTCAGACCTTTGTACAAAGCGGCATAGAGGGTACCCCTTTAGGACACTTGGTTGAAACATATGTCATGTGATGATAATCCGTGTTATCCAAGCCGATTAGGACAAGGTGCTAGCACTATTAGTACTATATGCATGAGACTTGCAACTTGTATATACATAACATATATGAATTATTACTATCGTTGACTGTTTCTATGTTTTCAAACAAAAGCTCTAGCACAAAAAAATAGTAATCCATGCTTCCCTCTGTGAATGGCCATTCTTTTACTTTATGTTGAGTCAGTCTACCCACTTCTTTCTATCTTAGAAGCAAACACTTGTGTTAACTGTGTGCATCGATTCTTACATGTTTACTTATTGCACTTGTTATATTACTCTATGTTGACAAATATCCATGAGATATACATGTTACAAGTTGAAAGCAATTGCTGAAACTTAATCATCCTTTTGTGTTGCTTCAATGCATTCTACTTTGAATTTATTGCTTATGAGTTACTCTTATGCAAGTTCTTGTTGATACTTGTCTTGCAAGTATTATTCATGAAAAGTTTCGATATATGATTCATTTGTTTAGTCATTATCTTTGTTAGCACCTTTGTTCAGATCACTCCATTCATCTCATATGCTTTACAACAATGTTGATCAAGATTATGTTGGTAGCATGTCACTTTAAAAATTATTTCCTGGGATACCGATACGCGTAGATGCACACGTCCGTTGGGAACCCCAAGTGGAAGGTGTTAGATGCGTATAGAAGCAAGTTTCCCTCAGTATGAAACCAAGGTTTAATCAAACGTAGGGAGCCAAGAAGCACGTTGAAGGCTGATAGCCGGTAAATGTGATGCGGCGCAACACTAGGGATTCCGCAACGCTGAACCCCACAACACAACCCAAGTACTTTGTCCCAACGAAACAGTGAGGTTGTCAATCTCACCGGCTTGCTGTAACAAAGGATTAAAACGTATCGAGTGGAAGATGTTTGCAAAGAAAACAGTAAACACAATTGCAGTAGATTGTATGCTATGTAAAGAATAGGACCTGGGTCCACAGTTCACTAGAGGTGTCTCTCCCATAAGATAAAAGCATGTTGGGTGAACAAATTACACACTTCTGGCAATTGACAAATAGAGAAAGGCATAACAATGCATATACATGACATGGTAACTATAGTGAGAACAAAGTACATGACAAAGTACATAGACCGCCATCCAACTGCAAGATCTATGCCTAAAAAGTCCACCTTCTGTGTTATCATCCGAACCCTCCAAAACATTAAGTTGCAAAGCAATGACAATGCATTGGCATGAAAAGAATGTAATCAAATAACTCACATCCTTGAGACATAGCATCAATGTTTTATCCCAGCGGCAACAGCACATCCACAACCTTAGAACTTTCTTCCACTGGTCTCCAGCATTCAATGGAGGCATGAACCCACTATCGAGCATAAATACTCCCTCTGGAGTTAAGAGCAAAAACTTGGCCAGAGCCTCTACTAATAACGAGAGCATGCAAGATCATAAACAACACATGAACAATAGATTGATAATCACCATAATCATAGTACTTCTCTATCATCTGATCCTGACAAACACAACATATAGAATTACATATAGATGATCTTGATCATGTTAGCAGCTCACAAGATTCAACAATGAAGCACAACAAGGAGAAGACTACCATCTACTACTGCTATGGACCCATGGTCCAGGGGTGGACTACTCACTCATCACTCCTGAGGCTTTCACCATGGCGGTAGAGTCCTCCGAGAGATGAATCCCCTCTCCGGCAGGGTGCCGGAGGCGATCTCCGAATCCACCGAGATGGTGGCGGCGGCGGCGTCCAGAAGACTCGCATCGTGGCTCTCGGTACTTGGGGCCGAGACGGAAGCTTTAAGTAGGCGGAGGTCAACGCGGGGGCCACACGCAGGGCCCAGTGGGGAGCAGGCCGGCGCGGCCGTGGCTCGCGCGCCGGCCACCCCCCGCCTCCCGTGGCCCCACTTCGTTAGGTCTTCGGTCTCGAAGCTTCGTGCAGGGCCAGGGACCCCTGGCGAAAAGCCTGTCCAATTCCGAGAATATTTCTTACTAGGATTTGGAAACCAAAATGTTAGAAAAACAAGAACTGGTTTCTGCATCTTGTTAATAGGTTAGTTCCAGTAAAATGCACAAATATGACACATATAATGTGCATAAAACATGTAGGTATCATCAATAAAGTGGCATGGAACATAAGAAATAATCGATACGTTGGAGACGTATCAGCATCCCCAAGCTTAGTTCTGCTCGTCCCGAGCAGTAAAACGATAACAAAGATAATTTCTGAAGTGACATGCCATCATAACCTTGATCATACTTATTTGTAAACATATGTAATGAATGCAGCGATCAAAACAAAAGTAATGACATGAGTAAACAACTGAATCATAAAGCAAAGACTTCTCAGGAATAGTACTTCAAGACAAGCATCAATAAGTCTTGCATAAGAGTTAACTCATAAAGCAATAAATCAAAGTTAAAGGTGTTGAAGCAACACATAGGAAGATTAAGTCTCACGTTGCTTTCAACTTGTAACATGTATATTTCATGGATAATTAAACACATAGTAATATAACAAGTGCAATATGCAAGTATGTAGGAATCAATGCACGGGCTCACACAAGTGTTTGCTTCTTAAGGTGGAAGGAGATGGGTAAACCGACTAACAATAAAAGTAAAAGAATGGTCCTTCAAAGAGGAAAGCACCGATTGCTGTATTTGTGCTAGAGCTTTATTTTGAAAACATGAAACAATTTTGTCAACTGTAGTAATAAAGCATATGAGTTATGAAAATTATATCTTACAAGTTGCAAGCCCACGCATAGTATACTAATAGTGCCCACCTCGTCCTACTTAACTTGGACTACCGGGTCTTCGCATGCCATGTTTCAACCAAGTGTCACAAAGGGGTACCTCCATGCCGCCTGTACAAAGGTCTAAGGAGAATGCTCGCATTTCGGATTTCTCGCTTTTTGATTATTCTCAACTTAGACATCCATACCGGGACAACATGGACAACAGATAATGGACTCCTCTTAAATGCATAAGCATGTAGCAAAGTTATTATTCTCATATGAGATTGAGGATATATGTCCAAAACTGAAACTTCCACCATGGTTCATGGCTTTAGTTAGCGGCCCAATGTTCTTCTCTAACAATTTTGCATGCTCCAACCACTAAAATGATAGACCTTCAGACAAGACGGACATGCATAGCAACTCACATGATATTCAACAATAGTTGATGGCGTTCCCCAGAAGCATGGTTATCGCACAACAAGCAACTTAATAAAATATAAAGTGCATAAGTACATATTCAATACTACGATAGTTTTTAAGGCTATTTTGTCCCATGAGCTATATATTGCAAAGGTGAATGATGGAATTTTAAAGGTAGCACTAAGCAATTTACTTTGAATGGCGGAGAAATACCATGTAGTAGGTAGGTATGGTGGACACAAATGGCATAGTAGTTGGCTCAAGGATTTGGATGCATGAGAAGTATTCCTCTCGATACAAGGTTTAGGCTAAAGGTTATTTGAAGCAACTCAAGGATGAACAAGTGCAGCAAAACTCACATAAAAGACATATTGTAAACATTATAAGACTCTACACCGTCTTCCTTGTTGTTCAAAACTCAATACCAGATATTATCTAGACCTTAGAGAAACCAAATATGCAAATCAAATTTTAGCAAGCTCTATGTATTTCTTCATTAATGGGTGCAAAGCATATGATGCAAGAGCTTAAACATGAGCACCACAATTGCCAAGTATCAAATTATCCAAGACATTTTAGAATTACTACATGTAGCATTTTCCAATTCCAACCATATAACAATTTAACTAAGAAGAAACTTCGCCTTGAACATTATGAGTAAAGCCTAAGGACACATGTGTCCATATGCAACAGCGGAGCGTGTCTCTCCCAACAAAGTGAATGCTAGATCCATCTTATTCAAACAAAAACAAAACGAAACAAACCGACGCTCCAAGTAAAGAACACAAGATGTGATTGAATAAAAATATAGTTTCACAGAGGAACCTCATGATGTTGTTGATGAAGAAGGGGATGTGGGGCATCCCTAAGCTTAGACGCTTGAGTCTTCTAAATATGCAGGGATGAACCACGGGGGCATCCCCAAGCTTAGAGCTTTCCCTCTTGATCATAGTATATCATTCTCCTCTCTTGACCCTTTGAAACTTCCTTCACACCAAACTTCACAAACTCATTAGATAGTGCACAATTAATAATTCACTCATTCAGAGGTGACACAATCATTATTTTCACTTCTGGACATTGCATAATGCTACTGGACATTAGTGGATCAAAGAAATAAATCCAACATAGCAAAAGAGGCAATAAATAAAAGGCAGAATCTGTCAAAAACAGAACAGTCCGTAAAGACGAATTTAGAAATGGCACCAGACTTGCTCAAATGGAAAAACTCAAAACTAATGAAAGTTGCGTACATATCTGAGTTCACGTCGTAAATTGGCAGATTTTTCGAATTTTCTACAGAGAATTGTGCCCAGATTCGTGACAGACAGCAATGCTGTTTCTGCGCAGCGATCCCAAATATAACATCAACTTTGACATAGAAACTTTACTTGGCACAAAAACATGATAAGGAGAGGTTGCTACAGTAGTAAACAACTTCCAAGACTCAACAAAACAAAAATTGCTGTAGGTAAAAACATGGGTTGTCTCCCATAAGCGTTTTTTTTAACGCCTTTCAGCTGCGCAGAAAGTGCAAATCAAGTAACATCGAGAGTAGAAGCATCAACATCATAACTTGTTCTAATAATAGAATCAAAAGGCAACTTCATTTCTTTCTAGGGAAGTGTTCCATACCTTTCTTGAGAGGAAATTGATATTTAATATTACCTCCCTCATATCAATAACAGCACCAACAGTTCAAGAAAAGGTCTTCCCAACACAATTGGACAAGATGCATTGCATCGATATCCAAGACAACAAAATCAACGGGGACAAGGTTATTGTTAACCGTAATATGCACATTATCAATCCTCCCCAAAGGTTTCTTTTTAACATTATCGGCAAGATTAACATCCAAATAACAATTCTTCAATGGTGGCAAGTCAAGCATATCATAAATCTTTTTAGGCATAACAGAAATACTTGCACCAAGATCACATAAGGCATTACATTCAAAGTCATTGAATTTCATTTTAATGATGGGCTCCCAACCATCTTCTAACTTTCTAGGAATAGAAGTTTCAAGTTTTAGTTTGTCTTCTCTAGCTTTTATGAGAGCATTTGTAATATGTTTTGTAAAGGCTAAATTTATAGCACTAGCATTAGGACTTTTAGCAAGTTTTTGTAAGAACTTTATAACTTCAGAGATGTGGCAATCATCAAAATCTAAATCATTATGAGCTACAGCAATGGGATCATTGTTCCCAAGGTTCGAAAAATTTCAGCAGTTTTATCACAAGCAGCAGTTTTAGCAATTTCACGCTTTGTACGCTTTACTAGGAGTAGAAACATTGCCAACACCAATTATTTTACCATTGATAGTAGGAGGTGCAGCAACATGTGAAGAATTAGCATTACTAGTAGTGGTAATAGTCCAAACTTTAGCTACATTATTCTCTTTAGCTAGTTTTTCATTTTCTTCTCTATCCCACCTAGCACGCATTTCAGCCATTAATCTTATATTCTCATTAATTCTAACTTGGATGGCATTTGCTGTAGTAGTAATCTTATTATCAATATCATTATTAGGCATAACTTTCAATTTTAAAAGATTTACATCAGAGGCAAGTCTATCAACTCTAGAAGCAATAGTATCAATTTTATCAAGCTTTTTCTCAACAGATTTGTTAAAAGCAATTTGTGTACTAAATTCTTTAAGCATAGCTTCAAGACCAGAGGGTACACTCCTATTATTATTGTAAGAATTCCATAAGAATTACCATAACCATTACCATTAGCAGAAGGATATGGCCTATAGTTATTACCGAGTTGTTCCTATAAGCATTGTTGTTGAAATTATTATTTTTAATGAAATTCACATCAACATTTTCTTCTTGAGCAACCAATGAAGCTAAAGGAACATTATTTGGATCTACATTAGATCTACCATTCACAAGCATAGACATAATCACATCAATCTTATCACTCAAGGAAGAGGTTTCTTCAACAGAATTTACCTTCTTACCTTGTGGAGCTCTTTCCGTGTGCCATTCAGAGTAATTTATCATCATATCATCAAGAAGTTTTGTAGCCGCCCCAATGTGATGGACATAAAGGTACCTCCAGCAGCTGAATCCAATAAATTCGCTAAGAAAATTTAGTCCTGCATAGAAGGTTTGGATGATCATCCAAGTAGTCACTCCATGGGTTGGGCAATTCTTTACCAAAGTTTTCATTCTCTCCCAAGCTTGAGCAACATGTTCAGTATCTAATTGTTTAAAATTCATTATGCTACTTCTCAAAGATATAATTTTAGCGGGAGGATAATATCTACCAATAAAAGCATCCTTGCATTTAGTCCATGAATCAATACTATTCTTAGGCAAAGATAGCAACCAATCTTTAGCTCTTCCTCTTAATGAGAAAGGAAACACTTTAAATTTAATAATATCACCATCTACATCTTTATACTTTTGCATTTCACAAAGTTCAACAAAATTATTGAGATGGGCAGCAGCATCATCAGAACTAGCACCAGAAAATTGTTCTCTCATAACCAAATTCAGTAAAGCAGGTTTAATTTCAAAGAATTCTGCTGTAGTAGCAGGTGGAGCAATAGGTGTGCATAGGAAATCATTATTATTTGCATTTGTGAAGTCACACAATTTAGTATTTTCATGGTTGGCCATTTTAGCAACAGTAATAAAACAAACTAGATAAAGTAAATGCAAGTAACTAATTTTGTGTTTCTGATATAGAGAGCAAGACAAGAAAAGTAAAACTAGCAACTAATTTTTTGTGTTTTGATTTAGTGCAGCAAACAAAGTAGTAAATAAAATAAAGCAAGACAAAACAAAGTAAAGAGATTGAGAAGTGGAGACTCCCTTGCAGCGTGTCTTGATCTCCCCGGCAACGGCGCCAGAAATTTACTTGTGGCGTGTAGTTGACGTGGGAGTTAGAGGTCTCTGGGGTGTAACTTTTTCTTGTTCCCAGCAACGGCGCCTGAAATTTAGCTTGATACGCGTAGATGCACACGTCCGTTGGGAACCCCAAGTGGAAGGTATGATGCGATAGAAGTTTCCCTCAAGATGAAACAAAGTTTAATCGAACCAGTAGGAGCCAAGAAGCACGTTGAAGGTTGATGGTCGCGAAATGTGATGCAACACCGGATTCCCCGCCAACGCTGAACCTGCACAACACAACCCAAGTACTTTGTCCAACGAAACAGTGAGGTTGTCAATCTCACCGGCTTGCAAAAAGTGACAAACGACTGTGGAAGATGTTTGCAAAGAAAACAAGAACACAATTATGGTAGATTGTATGCTATGTAGAATAGACGGGGTCCACAGCCACTAGAGGTGTCTCTCCCATAAGATAAAAGCATGTTGGGTGAACAAATTACAATGGGCAATTGACAAATAGAGAAAGGCATAACAATGCATATACATGACATGGTAAATATAGTGAGATTTAATTGGGCATTACGACAAAGTACATAGACCGCCATTCAACTGCATCTATGCCTAAAGTCCACCTTCAGGTTATCATCCAACCCCTCCGATTAAGTTGCAAAGCAAACAAGCATTGTATGGTGCGCAATGTAATCAACAACTACATCCTTAGACATAGCATCAATGTTTTATCCCTAGTGGCAACAGACATCCACAACCTTAGAACTTTCTCACCTGTCCCAGATTCAATGGAGGCATGAACCCACCATCGAGCATAAATACCCTCTGGAGTTAAGAGCAAACTTGGCGAGCCTCTACTAACGGAGAGCATGCAAGATCATAAACAACACATGAACAATAGATTGATAATCACCATAATCATAGTACTATCCATCGGATCCCGACAAACACAACATATAGAATTACATATAGATGATCTTGATCATGTTAGGCAGCTCACAAGATTCAACAATGAAGCACAACAAGGAGAAGACACCATCTAGCTACGCTATGGACCCAGGGTGGACTACTCATCACTCCCAGACCATGGCGGGTAGAGTCCTCCGAGATGAACCCCTCTTCAGGGTGCCAGATCCCCGAGATGGGATTGCGGCGGCGCGTCTCGAGGCGATCGGGCTCCCGCACCGCCGCGGGGCTTTGGCAGGCGGAGGGTCAACGGGGGGCCACACGAGGCCCAGGGGATAGGCGCGGCCAGGGCTTGGCCGCGCCGCCACCCCCGGCCTCCTCGTGGCCTCACTTCAGTCTTCTGGAAGCTTCATGCAAAAATAGGCCCCGGGAATATTTACTAGATTTCTGAAACCAAAAAACCAAAAAACAGCAATGGCTCTTGGATCTTGTTAACAGGTTAGTTCCGAAAATGCATAAATATGACATATAATGTGCATAAAACATGTAGGTATCATCAATAAAGTAGCATGGAACATAAGAAATTATCGATACGTTGGAGACGTATCACTTACCTACTCGAGGACGAGTAGGAACTAAGCTTGGGGATGCTTGATACGTCTCAAACGTATCTATAATTTCTTATGTTCCATGCTACTTTTATGACAATACTTGAATGTTTTATACATACTTTACAACATTATTATACATTTTCCGCACTAACCTATTAACAAGATGCCAAAGCGCCAAAGGATGTTTTTGGTTTCAAATCCTAGTAAGGAAATATTCTCGGAATTGGACGAAGTCAACGCCTAGGGTCCTATTTTGCGAAGCTTAAGACCGAGGGAAGGGGGCCACGAGGCGCCGCCACACTAGGCGGCGCGCCCAAGCCCCTGGCCGCGCCGGCCATGTGGGGCCTCCCTCAAGGCCCTTCCGCCTACTTTAAAGCCTTCGTCACACACCCCCAGAGCCAGCCACGAACGGAAAATCTTCCAGAGACGCCGCCGCCAATCCCATCTCGGGGGATTCAGGAGCCCCACCCTGCCGGAGAGGGGAATCACCGGAGGGCTCTACATCATCATGCCCGCCTATTGATGCGTGAGTAGTTCATCCTTGGACTATGGGTCCATAGCAAGCTAGATGGTTGTCTTCTCCTTGTGCTATCATTGTTTAGATCTTGTGAGCTGCCTAACATGATCAAGATCATCTATTTGTAATGCTACATGTTGTGTTGGGATCCATGAATCTAGAATACTATGTTAAGTTGATTATCAATCTATCATATATGTGTTGTTTATGTTCTTGCATGCTCTTGCTAGTAGAGGCTCTGGCCAAGTTGATATTTGTAACTCCAAGAGGGGGTATTTATGCTCGATAGGGTTCATGCTCCATTGAATCTGGGACAGTGACAAAAGTTCTAAGGTTGTGGATGTGTTGTAGCTACTAGGGAAACATCGATGCTTTGTCTAAGGATATTTGTGTTGATTACATTACGCACCATACTTAATGCAATTATCTGTTGTTTACAACTTATCACTGGAGGGGGTGGGACGCTAACCCGAAGGTGGATTATTTAGGCATAGATGCATGCTGGATAGCGGTCTATGTACTTTGTCGTAATGCCCCGATTAAATCACATAGTAATCATCGTTGATATGTATTGAATCTTGATTTGTCAATTGCCCACCGTAATTTGTTCACCCAAGATGTTAGTTATCTTATTGGAGAGACACCACTAGTGAACTGTGGACCCCGGTCCATTCTTTTACATCTGAATACATTCTACGCAATCATTGTTTTACTGTTCTTTGCAAACAAACACCATCTTCCACTGATACGTTTAATCCTTTGTTTTCAGCAAGCCGTGAGATTGACAACTCAATACGTTGGGCAATATCTTGATTGTGTTGTGCAGGTCTCCACGCCGTTTCACTGTTGCACCGCACTACAATCCTCCACCAACAACCTTCACGTGCTTCTTGACTCCTACCGGTTCGATAACCTTGGTTTCTTTTCAGGAAAACTCCGTGCGCATCATACCTTCCTCTTGTGGTTCCCAACGGACGTGTACATTCACGCTTCACTCCTCCCTCAACCACCCAAATCTCTTGAGCTGTAGAATCGAAGAGAAGACCCCGATCTACATCTTCACCAAAGCGATTTGCATTTCCCTCATTTTGTTGAGGGCCCCTTTTCTAGTGTTTCTCTTTGGAAACCCTAGTTGTTTGTGGTTGATTTGTTTTTGTTGTTGTGTTGTTACAGATATTGGGAGCCTCCAATTCGGTTGTGGATGTGTGCTCCAAGAACCTTGTAAAGGCCCGATTTTCGCCTTGAGAAAATCCCTTAGTGGAAGTGGGCTAGGCCTTTGTGGTGTTGCTCATAGAAGACCTGAGTGAAGCCTTCGTGGCGTGGTCTGACCTTCGTTCACCACACTCCTCCAAACGTAGACGTACTTCCCCTCAAAAGGAAGGAACTACGGGAATCATCTCTGTGTCTCGCGTACCTCTATCCTTATTTGCTCCTCTATATATTGTCCAGCTATATATTGCTTAGTAGTGAATCTTGTCATCTAGGTAAATTCACATAGTTGTATATCTAGAGAATTTTCCTTTGTGTCAAGCCTAAATTGAAAAAAAACTAACGATTGGTTAGCACCTATTCACCCCCCTCTAGGTGCGGCATACGATCCTTTCACTAGGATCGTCCTTAAACCTTGCTAACTACTACCTATATTTCATAGAATAAAGCCAATATTTTTTTAGAAAAGTCAAACTAAATAAAGTTTAACCAAACTTTTAGAAAATCCTATCTAAAACCATGATATCATATAGGTATCATATGAAAATATATTTTAGCATGAATCTAACTCTGTTGAATTTAGATTGTATGTATTAATATGTTTTCTAAAAGCTTGGTCAAACTTTACTTAGCTTAACTTTTTTTAAACAATCACTACAAGAAAAATTGCCACGGTCGACGAAGTTGAAGTCGGGCCGTGGTTGTTGATGCACCACCCCGACGATTTTTGCTCTCTTCGTGATGCATCTAAAAAAATCTCATTTTTTAGGCCATCTAGCACCACGGAAACATGAAAAACATCGAGTATGGTGGTCCGGGACGTGGTGCATGATGAATACCTGGTGCACCGGCCAAGTCAATAAAAATCCGCACCGCCCAAGGTTGTAGGGCCTAGATGGCAGCATCTCTAGGGATGTTTTTTTTCGACCGTGTCCTCTCGTTCACGTTTTCGGATCGAGCCGTTTACGCTACTAGCTCGTGGGTCCTGCATGTCATCCTCTCTAAACTATAAATGTTTTTTTTAGATATTTTTACCCCCTAATTTTTGGCTACTTGACTTTTTCTTTCAATCACGTGCCGCCATAGAAACGTGGCGACGTCCAAATTGGCCTATGCCGACGATTTCTGACCGTCGGCACCTTGACTGGTTCCCGTAGTGTTTATATTTTCTAAAAAAGGGAAAAAGAACCTAAAATGCCTGCAGAAATGGTCAGTTTTGAAATAAAATAATTAAAGTAAAGGGTATATTTTACGCTGAAACAGATATCTTTGTATTTTTTTTTCTTTTTGTTATTTGTAACTCATATTTTTAGGTGTTTATGTGACTCATCTAGAAATTTATTTACATGTTCATCTCTAAAGAATCAAGATATCCTCTAGTTCCAGTATAAATAGTAGCTATCATCAGTAAACTTAGACTACTAAATAGATTTTTTTTTAAAAAAAATCATGCCATGGGTCTCTTTTTCTTTCTTTATGCACCTTGTTAAATAGTAGGCCACCAGGAGGGACACTCCAAACAGAGGTCAAGCTCCAGGCAGCTATTTATTTTCAAAAAATCAATAATCATATTCAAAGGTATGGGAGAAAAGAATCTGAAACGAAGCTAAGATTTAGTTAAGGGTGTGTACTACAACCCTGCATAATCTCATTGCAGAATACTTTGTTTCCTGTGCTATACAAAAATGACAAAAGTGTCAGATTTTTATTTTATTTTTGTGTACCTGCAAATAATACAAGGAATTTTGTATTGAGAGTTGCATGCTTATAAGGTATGTCGCTGACTAGGTCCACAGTTCTTTTAGAAATTTTGAAACTTGTGAATATGACTTCCAATCTTTTAGTACTCGAGTCGGTAGCCCACATAATGTTCACTTGTCCTGCGGCCAGGTTCCTATGAAACTTTGTTCATGAGGCTTTGGGCCCCGACCGACTAACCCAAGACCTCGATGAGTTCCTAGAGAACCGGGCGAATAGCACCGGCAAGAAGAGACACCTCTTCTAGCTAGTGTTTGCTGCCATGTCAAGAACTCTTTGGGCTGTTCGCAATAAGATGGTTATTGCAAAAGTTTTCCTTCGGCATGCCACAGACTCGATCTTCAAATTCCTCGCCTTATTGTAGCAGTGGTACCCTCTGTGTAATTAGCGGGATCGGAAACGCCTGAATGCAATGCTTCAACACCTTCTGGAGGCAACACGTCTTCTCTCCCCTCCGTCTAGACACTAACTGGCGCCCGTTTGTCCTAGGGTGCCGCACTTGCTGTTTTTTTCGATTTCGCCTTGGGCTTATTTTATGCTGTGGCCTCAGAGAGTTTTTCTTTTTGATCTTGTGACTAGAAACTTGGTCTCGTACTTTATATGGTTGTGATTGCTTGATTTATAAAACAGGACAAATGTCTGGAATTTGGCCTCCATTTATCCGCACTTGCACCAGGACTAGTTTGAGCACGAGTCCTTTTGTTTTCTTGGGAATCCCCAAAAATCCGATGTAGGCCGAATGATAATATTTTCTACTCCGTATATGGCATCCAGCCTATGCATTTGTTTTTGAGAATGGCAACCAATACATTTTATTCTATGGTTCAGGGCTGCCGTTTTCAAGTTAGTTGAGAACGTAACTTCACAACCGATAAGTTAAGAGAGTAACCGACCGACCGTTGAAGTTAGTTGAGAACGTAACTTCCCAGCCGATAAGTTAAGAGAGTAACCGACCGACCGTTGAGCTTGTATACTATAAATACATGTGCACAGAGCCACAGACATGAATATTCCTCAGAAATGAGAACACATGAATAATATAATCTCTACTTCTGACAGTCGGAAATATTAGCAAAAAGTAGATTGAAAAGAATAATAATGATGGAGTCTAACTTAGTGCAAGCCGTGGTTGCTGTCCTCGCTGTGTTGTTGATCTCGATGCAATGCGGCAGGGCACTATGGTATGTCATGTGGAGGCCGTATGCCGTCGCCTGGTGGTTCAGGCAACAAGGGATCCAAGGCCCACCTTACAAAATACTCTTTGGGTCCTTGCCCGAGATTAGGCGACTACTGATTTCAGGGAGAGCAAATGCTCTCGATGCTGGCTGCCACAACTACGCCTCTCTCGTGCAGCCCTTCTTTCAGAAATGGGCCTCCGACTACGGTAAGTGGATGTTTTCATAGAAATTGTTTCTTCCTGGAAAACTGATTGCGTAATCCATTCCACAGGGAAAACATTCCTGTACTGGTTGGGACCAATCCCCGCGATCTGCTCTACTGACATGACGATAGTCAAGCAAGTGCTAGGCGACAGGACACACTTGTTTCAGAAAGACTACTTGAATCCCAAGTTTGAAATCATCCTAGGCAAAGGGCTCATATTTGTGAATGGAGATGATTGGAAGCGGCACCGAAGAGTGGTCCACCCAGTTTTCAACCAGGAGAAGCTCGTGGTTAGTTTGCCTTCTCACACTGTACACATCCCAGTCATACGACCACACATGCGCAACTTGGATCCTATTTACCTCACGTTTACTAATTTCTCCAACTTCAGACAAAAAAAAACAAACAGTTCTGCACCTACTACTGAACACTGGCCCGTTCGAAATCTCCTTTTTAAGGATAAATCATGGATAGACGTATTGGATTCAAAGAAGAAAGGCCTGAAGGCCTGATGTACAACACGCTCGGGACACAGGCGCCCACGTAGCGCAACTCCCCGCTACCTCTAGGAGGAGTTTTTTTTTGTTAGTCTAAAGAAATCTCATGGTAGTTTTTTTGTTATTATGTACAGTCCATGTCAGCCATGGCATCAGAATGCGCACAGCAGATGATGGAGCGTTGGTTCGCCAAAATAAAAAACGGCAACGACCACCAAGCTGAGACAGACATGCTCTGCGACTTCGATGAGTTAACTCTAACAGTTATTGCAAGGGTGATTTACGGCGAGAACAACCAGGATGCCCGGGACATATTTCAACTACTCCAGGAGGTCCGAGCTCTTACAATATCTTCTTTTCTTGATCCCCCAATACCATGGTTCAGGTATATATATGCACTGAGTTCGAGATATCAAAAATTATCAAGTAAAATAGTCACTGGGAAGGTAACTGAGAAATTCTCTACTTAGGTACTTGCCAACACGCCGCAATCGCCGGTCGCGGCAACTTGACAATTTCGTAACCAGCAAGATCAGGCGACTTATACATGAGCGACTTGCCAAGAAAGACACCGAGGGCGGCTATGGAGATGACGTGCTGGGCGTAACAGTGAAGGCATGGTCTGAAGCGGGGACCCTGAGCGTCCAGGAGATCATCGGCGAGTGCAAGACCTTCCTTGCCGCAGGGCAGGACACCAGTGCAAATCTCCTCACCTGGGCGATTTTTCTGCTGAGTAGCTACCCGGAGTGGCAGGAGAAGGTTAGAGAGGAGGTTCTCCGAGAGTGCCCAGACAGCATCGAGGTGCATAGCGTTGAGGCCATGGGAAAACTGAAGTTGGTAATCACATCTATACCTTTAGTTTCTGAGTAACATTTCCAACATTACATTTAATCAGCTTTATTACCGTGTCTACGCATAACCCATGCGCAGCTTAACATGACCCTGCTAGAGACATTGAGGCTCTACAACCCTGTGCCGTTCTTGCTGAGGAAAACCGCCAAAGACACCATTCTCGCAGACATCCGAGTGCCAAAAGGAACAACAATAACCATTCCCATAGCAATGTTGCACCGGGACGAGGATATCTGGGGCGCTGACGCCAACGCATTTAACCCAATGAGATTTGAGAACGTTGCCTGGAGGGCCCACCCCAACGCATTGTTGAGCTTCTCATATGGCCCGAGGGCCTGCATAGGGCAGAACTTTGCTATGATTGAGGCGCAGACTGTGCTACTAATGATCCTGAAAAAGTTCTCATTTTCACTGTCTCCAAACTACATTCACAAACCTACAAATAACCTCACGTTGGCACCCAAGTATGGGCTCCCTGTTATCTTGAGGACACTGCCCATATGAAACTGTGCTCACTTGAACTCCTATGTAGACTGATGTGTAAGGAAAGACATGCATATGTGTAGACGTAAACAAACTTATGATTTTAGACGGCCAGGTAATCCATTATACATTAAGGAATAATTTGGTTGTATGCATGCCGGATGTCTTGACTTGGCTCTTGACACAATATTGTCACATCGGTTAGGTGTAATTTGGTATCATATTGTATTAAAATATTAGCAAAAATAATAATATACGTCAATTTTTTTCGAAATGGGAAAAAATCGCCCGTTTCTGCATCCAAGGGATACACACCGCTTCTTTATTAAATTATTCACAACACCTTACAAGAGCAATACAAAAGATCAAACTCAAAGCCACCATGCTAAACCTAAGGGGGTGACAAAACACCAACTCACATCATCCAAAAAACCAAATACCTTCCTAAGCCGCTCAATAGCAGGTGGGAAGCAATCCAGTCAAGCAGACTTTCAGCGCACGCCAACGCACACGCCATAGAAGTTGCTACCGCTATCTTCCTCGACCCCATCTTCAAGAGGGATCATCGCATTAACCTTGCAAGGCCTACCGTCGATGCCACCAAGACGTCAGACGGCTCCACCATCCTGCACGCATACATCATTCCGCATCCGTCATCGATACCCCGCAGCACCATGCCACCGAGACTCAGCGCCATCGATGTGGTCGATGAATACCACTCCACCAACATCCGCCAACATCCAGCAGCTGCTCCAAAAACGATGCCCCAAGAGGTAGAACGACGCAGGTAGCGCCGCCATCGTCCGATCCGGGAGACCCAGATCTAGGTTTTCCCTCGCAGCAGCACGAGTGGGTAGATGAAGGCTACGACGACGATGCATTTAAGAAGGTTACGATGTGTGACCCGCCATCGCCTGCCAAGACTGGAGTCGGAGCACGGTTTTCACCGGCAGCCGCGCATCCTCAACTCGCCGAGTGTAGTGCCGAGGCAAGCAAAGATGATGCCTTTGACAAGGTAACAACGCCAATCGCCGCCGCCATCATCCGCCAAGACCGAGATCGAAGCACGATTTTAGCCGGCTGCCACAACACCCCCAACTCGACATCAACTAGAATTTCACCGCCAGAGATCGATGTGGGATCCCGAGATCCTCCACCTCAGATCCCAATAAGGCCATCCACCTCCGGAGAGGAGGAGGACGCCGCCGCCGATTCCGGGGCCGCCGCCCCGACGCCCAGGTGATGTGGGCAAAACCACCCTCGTTGCAAGCCACGGGATCCCGCAGTGCTCAGGCCCTCACGAGCCCGCCCCACCGCCGCATCACGCCACCGCGCCTCAGGCAGTCGCCGCCGCGCACCACCTCAGCCAATGGAGAATGCCTCCTAATTTAAGTTTGGAGAATATATCTGACAACACTGAAACGTTTGACGATTATTTCGTTTGCCTACCGTGATGTTCACCTCAGCGAAGGCTCATTTTACAGTTGTTGAACTATGTTGTGATGATTTTATAATCTACAACGAAAAAAATCATGAAATAATGAAAGTTAGTTAGGCAAACAAACCAGATAACACGTGACTGAAAAACTAGATTATCATAATCCACCTCGACGCCAAAATACAACCCATATGTTGAAGATACCATATCTTCTATTACTAAATAGGAGCACCTCGCTGTAGGGTTTTGTTGCGATTTGGTGAGGCCAAGTCACCATAATTTTTTTAGAGCGTCCGGCAATCCTAGTACCTCTCGTCTCCCACCACTACGGGAGAGTTGCCGTACGCTGACGGCCAGGCGATGTTCCGACGGCCAACTGTCGGGACCGTCGGCACAGAGGCCCTCGTCGACCGGCGATGGAGCTGACCATCGGCACAGGCCGGCCATCGGCACACCGCATGGTACACCGACGGCCACCGTCGGCACAACGACTGACAAGCGGGCTCAGCCGTTACTCCGTCACGGCGCCGTTCAGGCTGTGCCGACGGTTGCCCACGGCACATACACCGCCGTCGGCACAGCATCTGACTGCTGGGCCCCACTCATGTTGTGCCGACGGCTACCCACGGCATAGAACCTGGCCGTCGGCACAACTTATACACCTTTTTTACTTTTACACTTTGTTTTAGTACAAAGATAATTTTTACCCATATAATTGTTAATCTCAATTATTTTTATTTGTTTATTTCTTCCTCAGTACTATTTTGGTGAACCCATTTGCGGGAAACCTATGTATAAGGGCGGTATAGATCCTCCAGGACCCCGGTCTAGGGTTTTCCCAGAAATCGAGCCTCGGAGGGTGTGCATGGCCCCAAAACTTATGTGTGTCCACATGGCATGCATGCACAAAATTGCTTTGAGATGGTTTTATATCCAAGGCTACCCCCCCCCCAGGTGTGTATGGCTTCTCGGACATGGGGTTCCTACACTTAAGGAGATTCTGGATGTATAGGGGGGACTCCCCTAGCAGGTGAACCGGAGAGAACCTTAAGATCATATGGGATAATCCTTGTTACCACATGTACCTATGACCTAACCAAACTCAAATGGAGGCATATGCCCACCGGGGGACCCGTTGGGATGTAGTCAAAGGGTAGACCACGCGGTCAACAGAAGTAGGGTTTCGTTAGAAATCGAGCCCCAGAGGGTGTGAATGGCCCCAAAACTTGTGTGTGTCCACATGGCATGCACAAAATTGATTTGAGATGGTTTTATATCCAATGCTACCCCCCTAGGTGTGTCTGGCTTCTCGGACATGGGGTTCCTACACTTAGCATAGAGTAAGTAGTAAAGTAATTTCATTTTGGTTATGACACTTAGCATTTTCTAATGTTTGATAATTGTGCAGCAATTTTACATATACGGGGAAGAGTGTCCACGTGCCAGGGAGCATGATTGGAGCTGCTATTAGGAAGTACTGGCCGGGCATGTACACTCCGGTCCCTGGCGGCGAGTCCAAGCTAGCCTACAGTTGGGAAGACTATGAGATAGCGCCTTACCCGGGCTTTACTTCCGCGGCCGACGCCGTGATCAACAAGTTTTGGGTACGTAATGCATACTTTTTGAGTTTCGTTCATAGTTGATAACCCCACCGTGATAACTCATGCTTCTCTCACTTTCTGTTATGCTTGATTGCAGCGCAATTATAGTGTGGCGACTGAGCATAAGGAGAGGTCAGACGTGATCCTCCGTGCCATGTGTCGGAAGTTGACACGGCAGCAGTGGTACAACCAGAGAATCACGTGCATCAGCCACTTCTATGCTGAGCAGGGCGTAAGGTATACAAAGCCTGAGATTGTGCAGGGACTCTCCCCGCCTATGAAGATAGAGGAGTACATGTCGGTAAGTAATTGTGAATGAGATTCTATGTTGTGGCTAATTTGCAATTATATTGTTTGTTCTTCAAATGAGTTTTGATTTTGCAGGTTATACCACATTGGGGCTGATAATAATAAGAGGGCCTCCTTCATGGAGTTGGTCAAGAATTGGGTCGGCGAAAACCCCAATTTCAAGGCCGTGAGCGACCGGAACAAGGCAAACCACAGGCATGAGGGAACACACAGTGCGGGGAACAACAACACCGATCGCTATCCGCATTGTCTGGTACATATAAAAATGGAACAAGCTGCATTTATTTGTTTTTCGATGATATGCATAACATTTGTTTTGTGATGCAGGAGAAGAAGCTCGGGAGGGATCTTGGTGAAAGTGAAGCGTGGGAGCACATGAAGCTGGTGACGCCCGGTTCGAGCGAGCCTCGGCCCGCGCCTACCAAGTACTTCGGCAAGGCCAAAGAGAACAAGGAAAAATACTGCGAGGAGTACGCCAAGCTCCATCCAGAGGTGGAGGATCCTATGAGCGAGCCGATCGATGAGGTGGCGATGATGGTGGCGGGGGGCGGCCAGCCGCATGGTCGTCCTACCTACCTTGCTGGGGGTTTCAAGCTTGAGAGGAACTTCACGCAGATCAAGGCTACCCTCCCCTCCGGCAGCTACGGTACCTCATCGCGGACTACATGCCGTTCTCGGGCAGATGTAGATGTAGTCCATATTTTCATCCTCTGTTTTGACTTTTGTTCCTGAATGGCTATGTTGATGAGATGCATTATTTCTGAAGTTGTAGGCTCATCTCGAGGAGGCCTATGCAGCAGCTTATGAGGAGTATCTCGAGAAGGTTCAGGAGCATGAACTTGTGAAAGATACCTACTTCCAGTGGTCGAGCAACCAGATGGCGGTAAGTTTCAATCTCTATGGTTGCAAAACATCATAAGTCCCCTTGTTTGAACCTAACATATCTCTCTCCTTTCTTGCAGATTTTGACTCGGTTTATGATGACTAGAGTGCCAGAGGAAACCCAGCCAGAGCCACCTCATTCGGGGCCGACGCCAGTGTTCCCATCGAAGGAGGAATTCTATTGCATGTACAAGTGTCAGCGTCAGTTGACCCTGGTAAGTTGGTAACTTGGCTAAGTTGCTAACTTGTTGTTACATGGCTAGGTTGGCTAACTCCCTCAAACATGTAGAGATTGGGAGAATCCGGGAACGTCTCTGCTGATGGTACACTGATGCACCATGGTCGTTGCTCTCCTGGTGCTTCTGGCGCAGCTCGACATGCTTCTACTTCTGGTGGCTCTCGTCGTGGTTCTACCTCCTCGAGCACCGTCAAAGTACCTTTCCCTCGCTTCACATCAGAAGAGCTACGTGAATACTATCCTCCGTGTAGATCATGATAGTTGCTACATTGTACTAGCTACATGATGACACATGCTATATGTGTAGGATGATCTATGTAGGATGACTATATGTACCGTCTTACTTGTGTCCTATATTTGTACTAAATTTGGGATACGATGATATATTTGTGCTATATCTATGATGTATGAGCTATATGTGTGCTATTTATGCATTTTTTTCTATTTTATGTGCAATGGCTATGCAAATGGAGCACAATCAGCAGGCAAAAAAAAAAAAACTATGCAGTGGTCGTGGTTGTGCGACGGTATCACCATTGGCACAGGCCAGTAGCTGTGCCAAATGGCAGGGTCTGTGCCGACGGCGCGCGTTTTTTCCCAGTTCAAACGGGGACGGTTTGGCGCCGAATCTGGGAAAAAAAGACCGTCGGCATATCTTGACGGTTGACGGCCGGCGACGTTACGGCGAGTTGGGCTGCGCCGACGGTGGGACGACCGACGGCCACCGTCCAGCCATCGGTGTACACATGTGCCGACGGTGCGTCGTTGTGCCGACGGTGCCTGCGCAGTCCCTGACCAGAACTGTGCCGACGTGGCTACACTGACGGTCACCATCGGCACAGCCTGTGCTGATGGTTGTTCATACTGTGCCGACGGTGCGTGGCTGTCGGCAGACTGCGTCTCTCCTCTAGTGCACGACTGCACTAAACTTTTCAGCCCTTCTCCGCCGTTACTCTTCCTCTTTGTTATGAACGTGACAACCAAATAAATAAGGAACAGAGAAAAAACATGCATCGACACAAGATTTTAACGTGAAAAAACCTGTCCACCAAAGAGAGAGAAAAAAATAAGGGCGTCATCTAGCAAAATTTCATTATATCAACACCGTCAATGTCCAATGAAGCGATTAACCCCAGCTGATGGCTAACAAGATGTATTGATAGTCTCGTTGGGCTCGTCAGAAGTTAGCCTCCCTTTTATATAAACTAGATGATACCCCGCACGTTGTTGCGGCATTGTGTACATACAAATTTATAGAATTACAAACTGAATCTTACATGTATTGAGTAGAAAAGGAAACTTAAAAAAATAACATTCTGCTAAGTGCCTCATAGGTCGCGATCGGGATTACCACAACTGCAAAATAAATTCCATATATTAGAAGTCTCAGATTACAAAGTAAATGGTGGTAAGTAGCCAACTAAAATGTGTCTAAGGCTACTTGTGAAATGCAGCTCAATGTTACAGTTTGTCTTGATCCTTAGTACTCAATATATGAAGAACCTTGGAATAAAAACATACGAGTTAGAAACTTGGAATAAATATGATTACTTACCACAAATAATTTGGAACTGTATTAACAAAAAATGACCATCTGAAAGCGGATTGACAACAAATAATAGCATGGAGTACATATTACAACACTGTGTAATGAGCCCACGACAATAATATATATGTTAAATGGAAATGTCATAACAAACTAATTGAAAGCTTTTTGCAACAAAACTATGTGAAAATTGTTTTACCTGTGAAGCATGTAATTTCCTGAAAGAAGTATAGTACATTTAGTTGTGAAACCAATTTTGAAGAAAATTTGAAAGAGGTAACAAATCGATAAAACTCAAACCACTGACCTCATCTTCTTAAACTTGTTTTTGTTTGATAAGAAACAACACAACACATCTTCTATTTTCCTGCATTCTGCTAGAAATAAATGAATGATGCGCATTTAAAAAATGCATGAACGAACAAAGAACAAAGAAGACAAAATCGCATAGATTAAACGTTAAAAAATAGCTATCATACCTTCTCCAAATGAGCATGATGATGCTGCAGTTATGATTTTTTCTACAGAACCTAAATCAAGCACGCATATATTTTTACCTTGGTGAATCATTTCTTGAATCAGTCAATAGGATTTCTCCTTACCTGTGCGTTGCAACTAAAAAAAGCAGGTTCGATCGTAACATACTATTTAAGATGTTCATGTATTAAATTCTGCAAACTAAAAACATGTACCTTGAATTTTTACCTCTAATACAATGACCTGTTTAGAAGAGCACTTGTACCTTAACCTGTTGGAAAGTAGAGTTTATGCTACTGTAAGAAATATCATAGATGCAAATTCAAAGGAAAACCGGCAACACAACAAAAAGTGGAAATTCCTGATAGGGAAGAGAAGAAAATTAAAGCTACTACCAAAACAAATCCTATCCGGATGCAAGAAAAGAAGCAACGATGAAGCTCATCCTGCTTGTCAGTTTTGGTAAACACTTGGTAAGCATCGTGTCATTACTATTTCTGAAAAAGCATGAGCAAAACAAATGCAAATCTGCTACCTTATGGTTCATGGGAAGGGACGATGGTTGGAGCGCACAGAGCAGAGTGCTGATGGGCAGGAGGCCTAGGGCGCAGAGCTGTGCGTATTGTGAATGAATCGGGAAGCATATATATAGGCAACAACAGGGAAGCTGAGAGGTGTGTCTTGGCTTTGTAGGTAGCAAAGTGGAATCGAGGGAGAGGGACAGTCAGATCGAGAACATGCAGTCATGCAGATGGTGATTGGTGAACGGAAGAGACTTCAAGAACTCACCTGCTTCATCATCGGTTACATATACTTGAATCGTTGTTCGTTTCTACACAGAGACGCGTGTAAACTCTATGAGAAGAATACAAAAGGATTATTTACTTTCGAAAAAATGAATGTCATATAATTTTCTGAAGTGGCATGTATGCTTAGGTCGACATCCTGCATGTGGAGACTGAGGTGCATGTGGTGATTACTTTGTGCAGCCTTGGTGGGACCACTGAGGTGGCATAGCTGCATGTTGAGAGAAATAAAATAGTGGGGATGAACTTCTTAGTTATATAGGATTTAGATCACAACATAACACTCTTATCTTCTCAGGTTCTACATCCTCACTAACTAAAAAGGCACGATGTATTTCCTCCTTCAAGAATTCATATTCGTCTCCCATACAACTCAGGGTGAGAATAGGCCGGGTGTAGAAGGGTTTGGGGGAAGCAACACACATAAACCATGGGGTTCCATGTTATATTTCTAGGACGCCAAAGGCCGGTAAAATTACAGTACAGTCCTACAGATTATACAATATATGCACGCTAACACCCCCTCCCCCGCAGTCACAGCAGGAAGTTCTTGGATGCGGAGACTGGACCGAAAGTCGAGGTAGAGTTAACTCGGCAATCCCTTCATCATAACATCCGCGAACTAGTAGGAGGAAGGAACATGAAGAACACGGACCTCTCCCAATGACACCTTTATCGCGGACGAAGTGTATGTCAATCTCAATGTGCTTGGTACGCTTGTGTTGCAGCAGATTTGAGTACATGTAGATAGCGGATACGTTGTCGCAGTAGACAACCGTGGCAGAACTTAGTGGATGGTGCAACTCCTGGAGAAGCTGTCGGAGCCAACAACACTCCACAATAGTGTGAGCGAATGCGGGGTACTTGGCTTCGGCGGAGGAGCGGGAAATGGTTGTCTGTCGCTTAGAGGACCAAGAGATGAGACTGTCACCGTAGTAGATGCGGTAGCCTGAACTGGAGCGGCGGGTATCCGGGCACCTAGCCTAGTCAGCGTAGGAGTAGGCTGTCAGGGCGGTCGATGATGATGCATGGAGTTGTAGGCAAAACTCTAGTGTACCTCTGATGTACCGAAGGACATGTTTCACGAGAGCCAAGTGAGACGTGCGCGGAGCATGCATGTGGAGACAGATCTGCTGAATCGCGTGGGAGATATCGGGGCGCGTCAGCGTGAGGTACTGAAGGGCACCAACGATGGTCCTGTAGTTGGTCACGTCGGTGAGAGGCTCGCCGTCGGTGGCAGATAGCTTCGACGACGTATCAACCGGGGTGGGCGACGAATGAAAGTCTGTCATACTAGCACGCTGAAGAAGATCCATGGAATACTGGCGCTGGGATAGAAAGAGACTAGCAGAAGAGCGGGTGACTGCAATGCCCACGAAGAAGTGGAGATCCCCGAGATCAGTCATTGCGTACTCAATGTGCAGTCACACAAGTAGGTCTTGGAGGAAACTCGTCGAGGAGGCGGTAACAATGATGTCATGCATCCATGTAGAGCAGCATATACGCTATGTCAGTGCAGGCGCGAAGGACAAACAAGGAGGTGTTCGTGGCGGAAGCAACAAATCCCAGAGTGGCAATGTAATAAGCAAACTGGTGATACCAAGCATTGGTAGCTTGCTTCAGACCGTAGAGGGACTTGTGAAGGCGGCAGCCATAATCCGGGCGAGACTCATCAACAAAGCCAGGGGGCTGCTGACACTAGACCACCTCATCCAAGCAGCCACTGAGGAACACATTCTTGAGATCAAGCTGCCGGAGATGGGCCAAGAGCTGGATACAACGATGTGAAGAACCAGTCGGATCGTAGAAGTCTTGACAACAGGACTAAAATTCTCGTCGTAGTAATAAGCAAACTGGTGATATATGCACTCCGTCAAGGACTCATTTTGTATGCCATTCAACTCCGAGAGCTTGGCCTTGGTCTTCTCTAGAGTGGCAATCTCTTTATCATGATTGAAATATGGTACCTTCTCCTTGCTCAAACGATAGTACTCATCCAAGGCTTCTTCTTAGAGGGAGTTAACCTCCAAGAGTGTTGCCCTTTTCCTTCTCAAGGCGGCAACCTCGACTGCAAGCTCGTCGCAACAAAGGTTAGACACTTCCACTTCTTTCTCCTTGTGGGCTTCCCCTTGAGGTTGACCACTTGACTTAGAGAGAATTGCAAACTTACTCTCCAAGGATTTGTAGTCCTTGGTAAGGATTTCCCCTCAAGTAACTTGGTGTGGTCAACATCAAGAGAAACCTTTTCCTTTTTGAGAGCACCCACCAAGGCGAGAGTATGAACTCGATCCTTAGTGAGTTGGGAGATAATAGCATTGTTAGAGACTTCAAGATTTATAACACTTGCTTCAAGAGAAATACGTAAGTTTTGTTCCTCCTCATGAGCTTTAGTGAGAGAGGCAATCTCATCGGCCGCCTCCCTCTCAAGCCTCTCCTTCTCCTCAAGAAGATCTTGAGCCGCACCAAGTTGAGCCATGAATTCCTCAACATGTATCTTAGTATCCCCTTGCATGTTAGTGAGAAAAGCATCCAAACCGACAACCTCACACTTAATAGCAAGGCTAGTGACATCATCAATAGTTGAAGCATTAGATGAGGATGTAGGTTTGGGAGGGGGTGATACCTACGAAGATACCTTTGCCATAAGGCAACGGGAGTTGTTGGTGATGAGGTTCTCATTTGGAGAGTCAAAGAGGGAGTTGGATGGAGTGGAAATGGCGATGGTGGCCACTCCCTCATCTTCCTTGTTCGAGCTCTTATCATCATGTTCTCCACCTTCATTGGAGGAGTACTTCTCATGGATGATGAATGCTTTAGGCTTCTTGGTGAAGGAGACCTTGTTTTCACCAGGCTTGGAGGAGAACTTGGAGAAGCCCTTAGAGAAGGTTTTGGACTTGTCCTTGCGGACGAGCCTCCCACCATTGTCCTCCCTCTTCTCGAAAGGACAATCCACGACGAAGTGGCTCTTTTCGCCGCAATTGTAACAAGTTCTTCCCTTTTTCCCTTCCCTTGGGCTCTTGGAGAATCACGAGGAGAGTATCTTGAGCTTCCTCTAGGTCTTTAGCTTCTAGTCTTGTTCCCATCCCAAAAGTTCTTGGCGGCGAGAGCTATGTACTCATGGTAGTTGGTCTTAAGATCATCCGGGCCCCACTCAATGGGATCCTCATCACTTTCACTTGCTTCGTGCTCCTTGATCCTCAACACGAAGTTTGGCTTGCGGGCATTGTGAGCAGTGCAACAAGATCATCTGCATTCTTCTTTGAGATATCCAAAGCGATGATCTCGCGAAGGACCTCATCGGATGTCATGGCATGGAAGGAGTAATTTTGGCGGATGGCGGTCAACTTGACTTCCTCATAAGGGAGGAGAGCGTTGTAGAATTTTCTCTTGATCCAATGGTCATCCACAAAAGTTTCTCCAAGATCTTTCATTTGCACGGCAAGAGCGGTGAGGCACCGGTACATATCTTCGGGAGATTCTCCTTCAATCATGACGAAGTTGTCGGCCATGTTGTTGACTTTAACGAAACGAGATCTTTGGATGGGGCTAACACAACTCCAAGCGGTCGAGGTGGCGATTCCTTCACAAGGTTGGGGCCAGCTCCACAACAACGGAGGCTCCCAACACCCCATGGGGCTAGCACAACTCCAAGCTAGTCTCCATAGGTGCTCATCTTCAAAAAATCCTACAAGAGGAACCCTAACATCAAGATCCACAGAGGACTAGGTGGGATTGGTGAAATATTTCTCGGTGGAACTATAGATCGGGGTCTCCTCCACCGCTCCTCAAAGTTTGGGCATGATTGTTTGGATGGGGAGGGAGATCCTCAAGGATTTGAGCTCATCAACAATGGAGGAGAGAGAGAAAAAAAACTTGAGACGAGCTGGGGAAGAAGACCCCCTTTTATAGGGGTCCACGAATCCAACCGTTACCCACAGGTTTCGCTCAACCGGTACTACCGCTTATGGGAGCGGTACTACCGCTTTAGGTCAGTCACTGGCCTCTCGCGAGTGACACGTGGGGCTCAACCGGTACTACCGGTACCGGTCTGGTGCCAGCATGGTCTCCAGGAGCCCTGGGTTCCTGCCCGGTACCGGTACCAGGACGGTGGTACCGTCGTGCTCTGCATGACCGGTACCATGCCGGTACCTGGTCGGAAGTACCGCGTTTCACCATCGCTGGTGACTCAAGCGGTACTTCCGGTCCTGGTACCGCCCTACATCCAGTAAGCATTTCCCCAAAAGACGGTACCATCAGCGGTATCTCGACCGGTACTACCGGTCCCAAAAGGGAGCGGTAGTACAGCCGCGAGGTTCTAGCTGACGTGTACCTGGTGCTAAGTGTGGTAGCGGTACTACCGCACTTGGCACCGGTACTACCGGTTTTGCTGAACCTATTTTCTTTTCTTTTCCTCTGCAACCACGTCTCCTCGCGAGACACACATAAAACCAGAAAACCTATCAACTACTTTTGAGTCTTCCGATTCTGAGGTGTTCAACGAGGACACCGTGTTGCAAATCTTTTAAAGCAACTATGCACACCGTGAAATATATTCAAGTGTTGTTATCAAACACACAAAAGCTCTTTCAGCCCTATTTTAAATAGTGGTATTTCTCAATTACTGTATATAACCCTTGGCGAGTATTTTTTTATTAACCAGGGCGCACGGGCACTTGGCTAGTCTTTTATATTACACGGGAGTAGTCAGTATGTATGTGCAAATTTTGTGCAATTTAATAGCCGCATTTCATGCAAATATATTTATATATAATTACTATCATTCTGAATTTTATTATAAAAAACGGGCGCGGCAACACGGGCCAACATGGTCCTATGGATGTAAACTCACACATAGGTCGATGGACTCAATGGCAGACACACCTGACACTGACAAGATCTATTCAAGAGTATGTATATATATTTAGTATGTATATATATTTAGTGGCGGGCAACGAAGCTCTTGATGGCATCGATGAGCTCCTGGGTTCGCTCCCCGGTGGTCGGGTCCATGTCGACGGCGAACTTGTTGAGGTAGAAGGAGTGGCTCATGCCGCGGTTGACGAGCACCTCCACCTCCTTGCCGGCGGCGCGCAGCGCGTCGCAGTACTCGAGGTTGGTGTCGCGGATGAGGTCCTTCTCCGCAGGGGCGGATCCAGGATTTGGGCATAGGAGGAGCGAACCAACTCGATAGTAGATAAAATTTTATATATTATCCTCTCTCATGAAAAATGAAGTCTTACATAGTATGTCTTTTTTGCAACAAAGATACATGTTTACTGTTTTTGAAATTTGCAATTATAAAGACAAGGACACATTTTAAATTGGGCTACATCGTCGGAGTTAATATCTCATTCGGTTTAACCTCAGTCAAATTAGAATTTTAAGGCCTTGTTTGGTACTAGTGTTGTAGTGGGGATTAGTGGGGATAATACTCTAGAGTATTGGGTGAATCTCTGCTGTCACCCAATCCCCACAAAACCCCATTCCCAATCCACTAGGTAGGGTTAGAGTATATGTGATTGAAAAAATTACACTAAAATTTAGAAAAAAGTGGGGATAAGTGGGAATTAAACTCGCTCATACTCTAGCACCAAATTTGTATTGGGGATTATGGGGATTTGAAGTTTGGACTAAAAATCAGTAAAACAAGCCCTAAGAGGGTTCTGCCCCGAAACACGGGGATTGGGAAAATCAGTATGTTCTTTTCTTCATTTTTTTAATCTATAAGAAGTCCGGCTAAACTAAACCAAAACATTTGATCCAAGAACATGTAACTATCATGACTAATTAATGTGTCAGGCATTATCACACCAAATCAGATTTGTAGCACGTGTATACCTTGAGATATAATCTGGTGATGAGATGGCACGGCGGGGCCGCGGGCGGCAAGCCGGCAATAGGGTCGTCGAGGCATTGCTGCTTGCCGGAATATAGACGAGGAGGAGACGGAATAACTACGCGGCAGAGGTTTTCCTGCAGCGGCTGACGACGACGCCATAGCACAGGCGGCGGCGGCTCAAAACTCATCGTTTGCAGGGTTTGATCGATCAATCCAGGCATCACATAGGTAGCTGTATAGATAATTCAGATCGTGCAGGTAAGTTGGGGCAATCTACTTCCTAAGCTTGTTGGGCTTGGCCCATGTGGCAGTCAGAAATGCATCTACTCTACTCTCATGGCCGTAAATAAATGATACGATTAGCAAAATCGTATGCTGAATTAGTATTGGCCCCTGCCGCAATTACTTGGGGGTCGCCGACGGTTGGGGGTGGCCTGGCCCCTGCTCGCCCCCCCTTGGATCCGCCACTGCTTCTCCGCCACGGCCACCAGCATCGGCGGCAGCGGCACGGACTCCAGCGGCGGCGCGTTCGGGCCCATCGGGCACGTGTACGGGTGGTCCTTGGTGGCGCCCTCCGGGAGCGACATGGCCAGGAACTTGTCGGCCATGTCCAGCGTGAAGAACACCGAGTCCGACGTGTTCTCCAGCTCCGACCTGCTCCGTGTTGCGCGCACGAACCCCGGGTGGATCGGGACGCCGCCGGCGACGCGGAGCGGCGCCCAGGCGTCCGTGCCGTCCTCGCCCACGTGCGCGGCCACGTGGTGGACCAGGTTGCCGCCGGAGCTGTCCCCGAGGAGGAACACCCGGGAGACGTCCGCGGCCGAGCGGAGGATGTCGGCCACCGGGTGATCGAGGGTGCCGGCGCCGGACGTGGCGATGGACCGGAGCCGGCGGAGCACGTCGACGCCGGCGTTCATCTGGGCGGGCAGACGGCGCTCTGGCGCTAGCGGGAGCTGGGCGGTGACCACCACGGCGGGCACGGCGCACGCGAGGCGCGCGTAGAAGTGGTGGTACATAAGCCATGACGGGTCGGAGATGCAGAAGCCGCCGCCGTGCAGCTGCACGATGACTGGTAGCGGTCGATGCTGCCGTCGTCAAACACGCGCAGCCAGCCGGACACCTCGTCTACCACCTTGCGACCGTCCGGCAAGACGACGTTCGCCTGGTGCTCGTGCTGCTGCGACTCGGCGGCAATGGTGGCCATTGTCGTCGTCGTTGGTGCTGCTCTAGTGCTCTACGAGGGCAAGTGCGCGGTCGACTTGGTGTCGTGTTAAACGATGTGATAGTGTGATGCACGGCGCGATGATGGAAGGGAGCGTTTTAGTAAGTGTTTGGTTGGGGATTCAGACTGCATGGGTTGGGGCCAACCATATTTTGCCGGGCCACCCCATTCGTCTGAGTGTTTGGTTGTCTGGTTGGAGCGAATCGAGTTTCGTGATTGGTTTCCTGAGTGGGAGTGAATGGAACAAACCACTCTCGTGTTTGGTTGTTTGAGTCTGAGTAAATGGTGCAAACCAGTTTTCATGTTTGGTTGATTGAGCGAACCAAAAAAACTGAGAAAACAGTTTACTTGTTATTTCAAATTTGTGCAAAGATATAATCAGATCCCTACGAGTAAATTGAAACCAAAACACAACAGCAACCGATTATATACCAGTTGTTACGATAATTGTAATAAAGACTCACAAATACGAAATTTTTGACACACATAAGATCACAAACATAGAAGGGTTCGACACACATACTCGTTCGACAAATATAAGGTCCGGCGACACATAAGGTCACATACATAGAAGGTTCGGACACACATAAGGTTCGACACACAGAAGGTTCGACACAAATAAGGTTCGACACACATAAGATCACTCGACCTTATCTAATCTTTCCACTCTTTGTTGATGTACCTAGCCATCCAAGTCTGCTGACCTGTGTGTCCCATCTTCATGAAAGCTTTGGCACTTTTAGGATTCTCAACCAGAAAAGCAAAATAGTGAGCAATTTGCGCCTCGCTAAAGCCTTCCATACCCAACAAAGTTTCATATAGTGCATCAGGGATTTCATCAACAGGTGGCTGAGGGGCAGATTTCTCACCGGCTGTGATGATGGCAGCCGCAAGCTCAGATCCTACACGACCAAGAATGGAAACGAGGCCTTCTTCTTCAGTAGGATCCTTCTTGTGCTTCTTCACAGGCCTTGTGGCAGAGGTCCCTTCATTGTTGGATTGTGCAAGTACAGCTTCATCATCCTCATCACAGTCCATTGCTGTTGCAGCAGTCCCAATAGGTTCGCTTGACCCTTTAGCATACTTCCCAGTTGCCAAACGGTCACCATATATGATCTGCATCTCTCGATAGTTCTCAATTGGTCTGTTGATAAACTCAGCTGCAGCTTTGTGCTTCTGAAATTAACAAGTATTTCAACAAGTTAATACAAGAATTCCAGCAAGTATACAAGAATTCCAGCAAGTATACAGCAATTTCAGCAAGTATATGACAATTCTAGCAAGTAAATATAACAATTCTAGTAACCATACATCAATTCCAGCAAGTATACAAGTATTCCAGCAAGATTATGAAAGAAAGCAGCAAGTATACAGCAATTTCAGCAAGAATATGACAATTCCAGCAAGTAAATATAACAATTCCAGTAACCATACATCAATTCCAGCAAGTATACAACAATTCCAGCAAGTAATATTATGAAAGAATGACGTACCGCAATATAGTTTATAGCCATTTCATGCTCTAGCCTTATGGTGGATGTTTCATCATCCCACTGTGCACCACTGACTGTGTCTTTGATTTTTTGGATCATTGCAAACTTCTTCTTAATAGTTCTATGATGGTTGCTTATCTGTGCTCCAGTCAAGGATTGGCGAAAGTGTTCATTCAATGCCCTTGCACAGCCATTGTAGTGCATCATCTTAAATCCTGTAGATGTCCTTGCACCACCTTCCACAATTGCACATAGGTGCTTCAACATGAAAGTTGACATGGAAGTAGTCCAGCACACCACTGAACGACCCTCTGAACCTACTGCCGACTCATCCGTTGCATCCGTAGCCATTCCCTAAACACTTTACATAGATTGTTCAAAATATTACAAATATTGTTCATTACATAAATAGTCCAAACATTACAGAAATATTCTAAATGTTACAATAAAAATGGACTAAGCATCTTGATTGGCAAGGTATTGCGCACGCCCTGCCCACATTTGTTATCACCAGAATTTGACCAAACCAGAGGTGGGCCGCGATCAAGAAGGATTTGAAGATATACATATAGAAGAGATATGTGAATCGGCCTTGTTTACCAGGTTTGGGCTAGTTAGCCCGTGTATCTGTATAGTAGGTTATGTAGAAGTTAGAATTTATCTCGTGCACGGTTTGGTGCACGCCACGTTAGAAAGTCCGCTGGACTATAAATATGTATCTAGGGTTTATGGAATAAACAATAACCAACGTTCAACACAAACCAATCTCGGCGCATCGCCAACCCCTTCGTCTCGAGGGTTTCTCCGGTAAGCACCATGCTGCCTAGATCGCATCTTGCGATCTAGGCGGCACGAGCGCCACGTTGTTCATGCGTTGCTCGTAGAAGCCTTTTTGATGGCGAGCGACGTAGTTATCATAGATGTGTTAGGGTTAGCATTGTTCTTAGTATCATATGCGTAGTGCAACCCTTGCGCATCTAGCCGTCCTTGTACCTCATCATGGGTGGCGGCACCCCGCTTGATCATTATTTAGTAGATCTGATCCGTTACGGTTGCTCCTTGATTCATCAAGGATTAGTTTAACATCTGCAATAGTTAGGCCTTACAAAGGGTTGGAGGATCCAGGCGTAGGGTGTAGTTTGCTGGCCCTAGACAGACGTTCCGAGGATCAACCTCGTGTTGGTTTTTAGGCCTTGTCTAGGTTTGGCTTACGATCACCGTGCGCGAGCGCGAGGCCCAATCGTGAGTAGGATGATCCGATTATGCGGTGAAAACCCTAAATCGTCGTGGATCTCATATGCTTTATCTTGAAGCAGACCACCATATATTCGGCCACCTTGGACGAATCATGGGTGGATCGGCTCCATGAGCCGATTCACAGGATAACCCGAGAGCCGATCGAGGCTCGTATTTAACGTGTACGTGTGTGTCCTGCAGGAAACTAAGCGAGGCATCATCCACACCTTCCTGACCAGGTATAGGTCACACTGCATTTGCATCGGCGCGCGACCAGAGGCTTTGCGGGCCGTCGTCTCGAGGGACCAGCCGCAGCCCTAGTTCTTCCCGCTCTACGGTGTTGACCCGTCGCTGCCCGCCGGTGGGTTTCGACGTCAACACATTCTCGCCCGGTTGGACAATCTTCAACATCCACCACATCCACCACATCGCTATCTACATCGAGATGGCGGAAAGCACTCCGGTCAAGTACGAGGACCTGGCTGACAAGCTCAAGAAGAAGCATGACAAGAGCAAGGTAGTCCTCGGAACCGAACTCGTCGGCTCCTGTGGGAAGACCCGTTCGCACGGCATCAAGCTCGACGGAGACACACGTCCGTTGCCTGATGTCAACACGGTCGATCTCAGCCACTCCATAAGAGAACCAGGGTTCTCTTTCGATGCCAATATGGCAGGGTTCGTGATTCGCCATGACGCGGACAAAGCAGAGCAGCCACTCTCGTGGCAAAGAGAAAGAGGAGGCCGTTCCACGTGACCGGCCCCAAGACGACGATAAACGATACCTGGCCGAGGAGAAGGTGAGAAACATACGGCATCCACGCCCATTATCCGAGCACCTCCTCAGCAAATATGAACAACAGTACGACCGACGTCGCCGCTACGATAACGACGATGAAGGATATCGTCGGTCTGATGCAAACAGGAGTTATCGTCAGAACAGCGGCCACAACGACGGGTACGAACGTCACGCTAGAAGAGGGTCAAGGGAGCCGGACAACGTGGATAGGCACTGGACTGCCTCTTCGACACTGCTGGGATTCCGGAATGAGCCGATTACCAACGATCGGCAATTGCCCAGAATGTAAACAAAAGAAGAAGGGTACAGCTAAGGTGTCCGTGTTCGAGCGTCTAGGGCCTCTCCCGCCTTGGAGCAAGCGTGCTGAGTCCGTTCAGATGGAAGATCGCGAGGAACTAGAGGACGATGATAAAGAGGATAAGTATCATCGGCCGAGATGGTGTCCTGATGGGCTCAGCCACTCCCAAAAACGAAGGGTTCAGCGACTACGTGCGTTGGAAGAAGCCGAAAGGTTATGTCTGCACACGTTGAGGAAGGCACGGCCTGACCTGGCCGCCGAAATTCAGCGAACCCTGGATGAAGAAGGTCGGCCACAAAGGAAAGAGTGGCGCCCTAAGGAAAGGAAAGCCGATGATGAAACATCGGCTGGCACAAACATGGTCTTCATCCTTCCAGCGGAATTTAGCGCTCCAAGGTTGTATGAAGCACCTGTGGCGCAATTGGACTGCGGCCCACGGCCGGTCATCTTCGAGAAGCCACGAGAAAGGAGTTACATGTATCTGAAGGCCCTGTACTTGCGAGGTTACATCAATGGGCAGCTTGTCAACAAGATGTTGGTGGACACCGGAGCGGCAGTCAACATTATGCCATACTCCATGCTACGTCGGTTGGGACGCTCCAGCTCGGATTTGATCAAAACCAATGTAACACCGAGCGATTTCAACGGCCAAGCATCTGACGCACAAGGTGTTCTAAACGTGGATCCGACCGTAGGAAGGAAGACTGCCTACGACGTTCTTTATTGTCGACAAAAAGCACCTATGCTGTACTGTTAGGGAGGGATTGGATCCACGCCAATGTTGCATCCCATCCACGATGCACCAATGCCTAATACAGTGGGATGGAGATGAAGTGGAAGTCGTCCACGCCGATGATTCAGCCGAGATTTCAACAGCCGGCATGGGCATTTGGGAGACATCAGGTCAAGAACCACTCTCGGGCATCAATTTGGACGACTGCGAACGCATCGATGTGACAAAGAACGGGGTAAGGCTGGTTCTATCCACCGGACTGACCGTGTAACAAGAACAACATCGGTGGACAAATGTGGTGAGGCTGATCCTTGTGATCGGCCCCAAGAATTTGTGGAGGAACATTACAAAACCTTCATCGAACAGCAACGGAGGCCGATTCCAGCAATCGGTCAAAAGTATCCTCACCATCCACTCTACCTGGGATCGACGTTTGACCCAACAGGGACTACCTAAAGAGCCGATGCCATCAATTCTCTTGACAGAATCGGCTCGGGGGGCACCTAGATGGATAGAACACAAGGATACAGAGTGTGAAGCAGTTCAAGATGTACTCTGATAAAGTGGGGCCGATACATAAGCAAATCGGCTGTAAAAAATTGAAATTTTTTAGCACAGCCGATGCGCAGACATCGACTTAAGGATACGAAAAAGCCGATGCATGGCCATCGACTCAAGGAATACAACTGTTGCAAATGGAAGTCCAGGGCCACTTTTGGTTCATTAGAGCCACTAGTAGTTTGCAAGACGAAGGACCGCAGCCCCGGCCAGCAACAAGAAACAACGTGAACATGCAGATCGGGCTAGGATCATGAGAACAGCCAATGATCAACCATTGGCTGTGGAACTCTCATCAGGGCAGCGATCAGCCAATGATCAGGGCGACGATTTCATCAACACTCTCGTCAAAGAGCTCCCGCATTGAACCAAAGAAGCTCGGGGGGACAACTCACCCTGAAGGTTCGCTGCTCTTAAAGGCCGATCTGGTTAGAATCGGTTGATTGCTGCATTACAACTTGGGGACTCACAAAAGAGTTGGAGAGCCACTACATTTGGGGCTTCTTAGTTCAAGGGGGTGGTTGATCTTTCTAAGCCTTGTTTGGTGCATCGGCTGTTTGGGTAGAAGCTGAAGAGGCTCGGGGGTCAGCTTGCCCTGGAATGTCCCTACCATGAGAAGCCGATTTCATTGGAATCGGCTGGTTCTGCAGTATAACGTGGAAGCCAATGCTGACGTATCTGGTTGGTTCATTACTATTCTCGCCTTGACTGAGGCTCGGGGGGCAGCTCACCCTGAAGGGTTTTTCGTTCCGAGGAGCCAATCTTGTTGGAATCGGCTGTATCACAGTTTGGTTAAAAGATGGCGAACCACTAATTCGAAGAGAAAGCCGTCATAATTGACAGGCTTTGGACCAGTTTGTTGCTGCAAAGAACAGAGCGTCGCAAGAAAAATCGTAAGCAGTCAAGATTTGCAGCAGTGGTCCTAAAATTCTCCTGAAGGCGTTGACTTTGGATTCTTGCCGATTTAAGCTAACATTGAGCTCAGGGGGTTTGGATTTCTGAGGTTTAAGGTTTGCGCGACTACGGTTTGGTCCTGTTCGACGGGAATCTTGGATCTGAATTGATCTATCTCGAAATTTCTCATAAGAGTCCGGTGCGTGGCCATCGGCTCATGGAGCATGGATCAGGATAGCAGTCGGCAACGCTAGATGAGGAAGAACTGGCTAAATTAGCATACAAGGAATCGGCAAGATCAAATTAAGTAGAGTTCTTCATTGATAGCCAGATTCTTACATAAAGAGCTAAAATTGCTCTCAAAAGGAGTTGCTAGGGGATACAGTGCCCTATCTACTACCGCTGATCCTAGTCTAAGGATCCCATCTACGGGCCATTGCTGCCCTCATCGTCGCCGTCATCACCGCTGTGCCGCTCCCCGCCGCTCTTCGTCGTCGCTCCAGCGGTCGCCGGCGGGGCCTTCGTTGTCTTCATCCTCCCTCGCCGTCGGCTGCCGCGTCGTCGTCGCTAAGGTTCCCCGGCCGGGGCAAAATCGCTTGGCCGGGGCTCGTCGAGAAGCTGTTCTCTCCTCCTCCTCCTCCTCGGAGGTGGTGAAGTCCGCCCAGGAGAGGCGATCGTCGTCGCTCTCCTCCTCCGGTCCCCGTCAGCAAGGAGGAGGGGGTCATTCTCCCCGTCGGTCGGGATTTGTCATCCTCTCGACCACAGAGAAGTCGTGGTCCTTTGGTCCCACGCCGTTGGGGCAAGAATGTCGTACGCCGCCAGCGTACCCCACTCGGCGTGTCGACTCTGATGGGAGAGGACACATAGGAAGGATCCGATGAGGAGGAAGACGAAGAAGACGAAGACATGGTGGCAGGAGGGGTTTTTGAAGGCTAATGCGAAGGGGATGAGGAAGAGAACTGTTTGATGCGGTTAAATAAAGGGGATATCTTGGAGATTTAATGCTCAAACAGTTCCCGAGGACGTGGTGCCGAAACTGTCAAATCGTGCAGAGGGGTTGGGAAGGCAAGTTGTCATGATGAAGGACTCTGCGACGGTTCTGCTCTGCCACGACATGACCCGACGAAGGAAAGCGTAATGATTTTGGAAATGTCATTTCCAAAACCAGGGGGGCATGTGTTATCACCAGAATTTGACCAAACCAGAGGTGGGCCGCGATCAAGACGGATTTGAAGATATACATATAGAAGAGATATGTGAATCGGCCTTGTTTACCAGGTTTGGGCTAGTTAGCCCGTGTATCTGTATAGTAGGTTATGTAGAAGTTAGAATTTATCTCGTGCACGGTTTGGTGCACGCCCACGTTAGAAAGTCCGCTGGACTATAAATATGTATCTAGGGTTTATGGAATAAACAACAACCAACGTTCAACACAAACCAATCTCGGCGCATCGCCAACCCCTTCGTCTCGAGGGTTTCTCCAGCACCATGCTGCCTAGATCGCATCTTGCGATCTAGGCGGCACGAGCCTGCCTACGTTGTTCATGCGTTGCTCGAAGCCTTTTTGATGGCGAGCGACGTAGTTATCATAGATGTGTTAGGGTTAGCATTGTTCTTAGTATCATATGCTGTCGTAGTGCAACCCTTGCGCATCTAGCCGTCCTTGTACCTCATCATGGGTGCAGGGGCGGCACCCCGCTTGATCATTATTTAGTAGATCTGATCCGTTACGGTTGCTCCTTGATTCATCAAGGATTAGTTTAACATCTGCAATAGTTAGGCCTTACAAAGGGTTGGAGGATCCAGCGGCGCGTAGGGTGTAGTTTGCTGGCCCTAGACAGGACGTTCCGAGGATCAACCTCGTGTTGGTTTTTAGGCCTTGTCTAGGTTTGGCTTACGATCACCGTGCGCGAGCGCGAGGCCCAATCGTGAGTAGGATGATCCGATTATGCGGTGAAACCCCTAAATCGTCGTGGATCTCATATGCTTTATCTTGATCAAGCAGGACCACCATATATTCGGCCACCTTGGACGAATCATGGGTGGATCGGCTCCATGAGCCGATTCACAGGATAACCGAGAGCCGATCGAGGCTCGTATTTAACGTGTACGTGTGTGCCCCTGCAGAAACTAAGCGAGGCATCCACACACCCCAGGTATAGGTCAGGTGGCACGCCTGCAATTTGCATCGGCGCGCGACCAGGAGGCTTTGCGGGCCGTCGCTCGAGGGAGGGCCAGCCGCAGCCCTAGTTGTTCCCGGCTCTACGGTGTTGACCAGTCGCTGCCCGCCGGTGGGTTTCTGACGTCAACAACATTTCATTGGCTATATTATTCATAAGATTGACGGTGGCTTGATGTTCTCTAGCTTGGGCTCGTGTAGTTGTAGGATGTACAACATACGTTGGGGCTTTAGGTGGATCATTTTGTGCTTCTAAGAAGATATCATCAGCCCCATCAGTCAACATCCAATTATGTATAATGCAGCATGCTTGAACAATGTCAACTTGCGTAGGGTATGGGTGAAAGGGCTTGGCCTCATCAAGGACTTTGAATCTCCTCTTCAGCGAACCAAATGCACACTCAACCCTTATGCGAAGTGAAGAGTGCCTAAGGTTATACAATTCCTCAGCAGTTTCAACTGGATGGTGTCCCCATTCGTTTAAGTGGTATCTTGTATTGCGAAAGGGAGGCAGGAATCCAGGCTTAGCCCCATAGCCAGTGTCAACTAAGTAATATTTACCTACAACATATCATTAATTAGCTAGGTATTATTTGTCATCTACATATCAAATTGACACAATTTTATTAGTTTTACCTGTGGGTACACGTAGGCCATTAGGTCTTTCTAATGCATCTTTTAACACTGTTGCATCATGAGCTGTGCCCTCCCAACCAGCCAGCACATATGTGAACCTCCCACCAAAATCTACCGCAGCCAAAACATTTTGTGAAGTGAAAGACTTTCTACCACGAAAAGCTGGCTCCATGGCCTTAGGCACAGAACATCTCACGTGGGTACCATCAATTGCTCCAATGCAATCCTAATTCATGAACATTACACCCAGTTAGCAACCTAGTAATATTCTAGAGGTTCTAAAATCTCACATCTATTGCCTACCCATATTACCTTAAAATATGGATCCCATCGATGGTTGCCTGCAATTTGAGGTGCAATATCCAGGGAAGGTGGCTTGATGTATTCATCTCGCAACTCACCAATAGCATGCAATACTAAGTTGAAATATCTGCTTGTAGTTTCAGTTGACCTATCAAAATTTGTCGCAACTAACCTAGTTCTCAGATTGTGGCCTATTGTGTTGAGGAACATTGCAACTTGCTCCTCAACAGACAAGTGTATAGTATCTTCAAGCAAATGGCGTTCCCTGAACACATTACAGAACCGAAAAAATGCTCCTTTACCAAGCCTAAGCATGTTTGTGCAAGTAGTCTCATCCCTCCAGATTTTGTTATTCAAATACTCCATACGCATCCTATCTCTTTCAGCAATTGGTGCATAGCAAATGGGTGGTCGTGCTCTTCTTCTTTTTTTTTTAGACTCAACCAGAACCACAGCCATGACTATCCAAACATATGCAGCAGCAGCCCAAATTACCAAATTTGTTTGATTTCCCATCTAAAGGCAGATCCAAAATATAATTTCAGCAAGCAATTTCTAGGGATTTCAAAAATATGCAGCAGCAGCAAGCAATTTCTAGGGATTTCAGCAAGCAATTTCTAGGGAGAATGATGTACCTTGCCGCTGCTGGTACTGCTACTGCACGAAGAGGCTGTTTCAAATGTCGCCGATGCCGCCGCTCCTTGCCGTGTCGTCGCTGCCGCCGCTCCTTGCCGTGCCGCCGCCGCCGCTCCTTGCCGCTCCTTGGCCGACGCCGCCGCCGCTCCTTGCCGGGCCGACGCCGCCGCCGCTCCTTGCCGAGCCGCAGCCGCTGCTCCTTGCCGTGCCGGGCCGACGCCGCCGCCGCTCCTTGCCGGATGGATGAGAAAGTCCGGCGGCTAGGGTTCCATCGTGGACGGAGGCGGAGGGAGGCAGTAGTGGTCGAGGGGGTGGGGGAAAGTGAGCGACTCCACTCGCGGGCCGTGTGATTCGCCCGATTTTGCCGTTTCCCCCGATACAGCATATTTTGGGTATATTCCCTCCCTGGCCGCTCCGCCCCCTACCCGCTCGCGAACCAAACAACGGGCGAACCAGTGCGACCCGACGCGAGTCGACCCAGCTCCCCCAACCAAACACAGCGTCCGAGATTTAGCGTCCGAGATTTATAGGCGGTGGCCGGAGTCAGAGGCGACCGAGAGTAGCGTCGTCGGTCGCGTCTTAATTTGCCACTGATTTAGCGGGAAGTTTCGCAGCGAAATGTCAGGGAATTCGAGCACAAGTCAGGAGTTGTCCGTGGCTCGACTTGTGTGTGTGAACTATGAAGCGCGACCGAGATGATTTGGACGTCTTGGCTGCAACTTGCAGGACCAGCCAGAGGTCGTCCTCATGTTTCAGACACGCCATTCCTCGAAAAAAAAATATGTTTCAGACACGCATTTCCAATTCTAAAATTTCAGGGGTCGTTTTCATGCTGCAGACACGCTTTTCAAATTCTAAAATCTGAACTCCGAACCTACCTGGATCAGGTCGTGGAACAATTTGCGCTAAAATTATACACAAGACAAAGACTCTCTGGCCAGACTGGCCTGTGGCTGCTAAACTTGGGTAGATATGTTGTTTCTCAACGGCTACAGCAATAGAAATGAGAAAAAAATGTGAAGGGCGTAGGTTCGAGATGGAGAACGACAAACCAGCTACTCCCTCCGATCACCAAAAACTGTCGAGAAGTTAGTTAACAAAATATAAAATATATATCACAAAAATTAGTCAACAAACTATAAAATATATATCACAAAATTATACTATTGGAAACTTCTTTTAAATATGAATCCAATGGTTTGGAAATTTCTTTTGAATATTAATCCAATGGTATAATTTTTATGGCATATATCTCATTCAGTCATTTGTTTGACTAAATTTGTAGTCAAACTGTTTTCTCGAAATGCGTAATTGCCCTGTAAACCAACCGGTATGGAGGTAGCAGTACTAACTTGGTATAAAATTCTCGATACTTATTGTAGATCGAAGGGAATAGTTATCTCAGCAGTCTGATTCAACGATGATTGGTAACTGTGACAGATGGGGCGCCATATGTAAACCTTCGGCAGATGCTTTGAGCTCCGCTTTGACTGGTGCATGGCAGTACTCCAATGTGTGACACGATGTGAAGATCGTGAGACCAAGTTCATCTCTCAACACCATACCACCGCCAGCTAAATGATCTTCATCTTTGAATGATCCATCTATCGAGAGCTTGACCCACCCTCTTGGGGGTTTAGCCCAGGGTTTATCAGGAGCTTTCTTAATCTGGATAGGGCCAGGCGAAAGCCGTGTAGCAACCACTGGGCTTATCCCTTTCAGTAAACTGACTGTGGGGTTTATCTTTGATATCTCTAGTTAATTTTAGATAGTTGCATAGGAATCTTTCAGACCCCTCAATCAACGGTAGCAGCTTGTCGTGGGTCGCCTCATTCCTTGCATACCATGCTCGCCAAGCCACAAGGAGGGTGGTGTCAATCATATGGTCTGGAATACGGATCAACACTGACTGAAACCAACTAGACAATGGTAAGGAGAGATCCTCATCAGTAGGTAAACTCCATATGCTTCTCATTTCCTCCCATAGTGTACGAGCGTGGGGGCATTTAAAAAGAGCATGAGCTACATCCTCATACTCAGAACCACAGATTTTACACCAGCCTGGGACTCGCATCTTACGCCTCAACTTGTTTACTAGTATGTGTGATATGTCACATCAGGATACATATATTTGTTCTTTCAACAGGCAAGGTTTTACAAGATACAAAAAAAAAACAGAGAGAGAGACCAACCCAGGCACTAGCACCCGTTGGCATTTTTTATACACGAAAAACTCCATGAGCACCCCGTCGAATCCAGCATTCGAACCGGGGCGGGCTGGGTGCGCTCCCGCACCTCAAGCCACCAGAACGACGCTCTGTTCTCAGGTTTTACAAGATACAACTCACGGTTCAGACACTACTCCTCCCAAGTCCTGCAACATGCGCTACTACTATTTTCTTTGCGGTTTCCCACAAAAGCAGATCATTCTGTGCCATAATTACAATCTGATCTAGCAATTGCAATCACCGCTAACTCCTGCCTTTTGTTTCGTGGAAAACGATTAGAGATGGAGAGCCACCAGCTTCGGACAGTGTCATGAGCAGTTGGCATAATGTCATCAACCCCCTTACTATGGCAGAGCTGTACTGACCATTAGAGTAAGCCGCCAGCAGGAGTACCCTTCGCTGTTGAGGGGGCGTTGAGCCCTGTACTCTGGGTGCTCCTCTCATATCAAGATCCACTGATTTCCATATAGTGCCTCCGGTACTGTCCTTTTCATTGCGCCGTGAGCACGGACAAATGGAAGCAAAGCTGGGGAAATTTGGGTAGGGCTTTGCCCACAGGTCCACTATCTGTCCAAAACACAATTCTGCCGCCCTTTCCAACCGTGCACTTGCAGCTGCCTGAAACATTTGCTCTGCGTCTGACCAGAGGCCAGAGGGTGAATTGAAGTCCAGTCCATGACCGTGCAGGGCCAGCTCATTTCAGCCATCACCAACGTATTCATAGAGCTGCATTCAGATACTTCAAATTGTGCATGCCCAGTCCTCCCAAGCTCTTCAGCTTACGCGTTTGCTCCCATGCAACGAGACAGTGCCCACCTTCTGCATCATCAAATCCATACCACAGGAAAGACCAACAAATTTGGTTTATGCACAAGAGGACCCATGAAAGTATGTCAAGGGAAGGCATATGAAAGACAAGCAATGGCTGTCAGCACAGTCTGAACCAAGATTAATCTCCCACTGTTTGTGAGCATCAGAGTTTGCCGGGTAGCTAACTGCAGTTCCACCTTTCGCAGGGATTTAAGAGATATCGGGAATCCAAGGTAACAGCAGGGAAAATCTACTAGCTGTCATGGGAAGGGACCTATGGCAGCCAACATATCAATATCAGAGCATGCAATTGGGACGATGACATACTTGGCAAGGTGCAATTGAGGCCCGAGGCTTGTCCAAAAACATCCAGCAACAATCTTGCTTGCTGCTTCTACTTCATTTATTAATTATTAAAGAGCGCAGAAACATAGCCACATCGTCCGCAAACAGTGATAACCTGTGTTTGACATCCCAGCGAGGCAAGCTCCGAAAAATCTCCCTTTCTTCAGCTTTACAGAAAATTGCATTCAGATCATCCATCAACAAGGGAAACAAAGGGTGATGCTGGGTCCCCTTGTCGCAGCCTTCTTGCATGCCAAATTCAGTCACCCGGGCTTCCATTAATTATCACTTGGTGTTTGCAGTTGACAGCAGGGCAAGGATCCACATAATCATTTTGGGGCCAAAACCTCGTCGTCGTAGCACTTGCAGAAGCAGAGGCCTGGAGATAGATTTGAAGGCACAGGCGATATCAAGCTTCAGAAACAGGGCAGGAACTTAATGGCGATGAAAGGTTTTCGCAGTCTGACTTACCAGCACATAGTTGTCCTGTATTGATCTGACACTAATAAAAAAGCTGTGGTTGATGCAATCAAAGAGTTCATGTGAGGTTGCCAGCAGCGTTATTAGTCACAAATATTTGTGATTCTTTAAAAAAAAGATGTATATTTGTGACTTACCGCAGTAGACTGCGTGGCACGGTTCACGAATCACGAGTACCTTCATAACTCCAGCCCGGACAGAGAGAGCAGCGTTCTTAAGACTCAAAGGATGACCGTGATTCAGCCTAAAATTTTCAATCTGACCAAGTGACCATCAGTAATATCTTACAGTAACATACCATATCGGAACAGTATAAACAGTGCTAGAACCATGAAAAGCGTATCTGTAAATATGACGATGGAAACAATTTATTTGCTACGTGAAAACTTACTCAGCTATTCTCTCTACACAGTAGAAAGCATTAAACAGACTTGAACAAAAGGTGGAGTACATTTTACAGACAAGTGTATTATTTCTGTAAACCTGTTCGCTTGGCTCCTAACTTACAAAATTAGCTAAAAACGGATCCTAGTTGCCTAGATTTATCGCGAAAATACAGGCCAACCAGGTCTGCCCTCCTCCATATCTAGTCCTCCACACACCCAACTGCTCATTTGTACGAATTGCTTGACTAAGCACAAACGTGTGTGCAGTGGCTCGCTTCCATGCTCCGGTTTATTTAGTCCTCATGAAGTCTTTTAAATCCTATAATAAATATGAGACGTGACTTATCACATTTATCACTAGTATAAGATGATATGGGCCTTTGGATCCCCTAAAATGGATGGCAAATTTGATTTGGAGGTACTGAAAAGGACCTCTTTGATATTCCTGTGACCCTAAAATCCTGAGTTACAAAGAGGCAGTAAAGAAGCTTTAAGTGAAAAATGATACACATAATACTTTCTCAAGTCTGATTACACGTGGTGTTTAGCCAATCTCCATTAGACCATTACCCAAAACGGAAATAGCATTGCATTACAACAGGCTCCAGTTTTGTTTTTTTATGTTTTGACTTTGCGACGTCTTCAAGATATTAATTTGACCAGTTTCGTTACTAGCATACGCTAGTAAAATTATAACATTGTGAAGTATCTTGAACAACAAATCTTATGATATACTTTGTAGATGGACAATCCCCTAGCTTTTCGAGCAAATTCTGAGAAGTTAAAAGAGAACAGAGGTAGAAAGATAGATTACATACTGACAGAGGGCTTTTCAAGCTGTAAGATGAAAGCACCATGCTGGATCTTGGTGTGCTGCTCTGCTTTCCGTAGCCATTCCAGACGACCTCCCGTAGCTTAACTGCTCCTGCCATCACCATCTCTTGCATGGCTCCTGCCGGAACAGGTTATTAATCGATATCAACAGGGGCTTCGACCTTTAAGTGTCCGAATTCATAAGATACTTCATGTGTTTCCACATCACCAAGCAAACAGCTACCAACCCTGCCACATGGAAGATTTATGATGTACCAACATTTTCAGAATCCATGGGAGAAAGATCAAAAAGTTGGTTGCTCTACAATGGCAACCTTGACAATTACAGCAGCACACTGAAAAACAGAGTGAGGTTGCCAGCAGCTAAATACCAAATTCTCAAAGAGGAGCCCAGCTCAATGAAGCCTTATACAATAAAAATTGAATAACAGCCAATAACTTATCATTCATCGCCATATTCAGAACTTAGCCTCTTTCCTCCAACAGCTTTAACTCCTCTGGTTCCTCTGAGCACTTAAGAGGCTGTTTCGATAGGTAAGGAACTAAGGATTAGACTCAACTCCATCAAATGCGCAAAAATATTGCACCTCAATTTGCCACCACTTCGGAGGAACTAACCTAATCCTTCTCCAGGATTTCTCGTGTTCCCACACTACTTCCACCGCAGCTCAGTCTATGGAGTTGTCACAAGGTACAAGAGCTATGGCACCGGTGCAGTGTGCACACACTGTAGTTATAGAAACACAAACATATATAGATAGAAGGTAATTTGATTTTGAGGCTTGGCTTTCTTCATTTCCTTGTGAAAAGTTCGTCATTTGACGTGTTACAAACAACCTAAGTGAGCACTGCGCAGTGAGTATAACATGGAACTTAGTTTAAACCTTGCCGGTCAGATGTCCACATATCTGGACATATTCTCTTGCCAGTGTCAAAAGCTATTTCAACCCCATAGGCACCTGATCAAGCAAAACCCACATAGAGTGGATTGTTTTCTTTATGTGCTCTCTCAAATACATGCAGGAGAACTGTGTGGTTCCAATATATCTATGTTTCATTGACCTGTTCAATCTTGTCCTCGTTGGCTCGAAGAAGCTGGTTCCCCAAACTTCTTGGCACGTGACACATTAATGGCACCAATTCGGCAACTCAAATGCTTGTAATTATATATTTGACACATCCAATTTGACAGCACCTACTCAGCCACTCGAATGTTTGAAATAGTGTAATCGACAAAAACTGTCTTGTTGAGTTGCCAGCTCATCTGATTTATCCTTCCCAGCCACCATGTGACTACATCCTTTGTCAAAACAAAGCATATACTGAACTGGGAGTTATGCCACTAGACTCGCCAAACTGCTTCAAAATCCGTTGCCTACTATATGGAGCTAGTTATTTGATTCCGAGACAGAATATCCAGGAAGCTTGTCGATTTTGACTTCCTTCATGAAGCCTCTTATTCTCTCCGCATCAACATACCTTCCGGCGTCAGAATACACGTTTGCCAGGCTCATGTAGTAGCCACTCTTTGCAGGAGACATGGCCATCAGCCTCTTCGAAATCCGTTCGGCAGCATCCACTTCACCATGGACTCGGCAAGCCGCCAGTATGCCACCAAGCATGGCCTCGTCTGGCTGGCAAGGCATTTCCTCTATCAGATTGACGGCCTCGGTAACACGGCCAGCCCTCCCTAACGCATCAGCCACGCAAGAGTAATGCTTCAGCTCAGGCTTGATGCCTCGCTGCTTCATCTGCTCAAGTATAGCATACGCCTTCTCCACCATGCCCGAATGCGCACAGGCTGACAGGGCCCCGAGGAAGGTGACCGAGTTCTGCTCCACTCCTCTGGCCACCATCTCATCGAAAAGCCTCAGAGCAACATCTGAGCTCCCGTTTAAACCATGACCGACGATCAGCGCACTCCACGAGATAACATCCCGCCTGGGCATCACGGAAAACACCCGTTCAGCATAGGCAAGCTCCCCACACTTGACGTACGCGTCCACGAGGGCGTTTCCTAGGGAGAGAGGAATCCCCGGGAACCTCCGGACGCAGCACGCATGCACGCTTCTCCCGTGGCGTCGCCACCCGAGCTGCCCGCACGCGAGAAGAAGGCTGACCATGACAACCGCGTCGAGCTGCACCTCAGCCGCCACCATCCCCTCGAAGAACCGCATCGCCTCCTCTGGCTGCCCACCCTGGGAGTAGGCGGAGAGCATGGATGTCCACAGGACGGCGTCCCTCACGCGCATTTCGTCGAACAGCCTCCGCGCGCCGGGGAGGTTCGACATGCCCGCGTAGCACTGCACCAGCGCGGACGCCACGAAGAGGTTTCCCTGGGCGCCTAGCTTGACGGAGAGCGCGTGCGAGGAGGCGGCGAGGGCCGCGGAGCCGGTGAGCGCGCATGAGCGGAGGACCGGGGGCAGGGTGAAGTGATCTGGCGGGAAGCCTCGCGCGAGCATGTCGCGGAAGGTGCGGAGCGCCTGCGAGGGGCGGCCGGAGCGCGCGTGCGAGGCAATGAGGGCGTTGAAGGAGGCGACGGCGGCGGAGGCTGGCATGCGGTGCGGCCGCGAGCGGTTAGCGACGCCGGCCGCCGTGTCGTCCGGAGCGAGCGCGGAGTGCTTACGATTCGTAACGAAGAGGAAGTGGGCTCGCCAGCGGCCAGCGCGATCGTACTGGGTCGATTGGCGTAGTATCGGTGGAAGCCTGGTAGGTATTTTGGCCCATGGGATATTTTTGTCGTCTATATGTGTGTGCGCAATTTCCTACTGCAATTGCCCGGTATCGTCCCACAGAGTTTCCTACGATCTGCTTAAGAAAAAAAGAGTTTCCTATAGTTTTTGTTTGAAGTAAGAGCATCTCTAACAGAGCCTGTAAATTTGCGAACTGAAAACCTCAAGTTTAGTAGGAGAACAAAGCCCGTAAACCAAAACTGTAAAACGGGCCAAACTCGTTTTTACGGGCGGCGGAGTGTGTTGGCGGCGCGGGGGAGGAGGGAGAGAGTGAGCGGTTGCGTGAGGTGAAATTTCAGCGCACCCTAGATATGGATCCACCGTTCTGTTCGCTCGTCGCTGACATAGGCATCCCCAATGGGCCTGCCAAAGATGGTACCCGGGGTTTATTCAAGGCCCAAGACCCGAAGAATAAGAAGACTTGGAAGCCCATTTAGTGTTAAGGAAAGATAGTTTGTATTAGAAAAGATAGAGATTTGTAATCTTACGAGCTGGGTACGAAACCCTCTCGAACTCGTAACTTGTGTATTACGAAACCCTCGGCTCCGCCTCCTATATAAGGGGAGTCGAGGGACGAAGAAAGGGATCGAATCTATTGTCAACATAACCCTAGTTTTCATAATCGAGTACTTTTTCGCCGAACCTTCGAGATCTACTTGCCCTCTACTTCTAGCAAAACCCTAGTCTACAATCTGTAGGCATTGACAAGTTAATCCTTTGTCAATTGGCGCCGTTGTGGGAATTAGAGGTTGCAAGGAGCTGATCTCGATGGCACGTTCAAGATCGTCGACTTCGTCGATAGCAAGCAACGCGATGGATCGAGGTAACAAGGGAAAACTGATCTAGTCAATTTTATTCCTCACCCGCCCTCCCGTATGGATGCATGTGCCTATCCGGAGGAGCCCATCATCATGACGTTCGGAGAATTCCGATTTGGCGTCAACAAGGAAGGATCCTACCGTCTCGAAGTTCCGATCTCGTCGGAATTTTCAGCGGTCGATTCTAGCTTTTCGTCGAGTAACGAAGAGTTTTCGTCGCCACGCTTCATCGACAACAAGGCAAGCGGAAAGCTCGCTAAGATCTTCAGCAACACATCCTTCGAGTCGTCTGCGGACTCCTTTATAAGCAGCGACTACGACAGCGTCGAGCTTCAACCTCATCGACAAATCTGCGCCATCGGAAAGGTTTTCACCACTCTTTATGATGGTGTCACCAATCCCGACAAAATCAATACGCAAAATATCATCAGATCTATGCGATAGAAGAGGCAGGCCGATCAGAGAAACGTCAGAGGCTTTCGATGATTTGGGAAATCTTACATCGATCCCGCGATCTCAGAAAAGGCCTAGGCACTAAATACGTCGGGTCCTCACCCCGAGAAAGAGTACAGCTCCCACAAGCAGCATGGGATAGGGCTGCAAGAGCCATGGACGGTTCAGAACCTATGACCACCACTGCTACTGTACAAGAATTACAAGCATATCAATATAGACTTGCTCGAGTAAGCAGAGAATTGGAAAAACAGACAACATCACTAAATAGAAGAAAAGAGGCAGCTTCCGCATCAAGCAGACGCCGAGTAGATTTAAGTCGACAATCGGGAACTTCGGAGACACACAGAGAAGCTCGGAGGAGAGCAATGTCTCGGCTGCAAAACATACCCGAAGCAGAAAGAGGAAACATAATTCAAAATCTCGACATGTCCTTTATGTCGATTGATGAAAGGGGAAATATCATCCCAAAACGCCAGAGGCAGGTTACATGGCAACACAAGCTTACATCTTGGCTTCCAGACCACCTCCTGGGGACCCGAGAGAACCTTTGTTCAATATGGCGATGGCTGGAGTAGGAGTTATGGGAACAGCGTTTGCAACAACGCCTCCGAAGAAAACCCTAGGCAAAATAGTCCACGACCAACCGCAGCAGTTCAAGATCCCCCAAGAACAAGTGGAGCAAGAGACACAACAGTCAAGTAAGGATGGACAGAGCGTGACAAGAAAGAAGAGAGCGTCAGCACTCAGAAGTTGCCGACGAAGATATGTGTGGGCTCCCGTGTTTCACGAGAAGAGTTCGAAAGACTCGAGTCCCAAAGGGTTCAAGCTACCCGAAAATTTCAAGAAATTCGACGGCCTGCAAGATCCCGAGGATTGGCTCGTGGATTATCTCGAGATGGTGAAACTGGTAGGAGGAACCAGGGCAACAAGCTATGCAAAGCATCCAAGTTCACTTGAGCGGTGCCGCGAGATCTTGGATAAAGAAACTCCCCCAAGTTCCATCGACAGCTGGGATAACTTTGAGGATATCTTTGTGAAAAATTTCCGATCTACCTGCAAGAAACCTGCGTCATTGGAAGAGTTAAGGGCGTGTCGACAAAAACATGACGAGTCGATGAGAAAATATATACAGCGGTGGAACATTATAAAAAACTCGGCAGAAGATATATCCGACGAGCGAGCAATAGATGCGTTCGTGGCAGGAATTCGGCGAGGAGACTTCGTCGAGGACTTGGGGGAACTAACCCTAAGACCATATCAGCACTCATGGAAATAGCCAACAAATGGGCGATGGAGAAGACGCAATATACAATAAGCGACACAGGTCGCAGAAGAGGATCGTGGTCGAAATTATCAAAATAGAAGGCGATTTTCTCGCCAGTTCTACAACAACGATGCTCCCGGCCATATATCGGCTGGTTTTCGAGGAAATCCTGGAGGAAATAGTCGAGATGATTATCAAAGGGGTAACGAGCATCAAGGCGACAATAGAGGCGACTCTCGCGGCAACAGACAAAACAATGGACCAAGGTTCCAAAGACCTTATGTATCCCCCGAAGAGATGATGAACGGTCCGTGCCAGATGCATTTTTATCTTGACAATAATGGAAAGAGGCAAGGGCATCTCCGAAAGATTGCCGAAACTTTCAGGCAATGTTGCGAGCCGCAGGAATCGCAAATGCCCAGGCCACGAATAGAAACCCCTAGGGCCAAGGAGCGAAATACACCTTCCACCTCCTCCCGCAATTACGGACGAAAATCGGCACCAGCTTAGAATAGCGGCAGCACCACATCCACCTCCATACGTTGACCCCAACTCTAACGGTGCGGTCTCGATGATTCGGAAAGCTAGGCCATCAAACAGGCGCAGAAGGTAATCTTGCGACAAGTGTTCATGGCAGAGAAGATGCCTCCACCAACATCGAGTACTTAAATTGGTCGGGGCAAGACATCGGCTTCACGATCGCAGACCATCCGCAGCAAGTTCCTCGACCAGGACAATCAGCACTCATCTTACCCGCAGTAATCGCTGGTTTTGACGTGTCGAGAGTTTTCATAGATGGCGGCAACAGCTTAAACCTCATGTATGCATACATTGAGGAAGATGAACATATCCCTAGCAAACTTGAAACCAACGACACACGTTTTCACGGGATTACACCAGAGAAGCCAAGTTACCATTGGGCAAAATCAACCTCGACGTTCGGCTTTGGAACCGAGAAAACTACAGATAGAGAATTTGGAATTAAGTTGTGGACTTCCCATCGCAATATCATGCTTTGTTGGGACGACCAGATATGCCGTGTTCATGGCGGTTGTGCATTATACATATCTGTTGTGGAGGTTGCCTGGGCCTAAGGGCCTATCACAATCAGGGAAGTTTCGCATTATCCGATAAATGCGACAAGGATTTTCATCGACTATCGGAAACTTTCGGGATGCAGAATATGCGGCGCCAAGGTTCACCGATTATGATGTGCAGGTAGGGAGATCTTCCAAGGAGCCAACTTTCAAGACAACCAAGGATTCAAAAGAGGTACAGATCCACCCGACAGATCCAAAGAAAACGACATCCATTGCCGCAAACATGGATGTCGCATGGGCGCGCTCGTCGAGTTCCTCCGTGAGCACGGAAAATCTTCGCATGGTGTCCAGCTGACATGCCAGGAGTACCCAGGGAACTTGCCGAGCACCACCTCAATTTGGATCCTCTCGCAAGACCAGTAAAGCAACCTTTGCGGCGTTTTTCGGAGCCTAGCCGCAAAGCCATGTTATCCGAAATAGATCGACTCAAAGATGCTGGTTTCATCAGGGAAATATCTACCGAAGCCACGTGGGTAGCTAACCCTGATGGTGCCGAAAAAACACACAATAGTCCTTCGCGTGCGTCGACTTCACGTGTCTCAATAAACATTGTCCCAAGGATCACTTTCCCCTCCCAAGGATCGATCAAATCATCGACTCCACGGCAGGATGCGAACGTCTTTCCTTCCCGGACGCATACTCTGGTTATAACCAAATCAGACTAAAAGAAGAAGATGAAGCCAAGTCATCACACCTTACGGCGTGTTTTGTTACAAAACAATGCCTTTGGTTTGAAAAACGCGGGAGCAACGTATCAGCGAATGATGCAGAAGTGCCTAGCAACACAGATTGGTAAAAATGTACAAGTCTACATTGATGATGTCGTAATAACATCAAAGAAGGAGTCAACTCTGATCGAAGATTTGAAGGAAACCTTCGACAACCTCGACAAGTTTTGTCTCAAGCTGAACCCGACAAAGTGCTCCTTTGGAGTTCCCGCAGGAGAACTCCTCGGTTTCTTAGTATCAGCAAGAGGGATTGAAGCCAACCCTGAAAAAATCCAGGCCATAGTGACCATGAGAAAGCCAATAAAGTTGAAAGAGATACAACAATAACTGAGTCGCAGCTTTAAGCGTATCTGTCGCTGGCTAGAGAAAAGGCGCCACCGTTCTATGCATTGATCAAACAAGGGGAAAAATTTCAGTGGAACGAAGAAGCAGATAGAGCCTTCGAGAACCTCAAGCGGCAATTTCGACACCACCGATATTAGTGGCGCCTAAAGAGAAAGAACCTCTCCTCTTATATATTGCAGCCACACCTCAGGTGGTCAGCACAGCCCTAGTAGTCGAGAGAGAAGAAGAAGGCAAGCTTCATGGAGTTCAAATGCCAGTATATTTCATCGAAGCACTGTCGCCTTCAAAACAGCAGTACCCGCAATAAATCGGCATATGGAGTATTCACGACAAAGAAGAAAACTGACACTATTTTTCGCGCACCCGATAATAGTGGTCAATGAGGCTCCCTTGTCAAATATACAACCAGAAGCTACGGGTCGTGTCTCCCTTTGGGGAATAGAACTTTCTCCTCGGGACATCACGTATGAAAAAGAAAAGCAATAAAATCGGGGTTTTAGATTTCATTGCAGAGTGGATGGAACTACAAAACACGGGCCTCCGTTTATCGAGAACTTGGACCATGAACTTCGACGGTCCAAAAGGTTGGAAGGTGCTGGAGCAGCGTGATATTGGTATCACCCGAAGGCGATAAGTTGAAATATGTTTTGCGGATGACGTTCCCAAACGCGTCTAACAAAGAAGCAGAATATGAAGCTCTCATACACGGGATGAAGATGGCGAAAGCTTGCGGTGCAACCCGATTGAAAATCTTCGGCGACTCACAATTGGTGGCACAGCAAGTTATGAACCAATGTGATGCAGTCAACGAAAGTATGATAGCATACAAAGAGGTGTACAATGAGCTGGAGAAATTATTTGATGGTTGCGAGGTAAACCACATCAGCAGGATGAGTAACGATGAAGCCGACGTTCTTGCAAACATCGGGTCACGGTGTCTCGCGATTCCTCCAGGCGTGTTTTGGGAAGAGATAAGCGAGAGATCAACAAAGCCAGCAAAAACAAAGAAGGAGAAGAAAGAGAAACCCTCGAGTATAACCAAAGACACAGCAGAAGAAGAAGAAGAAGAAGAGCAAGAGCTAGTCATGATGGTGCAAATTCCATGGATGCAGGTTTACATATCATACATCCTAAGGAAAACGATACCCGACGATCCAGTTGAAGCAAGGCGAATAATTAGGAGATCAAAAGCTTTTACCGTGATAAAAGGGGAGTTTCAAGCATCTCGGGCGTGCTACAGATGTTACAAAGAAGGAAGAATCATCCGAAAGATGTGCATGAAGGAATATGTGGTCACCACGCGAGTAGTCGAGCTATCGCGGCCAAAGTTTTCAGAGCAGGATTTTACGGTTAACGGCAATAGAGGACGCGAAATAATAGTGAGAACTGCGACGCGTGCCAAAGATTTGCCGCCAAACCTCACTCTCCCGCAGCAGAACTTATGCCAATCCCACTATCTTGGCCCTTTGCTCAATGGGGTCTCGACATGGTGGGAAAACTACACAAAGCTTCGCCAGGAGGTTATGAGTATATGCTTGTCGCTGTCGACAAATTTACAAAATGGATCGAAGCGAAGCCGATAAATTCACCGGACGGTGCGTCGGCGATTAAGTTCGTGAAAAGCATCGTCTTCAGATTTGGAGTCCCTCATAGCATCGTTACAGACAACGGCAGCAACTTTACGTCCAAGGAGTTCAAAGCATACGCAGAAGTGGGCATTAAGTTGAGTTTTGCGTCTGTCGCACATCCACAGACCAATGGTCAAGTTGAGAAAGCCAATGGCATCATCTCGCAATGGTATCAAGAAACTCTAGGTCCATTGGAAAGCTCGGCATAATTGGCCGGAGGAGCTGCCAAGTATGTTGTGGAGTATCCGAACAACACCAAATACGGCGACACAGAAACGCCGTTTTTTCCGGTCCATGGAGCGAAGCAGTCCTGCCGATAGAAATCGAGCATGACTCTCCAAGAGTCACAGAATATAATGAAGAAACCTCGAGAAAAGCCTTGGAGGATGACGTCGATGCACTTGACGAAGCTCGAGACGAAGTCCTGTCGCGAGTCGCTAAATATCAACAGGACCTGAAGAATTACCACAGTCGAAGATTGCGGCCAAGATCCTTTCAAGTTGGTGATTTAGTTTTGCGACTTAATCAAAAAAGTCATGAAAAACTCGAGTCACCATGGCTTGGACCCTACATCGTCACAAGTAATCGAAGGAGGAGCATACAGAATCAAGGACAAGAAGACGGGGAACGTTGAGCCAAATCCTTGGAACGTGGCGCAGCTCGGCGTTTTACGCCTAGATAGCAAAATATAGTCTCCTCTGTAAACATACAATGTACTGAAACGCCCGCGAGTTTTCAGACGCACTCTTTCCTTTTCGGGCACCGAGTGGGGCCGGGAAAGGTTTTTAATGAGCGGGCGCGGTGCTGCAATATAATAAAAATAGTAAAGATATACTTCTTATTCGTCGACATACTCGGGGGCTCTACACCTTCAAGTATCAAAACAGACAAACTCGATTTACTGAAAATATTTCGCCTTGGTACAATAATACCTCGCCAAATACATAAATCGGAAGATGGTAATGATTAAATATAGTACACACGTCAGAATCTCATCACTTTGGTCCAAAAACCCGACAAACAAAAATATAGAACTTCGACACCAAGATACTCAAGATCCTGCAATCCATCAAGATGTTTTATTACAACACAAAAAATCTTTAAAGAAAAATAGTACAAATCTAGCCAAAAGGCTCGGGGGCTCCAACAATATAGAGCATGTTGTGATATACAACAAATTTTTTCGACAAAGTTTTACAAATCAGTCAGAACCTAAAATAGTATCTATTGACAAGCCTCTGGTTGTTTTATGCTCAGCATAAGATCCCTTGACGAAGAATTCTGAATCCATCCGAAGAAGCTCATCTATCATCGACTCGGCCATGAGTCACCATCTCATTGATTGCATCAATATTATTCTTCCGCCGCATTTTCTTCGCCATGCAATCAACGACAATCTTCGTCAGGTCTAATTTGGATGGCAAATATGTATCATAATCATGGCAAATCTTGCTCCAGCGGTCAGTTGAGCTCGCACAAAATTATGAATACGAGGAGCATCTCTGAAGGCCTCCAGCAAATTAGGAAGAGTTGTCGGTACTTCATTTCGAGGAAACAAAGTCTTGAAAACAAGGGTCAATGTGGTCGTGCAAAAACTGAGAAATTCGCGCACTTGGCAAGCACGATCTTGGAACCTAACAATTTGCTGGGTTCGTTCAGGAGTAGCCCAAAATAAACAGCCATGATTCAGGGAAAGATTGACAAGAAGATTCGTCCTCTCATTCACTCTTTGATCCTCGGCGGCAGCATCAAGAACCGAGCCTATTAGGCAACAAAGCAAGAAATTTGGAAGAAAGCACAAGTAAAATAAAGAAGAGGCACCATAAGGTTGGAGGTACATACCTAACATATCTGTGCTAGCTTCCAACATTAGTTCGAGCATGCTATTTTCTCGGGTAGCAGCCCTCTGCTTCCAATACAGCAGCATCTTTGGCAACCATAGCCTCTTTGGCTTGATGAAGAGCAAGCTGTTCTTGTTCAGATGCTTTCCGAGATTGCTCCATCATTGCCAAAGTTTGTTTCTTCATGGATTGAAGTTGTTGTCGAAGTTCTTGTAAATCTTCCGACACAGGTTTGCTTGAAGAACCTTCAAGGAGATTATCGTCGGTTTTTACCTTCTTCGAGAAGGAAGACGCAGGCACAGCGTCGGGAGAGCAAGGGTTGGTTGAATAATTATCAAATATTAACTGGAAAAGAAAATCCCAGGATCAATGATAGTACCAAGAGGAATTTCATTGCTTTCTAGAAAGTTTACATGGTCATTACAAACGAAGTTCTCCAAAAGGTCTAACAGAATAATTGTCGCCAAGACTAGAATGGCGACAACAGCAAAAGAAATAAAGAAAGAAAAATAGAAAAGGCAAAGGCATTCAATTAGACCTCCGGCTTTGACGAGCCGGGAGTCGAAGATGGCTTGATCCCGAGATAGGCCAGGATTTTCTTCGTGTTCAGCTTTGCCGCTTGATCAATGATCGCCACTTTGTTTGCTCTATCTGCTCCGTGTCGCCAACTTTGCCCAATCAATAGTCTGTTGACTGTCAGCAACTAGGGCAACGGTGCTTTCAACGGCAACCTTCATGTTCTCATGGCGCATCTTCAGCCCAAGATCTTCGGGAGGATTAAAGCACTTGGCAAGACCAAGGAAAGTCGCCTCTCTCTTCGGGAAGAAGTAGGGGAAAAGCTTCGACAACCCCGCCCTGGCTTCATCCATGCCTTCACGCGCTTCCGTCCCATGAAATTCAAGGAATGAAACGGCGTCAAGAAGAGAATCATTGTCGGGATCTTCAAGTTCAAATTCTTGAGAGGTCCTATCTGTCAAAATAAAAATAGAAAATTTGGTCAACAAACAAGTGCAAAAAGAAAAATCCAAAGGATATGAAATAGTGCAGATACTTAACAAACGACGATTTTGTATTCTTATACTGACCGTTTATTGGACAATTGCGCGTTATGTGCTCGCTTAACGAAGTCTCGGCAGCGTGCACGTTTCCAATATCTTCGACACTAGCAGCATCGCCTTGGCTTTGTCCGCTTCTCGCCTAGCTTGAACAGATCTGACTCAGCCTTTTTACGAGCCTCTTCACATTGCTCTAATTTTTGAGCAAGCGTGTCAACACGTTCATTGGTTTCTCTGTAAAAGGAAGACAAGATTAGCTACAAACGTCGACAATAAAGCAGAAAGGAAGCGAAGCAAAAAGAAGTAGCCAGGCACTACCTTCAGTTTTACTGGCGTAATCACGATACCCAACGAATTGGGCACCGATGCGAAGAAGCTCTTTGATCATAGGATATCAAGGAAAGACAAAGAAAGAAAATGTCGGCAGGGGAAAAATGACGGCACACAGGAGCAAAACGGAGAAAATATAAACAGCGACAAGCGCATTAAGAACTTACGTCATCCAAGAGAGGGTTAGAAGAGCTACTCGATTGAAGAGTATGCTCCGGGATTGTTTCAACCCTTGTCCTTTTTGGTGAAGGGACAAGGGGGCTTGAAGGAGGAGTAGCAGCGCCGACGTTCTGTCGAGGAGGCGAAGTTTCTTCTCCTTCAACTGGCATCTCCGAGGCGACTAATGTATGTGACGTACTCGTTCGAGCAGCCACATCAGCTGGTACTTCTTCTTCATCATCACTACGAGTAAATGTCGACAATATAAAAAGCAAGATAGACAAAAATCTTCAAGTACAAATAAACAGAGAGAGGGTACTTACGAACTGATGAGAGTCTCGAGGTATGGATCATAAGCTGCCTTTTGGCGAGAAGGAACAACTTCTTCGGCCTTGGAGGTGCCGAAATTTTCGGCATCATTCCTTTTCCTTTTGTTCTTTGGAGAAACAGCAGGAGGAGGAGATTGTGCCGACGCAGTGGCTTCAGAGGCATCCTCCTTTCGTCGATCCCGCAGATTTTCGAGATTCTACGGGTTCATTTGCAAAAGAGGGGGCATCTTGGTTATCGTCGGAGATAACAGCTCTTTCGACTTCCCACCTTCGGGAAGAGGAGGAAGTGAAACAAGATTTGGGTGGTCCGTATAAAAGAAGGAAGGATGTCAGATAGGAGTAACAACACAAATAGCAAGGCAATAACAAATTACGCGACAATGTTTACCTTAGGAAGTGCATTGGTGGCGCCGTATGGTTTTACGCGATAAGTGGAAGGGATAGAGTCTTTCTTCTTGAGAGATGAAATTTTTCGGATAAGCCTATCCAAATCCTTGACTTCCAGATTCGTCGACAAGCGATCTGTGTCTTCATCGCCAACATAATTCCAGAAAGGGTTTTTGCGAGCCTGAAGAGGCTGCACTCTAGTCCTAAGGAAATACGCTGTAATTTGGATGCCTGATAATTCTTTTCCACGAGTATTTTGCAACTCATGGATGCGAGTCATCAGGGCCTCTGTCGAAGTTCTTTCCTTCTTCGCGTAACGGCGGCGAAGGATTTTCTCGGCACCGTCAAAAGGAGGAATGTTGTCTTTGGCGCATCCATGGTTTTCTTCACGAATATATAACCACTTCTTGCGCCACCCTTGAACGGAGTCGGGAGTTTGACGTCGAAATAGTTGACGGAGGAACGAAGAATAATAACGCCGCCTATATTATAGGCGACATTGGCAGAGCCATTACGGCGACAAAGAAAATGCGCTTCCATAATGCCCAGTTAGGCTGGACACCAAGGAAGGCTTCGCAGAGAGTGATGAAGATAGAAATGTGAAGGATAGAGTTGGGCGTGAGGTGGTGAAGTTGGAGACCATAAACATAAAGTAATCCTCGAAGAAAAGGGTGAATGGGGCGGAAACACCGCGGATGAGGTGATCAACAAAACTTACCCGATACCCCATTGGAGGGGTTGGGTAGCTTTCTTCAGAAGCAAACCGCTTTGGGTTTCTTGCTAATCCCCAGCTTCTTCAAGAGATTCAGGTCCCGGTTCGTGATCTTGGACCTCTCCCACTCCGCGGCTCCTAGATCTGCGGCAGCCATCGATGAATCAGGTGTGCTGTGCCGGTCAGCACGCGTGGCATCAACAATGGCGGCGGAGTGTAGCTGCGAAGAGAAGAGCTCTGGAGCTGTGGAGCGCAGGAGGAAGTTTTGCAGAGGAAAGCAGGGGAACGGCGCGCGGAAGTGTTCGAGGAAGAAGAAGGGGATCTTATATGAGGTGCGGTGAAGCGGCGGACCGTTGGATGGAAAAGAATGCGAGATGATCACCACGTGGAAACAAGGGTAAAAAGGTATTTTAACATTGACGAGGTTACAGAACGTGTGCCAGAAAAAGGGGAGAACATGTGTCCCCCACTTGCACGACGTGTCCGTTAGATCAGGAATTGGGACCCACAAGGCAGTGAAAGAAGCGGTAATGGTCAGTTTTCAAAATAGAAATCGTGGCTATCATCAGCAATGACGTCGTCAAGATAAAAGAAAAGCTCGACTATGAGGTTTCAAAAGTTTATCGACAACATAAGATTATCTCGGGAGCCTTTGATCAAATACAAGTTTTTGCCCAAACGCTCGGGGGCTACTCTGGAAAAAGAAAATTTCAAGTATGACAAAATAGAAATGGCAAGAGCCTATGATCAAATACAAGTATTTGTTCATAGCCTCGGGGACTACTCCCATCGGGAGCTGGTCGCGCACCCGATAAATATAAAAATATCGAGAAGGATTATAAATATAGCGGCAAGGAACATTAATCTGTGGAGCCTACACCCAAGCACAAGTCCTTGGCTGCGCGGGGGCTACTCCGGGAACGCTGTACGCGTGCTCGATGAATTTTATTAAAAGAAGAAGTACAGTGAGTATATTTCGAGTTATGGATAACTCTACATATACTCCCATCGGGAAGACAAAAAAAGTCATCAAATATGACTCGATAAAATGTGCTATTCCAGCAGTCGAAAAGCACTCGACAAAATATTCTCAGAGCGCTAAAAGTCGCGAATAAATCTCTGAATGCCGCAAAACTTTGCGAAGGTAAGACCCAGATCCGTTCTGGCGTGGCACCGTCTCCGACGGCGGATTGCTACTATTTTCCGTATCGATACGAAGAAAAATCCTAACGGACGCGTTAGGTACCCGATAAAATGGGACTCGACAGATGGTAAGACCTTAAGCGGCACTTGTCGAAGTTTACACAGTATCCCGAGATCATGTCCGGGGGACGTGATCTTGAAGTAGGTTTTTGCGGATTGCCACTAGAGCGGTTAACTAGTACCGATCCGTCAGATGAACTAGCCCCAACTACCGTTATCCCTGTACAACATAATGTTTACATATCGAAAGATTATGTAATGAGTAAAATTGGAGATTTTCCTTGATTCTTCGATTCAAGAAAAATCTCGGGGGACATAGGCATCCCCAATGGGCCTGCCAAAGATGGTACCCGGGGTTTATTCAAGGCCCAAAACCCGAAGAATAAGAAGACTTGGAAGCCCATTTAGTGTTAAGGAAAGATAGTTTGTATTAGGAAAGATATAGATTTGTAATCTTACGAGCTGGGTACGAAACCCTCTCGAACTCTGTAACTTGTGTATTACGAAACCCTCGGCTCCGCCTCCTATATAAGGGGGAGTCGAGGGACGAAGAAAGGGATCGAATATACTTGTCAGCATAACCCTAGTTTTCATAATCGTCGAGTACTTTTCGCCTGAACCTTCGAGATCTACTTGCCCTCTACTTCTAGCAAAACCCTAGTCTACAATCTGTAGGCATTGACAAGTTAATCCTTTGTCAGTCGCCCCCTACAAATACATGCCGATTTGGGTTTTCGGTCTCGGCCTGAAAAAAATTTGTTTTGCTTCTTTTACGGTGACTGATCGGCACCGTATTTCGGTCCAAACCCATAAACTGGCAGTTGCTTTCGGTTTTAGGACTTTGATGGGCTCTGCTAGAGATGCTCTAACCATATATTTCATTAGACAATCTGTTGTCTCACAGAGATTACACATATGGTCATCACCCAAGACAAACGTGCTTGTTAAACAAACTTGCACAAAGAAACCCATAAGAAGTAAAATTAAAATTTCACCTTTGGAGAAACTTGTGCCTTGCCGAACTGCCGTTCTCCATCGTCCTCCGCCACCACCAAGGAAGCACCGAAAAAAGAGGCAAACACCCGTCATACCTAGATCTGGGAGAGCACCTTCGTATACAAGGATGCTTTTCGAGCCGATGAACCAGACCGTCGCAAGCGATGAGACCGAGACTTTGTGGCACATTGGCCGGGGATCTTCCCCTGGTCACCAAATCCCGACGCCGTCAACTTCATCCAACGCAGTCGGAGAAGAGCAACGCCACCTCCTTTCGTCATTCACGCACCGAACTGCAAGACACCAAACAAACCTACAACATTTCGTTTTCTAAAGTTCAATAAAAATATGTTTCTATTTACATTTTCATTATTTTTTATTTCTCTAAATTAATTTTCCTATGATTCCCCTTTTGGTTAGATTTTGGTTTATTTTATTTCATGATTTCTAAATATATGTTCAATTTAACTTAAACCGTGTTTCCAGGGTAGTAGCTATTTTATCAGCGGCCTTAAAAATAGATCCTCCTAAAGGAGGGAGGGGTTTCACAGCTGCTGAAATTATGCTCCATTCAATAAAAAAATTACGCCAATAATTGCAACTTTTTCATGATTGCCAAAATCCTATTCCAGTTAGTCCAATTGTGTTTTGCTAGTAGTTATGGTTTGTTCCTTATGTGCTAAAGTTTGTTATTATGCTTGTCTAAATTTTGTTACTCTTTTACTCCTGAATTTTTTCATGTACTTTTAAACTCTAAAATTATATATCAAATGATGTTGCATTTGCAGATGTTATTTGTTCTTTTGGCACTAATTTTTTCTTCCATTTGGTTCAGTGTTTTTATTCCGCTAAAAGTCTTGAGTCGGTTGAAGGTGCGCTAAATTGTTTCGCTTGGTCTGAATTGTTACACCATTTATACTCGTTATTTGATCCAAGACGCTAAACCTTGTTCTCGTTGGTATATAATTCTGACATGTGTTCACTGGTAGAAAAAAGGGCTTCCGTCCAGCCCCATTAGTCGCGAAAATATAGGAACCGCGACCAATGGGGTCTTTAGTCGCGGTTCGGGAGGCGAACCGCGACCAAAGGCCTGGGCCCAGCGCGCGGTGGCTGGTGGACGGGAGGGGCTTTAGTCGCGGTTGGCCGAACCAGCCGCATACCTGGCCCAAAGGCCTTTAGTCGCGGTTGGCCAGGAGAACCGCGACTAAAGGCCCATCCCTATAAAAGGGCCTCAACTCACTGCACTTAGCCATTTGGTGCCACTTCTCTTCACAAACTTCACAAGGAGGTGTTAGGTTTGCTTTTGGTTCCTCTTATGCACACAAGGTGTTTGATGAAATGCCCCAAGAGCATGAAACAAACATGATATGAAGTGTCGGAGCCACACTTGAGCTTCCTCATTTATTTTTTCCTCATAGTTAGACACACTGTTCAAAAACTAGGCCGATTCAACGATTACTAGGCCGATTAATCGCTACTAGGGGCTTGACCGTGTCGATTACCATTAATCTCTTGTGTTAATCCTTTAGCCCGATTAATCAGTCCGAAAGTCCGATTACTAGGTATTTTCCCGATTAACTACCACACTTGGTCAAAAATTACAATATTTTCAATGCATATCGCTAATACAGGCGCTACCCCTCCCCAATAAAGTAGATTTACAATATTTTTCTAGGATTTTAGGCTTTAGAGAAATAGGGAGAGAGATATATAGAGGCTCATATACTATTATTATTATATAAATTGTTTTAAGTGCTAATTTGTGTAGGTTGCACCGATTAATAGCCGACCGATTAAATCAGTTAATCGTCCGAATTTCGATTAATCCCTACTCCCAAGCCGGCCGAGCAGTTAACGATTACCGATTTCCTTAACATTGGTTAGACAAGATCGTTGTTGTGGTTTCTTGTTCCTTGACTGTTTTGGTGGTCGCTTAGAGCCTTAGAGCATCTCCACTCGTCCCCCCGACGAGGCCCCCAGGACGGCGATTTGTCATCCGGATGGACGAAAATGGCCCAGTCGCGCCCTCGGTTCCTCGTTTTCGTCCGGATTAGGCCTTTCATCCGTCCAGCCCAGGCCATCCCGGCCCCGGGAGCGCTCGGGGACTCCGGATGAGAGAAAATCGCGGGAAACGTTTGTGGCCCCGACCTCGGCGACAATGGCATGGGTTTCTACGGCAATACCCTCGTCTTCCCGATCTACGGCACTACCCTTGTCTTCCCGATCTACGACAATACCATCGTCGAACGAAAGCTTTGAACTCTCAAGTGGTGCAACATAGTCAAATTATATATAATTCGAATAAACATAAAAATTACATATAAAAACTTTAAAACTAACTTTAACTAATTCTTCTTCCTAGATGGCCCCGCCTCATCGTCGTGGCGGCGACGCTTCCGGCTCGTCCTCTCGTCGGAGGAAGTTGAGTCCTTAGCGTTCTCATCAGCCTCTGCGTCCTCCTCCTCCGCCTGCTCCTCGGCTTCTTCCTCGGCCTGCTCCTCGGCCGGCTCCTCGGCCTGCTCCTCGGGCTGCTCCTCGGCCGGCTCCACGGCCGGCTCCTCGGCCTCTTCGTCCTCCTCCTCGTCGTCATCCCATTCGTCCTCGCTGGCCGGCGGGGGAATCGTCGCTGCTGGACGATGCAGCTCGATCCCACCAATGGCGCCATCCAGCGGCTTCCCCTCGCTGTCGGTGTCCGATGGCCAAGACCAATCGCTCATGGTTGACAGAAGATGGTGAGGAGAGAATAGATGAATGGCGGCGTCGGCCGAAACCGTATATGTAGGTCTCTCGACGAAGAGAGCGGCGGTTGCTCTTCCTCGGAGTTCATGCTCCATTACGGCGGTTGTCGCGTCGAGGCGACTTCGATCGTTCCCGACGAGGCGTTTGGGCTCTCCAGACCACTTACGGCGGTTCAAAGCGACGAGGGCACTCCGATGGTTGCCCTTCCCGGCGACACCGTCGCTATGCACGCGGTGGGTGAAGGCGACCATGGGCTCGCCACTGGGAAAATGGGCCTCCCCAGGCCAAAAAATACATCCATCCGGCGCTAAATAGCGCCGGATTTTGGCCTGGGGAGCCCCAACGGCTGGGGATGCTCTTACTTATCTATCTAATTTAACACATGCAGCATGGTTCCAAAAAAAATCCGACCTGTGGCTATGACTTGTTCTATGGACGCAGAAAATTCCTACTCAATTTTTTGTTGGGCATGAAGTTATGATTTGTTCCATGGACACTATTTTTCACCATTTTAACACATAATTTTTTTGGCATGTATTTGTGATATGCTCCTCATATGCTTAATTTAGTTCTATTTGGTCCATGCCTGTTCTTCACCGGGCGGGATGAGGGAGAAGCACCCAGCTGACCTAAAAGCAAGATCAGGACGCGACGAGCAGCGGTTCCGCTCCGTCCCTGTCAGGACCCGATCGAGCGATTTCGCCTGCGTCACCCTACGCGCGTCCATGGACCATGGTGCTGCACTTGCTCTCCTTGCTCGTCCAACCAACGGCGCAGAAGTCCACTGGAGTCGCCGTCTCAGTTCTCTTTAACTTGGCGACCTCGGGCGCTGCTCAAGTCCCCGTTTGTTTTTCTCAGTCTCTAGTTCTCCTTTGAGCTTCACATCGGCGAGTACGTTTAATTTGCAGCGCCTTTAATCGATCTTTTTGTTTGGCTTTGCCAAAGGCCGCTTAATTATTTGAGACACGAGCTAACCATACCAACTGATACTAGTTCGAAGCCTAGACGTTTCTTATGACAATGCCCATCCCCTCTGTTCGTTATTTTTCAGAGCTTTTTGTACGTATTTACATACAATAATTGCGGTAGACGATGGAAGAGCACTCCAACTGCCAAGACCTCTTTGTCTGATCACTTGCTGCCTTCTTGCGCTTTGCATAATGCATGAACCGCAACGAGCAGCCGACTACACTTTGCCTCCCCGACCATTCAGCCATTCAGGGATCTTTTGCGTGACAGGGAAATAAAGAGATCATAGGAGTTCATCTCAAATATTGGAACCACACAAGCCAATGGCTCTATTCCCCTACTTAGTTTTTGCACCCTTCTTTTGCCTGGTGGGGCAGCGTATTGCTTGCTTTCTTCCACTTTGCTGGGCCTAGCTAATGTTAGACTGGCGCCTGTGCACATTTTAGTGGTGGAAAGAAAAAGGCATATACGATATATGCATTCTCTTTACAATTGCTTTGCAGTTGCAGGCAATGTAGGCTATCTCATACCATAGCTAGCTAGCATGTTTTTTTAATTGTGTTGCAAGACCTGTGCCTTAAAAGAAGAAGACCAATAGGTGTGAAGCCCAGTACGTACTAGCTACTCTTAGTAGTGATGCAAGCCTACTGCAAATTTAGAACCAAGGCAGCCAATGGAAGCCAACTGCGCAGGCAAAATGCAGAGTTTTCTTTCTGTTCCGAGATTAGAGCGAAAAAGCGGGAGCACCATGGCACTTGAGTGGGAGCTTGATTGAACTTAAAGATCCAAGCTTTTCGGTTATGAAACAAAGATGACTGAATCTTTGACTAGGGATTCCAATATGCATCAAACTTTAGTTAAGAGTCTACCTGCTCAATCATGCTTTGATGCTCGCTCTTTCGGTATACATACAAGGACATGCATGATTCAGTATAGCTTTGCCGCAAAAAAATCAGTTGAACTTTTCATTAGTGCCATACTGATACTATTGTGTTGGACAAAAGGTTGTCACTCAAAATTCAAATCCAGTAGGGCCTAGGAGCAAATATTAGAGATGGTGTGTGTCTTCATCAGTGTAATGTTGGAACAAATATATAAAATGCATTTAGTTTCATGCATGCGTTGGTTATTAGCCAGAACCTGATCAACTGGGATGTACCCACTTGGATCGTTCACCAATTATATCCGGTCTGTCACGCTTCCCACCTCACACGGACAAAGACAAATTGAGAGGCACGACGAGGGCTGAATAGCGGCTCGATAGGGCAACCATAGTCCATAGCTGCTCCTAGGTCATACGTGTGTGGGCACCTAGGAGTACATTACAACTTCGAATTGGGAGCTATCTACAATGTTGTAGTACATGGATTAAAATTGAACTGAAAATTTCCGAATAGAATGTAAGTGGCACCTGAATATTTCACATTCGGTACCAAGTTAAGGCCCAGTTCTTTTCAGCCTCTAGGACAGCTTCCTTGGGAAGCGTCCATCCCCAGCTTCCACTAGTTTTGCCTAAACTAATTTGGAAGGCTAACCAAAATTAGGGGGGGGGGGGGGGGGGCAACTTCTCGAGAAAGCCTAACCATTATTCAGGGGCAACTTCTCCAGGAAGCCGGGGAGGGCAGCCTGGTGGGAGAAACTACACCGGCCTCCCACCACTCAACGAAGTTTGATTTTGAAACTAACATTTAGGAGGTAAATATGCCTAAATCTATTATGCATATTGCACTTACGAAGTCAACATGATTATGCCATGATTAAGGCAACTCTCAACTCTCCTGCATTGCCATGCATGTAGAAAAATATATGAGACCCGTCTTTTATAGTTTCCTAGCACCAATGGCAAAGATCCACACAAAACGACTCTAGAGGTGTTTATAGGTAGAAAAAACATTTCTCTTAGAAAAGCATTTTCTTTGGATATATTGGGGGCATATATATATACGGCTGTGTGCATCCTAGTTATGCAGAGGCTGGGTGTATTACGTCAAACTTTAAAGTAATAAATCGCCCTTTTTTGAAAAATTGGGGTCATATATATTGCAATGCTAGCGGTAGGCAGAATTTTGGCGCAAAAATGATTATGACATGATTAAGTCTACCAACTCTCAACTCTCCCTGCATTGCCATGCAGCAAAATCTAGGAGATCATTTCCTAGCTAGCACCAATTGTAAAGATCCAAACAAAACAAGCCTAGAGATATTTATAGGTACAAAAAATATTACCCATAAAAGAATGTTACCCCAAGGTATTCGTCAATGTATTTCTCTAGATATATTTGGGCCATATACTGTGCGACAGTTAGGGTTGCAAAGCGGACACCCCGCAAATTAACCCATATAAGGTATATCAAAAATCAAATATGTTTAAATGTCAAGTAAAAATCGTGCTAGGTTGACTTTTAAACCACCAATATGCGGATGTAGGGTCGAATAACGCCACCAAGGGGAAGAATTTCAGCACGAGTAAGCAGCCGTTCCAGGCTTCCAGCGCAATGCCATGCCCGGCTACCGTCCGGATATATATACGGCGAATCTACAACAACTATACCCAGCACGATCGATCGTATACATGCGAAACATGCTTCGTCTCCCAGCATCCGCGAAACCAAGCACAAGCAGACGAGTATATTACAGGGACAGACAAGAACAGCAACATGAGTATGCACAGGAAGGCGACGTCGACACGCGGAAGCAGTTCCTGCGCGAGAGCAAGGAACCGCTGCTCGATCAGCTCGACGTCCCTGCCGCGAAAGGGCGCAGGTAGGATCGCACTGTGGAAGTGTGGAGGATTCGGAGGCAGGAAAGGCCGCGCACGTCGGCGTGTGCCGGCCCCGGATCGTTCCGCCTGTCTAACCTAAGATGCTACAGGCGCAAGGGTGGGTAGTATCCGCGGCTGTGGCCGACGCATATGTTCATGTGTCTCTTTCAGAATGTAAGCCATGGTAGCTAGTGCCACTGCCGCTGTACGTGTAGATCATGTTGCCGTCCACTTGGACGCCACGGTGAGAGGTTTCCAAATTACAAGGAATTTCGAGGAGTAATCACTCACTTTGGAATCGATCGGCTGCTGCGCGGAAGGGGAAGCGCACGAGAATCGCTGTAATGGAAGGTGTGTTCCGCGGGCGCGTGTTCACGAGCTAGCTAGGATGATCGGCCTTAAACCTTGCTAACTAAAGCAGTGCGAAATCGTTAAGGATCTGTGCAATTCGGTGCCCTCGCATCACCTCTACCGTGGGTCAGGCCCAGGGTTCAGAAAACGCAGGGTTGCATCTGATTCTGATCTGAACAATGTTTTCTTCCAGCTGTATCAGCTGTATGGGGAACATACCCGCAGGATCAAAAGTTCTTCGAGACAAGCGATGGATTTGCCCTGCGCCACCAACCGCGCGCCTTTCTCCTTCGACAATGTCCAAAAACCGTGTACTAGTCTACTCTGCGTATAGCCCGCGCTATGCCTTTTCGGCCCTTTCCTCTTACTTCCTCGCCACAATCATGCCCCAGGGGAAATGTTTCCAGCGACAGTTTGATTGTGTTGATTCCCCTCCAAGGTCTTTGGTAAAGCACCAAAAAAGGATGTTACCAGCTAGACAAGAGGCAACTACAAAAGGGCCACCTGCCTTTAACATTTAGACCTTTGATAAGACTAGAGGTGCACGATTATTGAGGAGAAATAACAACATCAATAGAACACCTAGATCGAATTGTTACCAAGTCGAGCGAGCACGCCTATATATCAGGCTGTCATAGTTGGAAGCAACACATGGGTGGAGGCTCCCAGTAGGGCAAATGTAGGGCACCTGTCATACCTTGATTTTTGGCGAAAACATTTAGATCTATATATTTTTCTAAACATATTGGGTGGTCATACGTCGAAAAATGGATCATATACGAGGAAGTTATGTTTATATTAGTAAACACTAAACAAAATTGGTTCCAAGAAACAAAAAGGACTAGGTCTATTCTAGTTAGAAACCAACTCTTTCTCTTTGCACTAGCTAATTCTCAATATAAACCCGACACTTTATAACGTACTAGGTGGGGTATTTAAGGAGAACTCGAGGGTATTTTTGCCAGCTTATAGGGTAGCTGAAACCAACTTAAGTTGTACGTTGGATTATGCTTTACGCTTGTACTTTATCTTTGTATATTTATTGATATAAATTCTATTTGTATTTGTTTAGTCAATTTTTTGTTAAGGATGTTAGGACATGTTTTCGCAAATGCGAAATGATGACTGAGAGCCTCTCTTGGAAGATGTCAATTTGGGCAGAATAATAGCACCATAACCCTAAGTATGGATGAGATGGTACCAAAATTGGGAAATCCAAAAAAAAAAGGAAAATTGCACAAGTCACTTGATTATTTTTACAGTATAGACACCTGCTATTTTGCCATAAACTCTATTACCATATATTTTCACCGTCGCTTTAGCTATCTTCAGAGTTCCTGAAAAACTTGTCTTGACTCAAGAGACTCGTTTTCGACATTCAATGTGAATAACCCGTCCCATCTTACCTAGATTTATCATGGAGATTTATCTATTTATGAGCATTATCTTAAATGAGCATATACAAGATAATCTTGAACAATTCATTATTCATACATTGATAATTATACTCTTTAGAGATTTTCTAGATATTTGAAAGACATGCCATGTTTCATATGGTGTATTGCCTCATTGACCTATCATTGCTTTTACCGGTCATGATGACAATAGTTGAAAGAGCCTTCTCAGCGACGAGGGTCATGAATATTGAGTTGAGCAACAAGATGTCTGCAATGGCTTCTCCGATCGAGGGATATTCACATGTCTCGATTAATAAAATTATGGAAGATACTAAAACAATGATATATCTTTGCCATTGAATAAAACTTCTATACGTCATTAAAGCTTTATTATCAGTATGTTTGAGGTTCTACTTATATTCAATTTTATTGTTTCAAGTTACTATGTCAGAATCATAGATAGTGTTAATGCCGCATCAGTATTTTGGTATTCCATTTTAGAGTTTTTCCTACCTAAAATTATTTCCGTCCTTCGCCACTGGAATAACATGGATTAGTATCATGCATGTGTCATTAATATATGTTATTACTTCATATACATGGGGTAGTGTCATAGAAGGATTCATTTATTTGTTTGTATAGCCGTGTAGTCTACTTAGCACATAGCGTGCTATATCTCTTTGTTTCCCCCGATCTTAGAGCATCTCCAACCGGTGATGTAAAATAAGGCGGGCATTTGTTCTTGTGTCTTGCAACTATTTAGGGCACCAAAATATTTTCAGCGATTCCAGATAATGTAAAATAGGGCACCTTTCCAATTCCAGGTGATTTAAAATATGTCACTATCACCATTTTGACAGAGTTTGAAACTTTGAAACATTTCAATTGTAGTTCCACTTTGACACATAGTTGAACATTTGCATTACCATTGTTTCATACATACACACTTCAACTTTTCGATGTGGACATCCTACGACACTTCGAGACTAAATAGATATCATCGACCTCGACACTACAACACTACGACATAGACCTCGACGATGCTTTGACACTCAGATACCTAGAGATCGTCCCAGAAATCATTGCAATCCTCATCATCGGAGGATTGGGATAGTGGCATCCAAAATGAGTCGCCCATCTTCTCGTCCGAAAACTCGATCGATAATGATGGTGGAAGGATTGGCCTCCCCCCAAGATGTCAAAACTATGGATGCACGAGCAGCTGTCTTATTTCTATCGCTCCTCTCAGCGTAGAAGTCGAGCTCCACATACACGAGTGAATGTACTAGGACGTCGCCTAGAGGGGGGGTGAATAGGCGGTGTATAAAAACTTCTACTTGAGAGCTAAACTAGGCGGAATAAAACTAAGTGTTTACTAGTTTAGCTCAAAGCCTATCAACTAGGGGATTGCCTAAGTGCTCCAACAACCTATGCTAGCATGATGAGCAACAAGGTGATAACTGTTGAGAATGAGCAACTATATTCACAGAGGGCCATAGGCCAGTACATGTACATGTGTGACAATGTGCAGGTAAGCCCCTCATACACTGGGGAATAACGGAGAAGGAAACTATACAACTCTAACACCCCCCCTCAAACTCATGGTGGATCAACACCACTGAGTTTGGAGAGAAAGAAACCATGCTGTGCTCTAGTCTGGGCCTTCATGAAGAAGTCAGCAAGCTGAAGCTCTGAAGGCACATAATGAAGAGCCATAAATGCTGCAAGCATGACGCACATAGAAAGCATCAACACCAATGTGTTTGGTGAGCTCGTGCTTCACCGGATCACGCGCAATGCGATGGCACCAGATCATAAGAGCGGAGTCGGAGCATCAGCAGAAACACCAAAGTCCGCAAGTAACCAGCGTAACCAAGTCACCTCAGCTGTCAATAGAGCCATCGCTCGCAACTCAGCCTCAACACTCGAACGGGAGACTGCAACCTGCTTCTTGGTCTTCCAAGCAATAAGAGAGCCACCAAGAAAGACACAGTAGGCAGAAAGAGACTTGCGATCCTCTGGATCGCTAGCCCAGGTAGCATCTGAGTAGGTATGGAGCTGTAAGGAGCTGGAGCGAGGAAAGAAAATCCGACAAGAGATGGTGCCACGAAGATAGCGAAGGACACGGAGAAGATGACTATAGTGGACACTGGTGGGAGCAGACATGAACTGACTTAGAATATGGACTGGGTAGGAGATGTCAGGACGTGTGACAGCAAGGTAGACAAGACTCCCAACCAAGTGACGATAGCGAGTTGGGTCCGGAAGAGGGTCACCATCAGTGGACCGGAGGCGTACATTGAGCTCCATAGGAGTCTCAATAATGCGCTCATCACCAAGAGCGGCACGAGTGAGAAGGTCCTGAATATACTTCTCCTGGGAGATATAGAAGCCATCGGAGGTAGAGGAAACCTCAAGCCCAAGAAAGTAGCGGAGAGGACCAAGATCAGTCATGAGAAACTGATCACGAAGACGGGCCTTGACAAAGGCAATGTACTCAGGGTCGTCGCCTGTGATGATCATGTCGTCAACATAAAGAAGAAGCAGAGTCCGACCACGAGAGGATGTGTGGACAAAAAGCGCAGGGTCATGGGCGCTAGGGACGAAACCAGCAGCAATGACCACAGAGGCAAAACGCTGAAACCAAGCGAGGGCTTGTTTAAGGCCAGAGAGCGCCGGAGACGATGACCATGCCATCGGGTACAGGTAGCCAGGAGGTGGCTGCATGTATACCTCCTCACTTAACTCGCCGTTAAGGAAAGCATTCTGCACATCAAGCTGAGAGAGGCAGGACGGTGACGACGGCAGAAGAGTACGAACAATGGTCATGTGAGCCACAGAAAGGTCTCGTCATAGTCACGGCCATGCTCCTGCTGAAAGCCGCGAGCGACAAGGCGAGCCTTGTAGCGCTCAAGAGAACCATCAGAGCGATTCTTGATCTTGTAGACCCACTTGCAAGTGATGGGACGAATAGAGGAAGGAGGAGTGACAACATCCCAAGTGCCAGTACGCTCAAGAGCAGCAATCTCCTCAGCCATCGCTAGCTGCCATTCGGGATGAGCAAGGGCATCCCGATAAGTGGTCGGCTCAAGGGCAGCAGAAAGACCGTAGTGAGTGGGAGAATAGCGATCAGGAGGAGGACGAGGACGAGCACGAAGATGGTGAGTCGGCTCGGACGGAGAGAGCATCACATCAGAGGTAGAGGGTATAGCAGGAGAAGCAGTATCATCCGCACGGGGACGACGGGAGTAGTGAAAAGGGTAGGGAGGGACAACCGTAGTCGAGGAAGGTGACATGGGAGGGGAAGATGTGGAGGGTGGGGACGGTGGTGAGGGAGGAGAGGGGGTCTGGCGGGTGAAGGAGGAGAAGGTGGTGAGAGACTCGGCAGAGTAGGGACCGGAGGCACAGGAGGAGGTGAGTCAGGGAAACATGAGAAAAGAGATATCATCCACCGAGAAGGAAGAGGAGGAGGGACGCGGGTAGAAAGGACGGGACTCATCAAAAGTGACATCCCGAGATATGCGCATCCGACGACCAATAGGATCCCAACACTTATATCCTTTGTGCTCAGGGCTATAGCCAAGGAAGACACACTCAACCGATTGAGCACTCAGCTTGGTGCGTTCGCGTGGAGCAAGAAGAACATAGCAAACGCAACCAAAAAGACGAAGGGTCGAGTAATCGGAGTGTGACCAGTGAGACGCTCAAGAGGAATACCACCCTGCAAGGCTGTGGAGGGCTGAAGGTTGATGAGATAGGTGGAAATAGACACAGCCTCAGCCCAGTGAGGAGAAAGAGGCAGCGATCATCATCGCACGTGCTCTCAAGCAGGTGGCGATGCTTGCGCTCAGCCACGCCATTTCGGGCATGGGCGCCAGGGCAGGAAAACTGGGCAAGAGTACCCTGCTCGGCAAGAAAACCATGCGCACTGGGAGATATACTCACCGGCAGAATCAGCCCGAAAGACACGTACAGGTGTGGAAAACTGAGTATGGACCATGGCAGCAAAGCGCTTATATATCGAGAGAACCTCGCTGCGAGAAGTCATAAAATAAATCCAAGTGTGGCGAGAGAAATCATCGATAAAAAGAACATAGTAGCGGTGGCCCCCCTTGGAAGCAAAAGGAGCCGGACCCCATACATCAGAATGGACCAAATCAAACGGACGCTGAGATACAGACACACTAGTAGGATAAGGTAACTGATTTGTTTACCAAGCCTACAACCACGACAACCCTGAAGCGAGACATCTCCTGAGACAGGCCCTAGAAGACCTCGACGAAGTAAAGATGACAAGCGTGAACCACATAGATGACCAAGACGGTGGTGCCACTGCTGAAAGGAGGCGGTGGTGGAAGCAGCAAGCACGCATGGAGCGGTCGATGGAGTGTGGGAAGAAGGAACATGAAGCCAGTCAAGCTCCCAAAGTCCCTGGGAGTCACGGCACCGAGGGCCAGCCCCAACGAGGGCCCGAGTGTGAGTGTCCTGAACAGAACAAGAATCAACATCAAGAATGACCCGACAACCAGAATCAGTGAGTTGGGCAGCGGAAAACAAATTCATGGTAAGACGGGGAACATGAGAAACATCAGGAACGGAAAATGAGGAAGTAGAAAGAGTGTCACGACTAGAAACAGGGAGAGAAGTGACATCGGTAGTAAGAACACTAACATGAAGAGGAAGAGGTCGAAGAGAAGAAAGAGAGGAAGAATCAGGAGACATGTGAAAAGAACCTCCAGAATCCAGAACCCACGAAGATGTACCTGACTGTGGAGAGGAAACAGGCGCGGAGGCGCACGTTGAAGCGAGCGGAGGAGGCAAGGAGGCGCGAAGTCGCACTATATCTGCTCAGTGAAGCCGGCGGTGACAGGTGTTGAGGGTGGAGCACGAGGAGGCACACCACGCCGGTAGCGGTCAGACTCAAGGTGACCAGGCCTCCGACGGTGAGTGCAGAACCGAGGAGGGCGAGCGACCCCCACCGCGAGAAGAGCGGGCTCCTCCAGAAGCAGGCCGGTGTAGGAAGAAGCGGCGAGGCAGGGGCCTCGAGCAGCAAGAGCAGAAGGTGTGCAGGCCGGCACCACGCGAGTCTCCTCCATGAAGCTCGGTCAAGACCTCGAGATAGGAACACACCTCGAGCAAACAACCGAGCACGACGAGGCTCAAACTGGCGAAGTCGAGACAGGAACTCATGGATCCTCTGGAAGTCCATATCCGAACGTCTGTCCGGCAACAACGGCAAGTACCACATACAGCCGCGAAGGGAGTCAGCCGGCGCCGGATCGCCGCACTGGGTGTAGAATTCATCAACGATGAGTCACCCTGCGAAGATCATGCTCCCGACGCAACACAGATAAGTCAGAGAATCCCCGGAGCTGATAGCGCGACGAAGGTGAGACCACATCTCAGCGACGTAGCGAGGCGCATAAACTCAGAAGCAAGCGTGGCTGCACACTCTGCGAAAGAACAATGGCAGCTCGGCATCCTCATCACACCACGAGTAAAGGTAGCCAAGCTATCCCGGTAGGAGTCAAGAGCCTCGGAATAGGCAAGTACGCTCATCATAAGCCTCATCAGCAGAGTCTCGCAGACTTATGCGTCCCGATCAGCCTGCGTAGCATCCTCAGCAACTGTGGCACGACGGTGGAGTAGGAGGCACAAGAGAGGATGCGGCGGACAAGAGACCTCGCCAGTAAGAACACCCCACAGCCGAAGGCCACGCATGTGAATGCGCATAAAGGCAGTAAACTCCCCATAATTGGTACCATCAAAAATCACAGGGCACCGGGGAATACTGACATACCCAGATGAAGATGACGCCATCTTCCTGCAAATTTTTTTTTGCTCAGATCACGATCTGGATCGGGATCTCAGGCTGGCCGCCCGTGACCGCCAGAGACAGGCAGCATCGGAGGCGCCAGAGACAGGCGGCGTGACCGGCGGCGGTGCGGCGCCGGAGATGGCCGGCACAGCCGGCAGCGGGACGGCACCGGAGATGACCGGCACGGCCAACAGCGGGCAGCGCCAGCAGAGGGCTAGGCGGCGCCGATGGAGGTCGGGGCGGCGCCGGAGATGGCCGGGGTCGGGGCGGCGCCGGAGATGACCGGAGATGGCCGGCAACAGCATCGGAGATGGCCGGATTGGCTCGATTTTGAGCTCAAAATTTGACGAAAAAGGGGAAGAAAGAAGAAGGAGGAGCAGCGGCGGCCGGAAGGATCATCGGCGGCGGCGGTGTGGATCGAGCACGGAGTTGCAGCGTGCAAAGAGCTAGACCTAAAGCTCTGATACCATGTTGAGAATGAGCAACTATATTCACAGAGGGCCATAGGCCAGTACATGTACATGTGTGACAATGTGCAGGTAAGCCCTCATACACTGGGGAATAACGGAGAAGGAAACTATACAACTCTAACAATAACAAGATAGGTATAGCACATCAAGCAAGATAGATATCACAATGTAAAGCGCATAGGTAAAAGAGCTCGGGTTGAGAAGTAACCGGTGCACGAGGAGACGACGATGTATCCCGAAGTTTACACCCAAAGGTGCTACGTCTCCGTTGGAGCGGTGTGGAGGCACGAGGCACTCCAAGAAGCCAACTAGGGCCACCGTATTCTCCTCGAGCCCTTCCTCAAAGGAGGAACGTCTCGATCAACTAAGGGACCCTTGAGGGTGGTCACTGAGCCCGTACAAGCTTGAGCAAACTCCCAAGTATCAAGCTTGAGGCAACTCCACAACATGGAGGCTCTCAAGTACAAGGCCACAAGAGGCTACAACACGCCACACCGGAGACAAGGCCACCAAGACACCAACGCGCCACAACCGGCACCAAAACCACAAATGCTACCACACTCCACTAAGGCAACAACGCCACTAAGGCTACCACGCCACAAAGACGACAACGCCACAAAGACGACAAGGCCACAAAGGCTACAAGGCCATAAAAGGCTACAAGGCCACAAAAGGCAACAACACCACAAAGGTAACAAGGCCACTAAGGCTACACCACCACCAAGGTCAACATGCCCTCTACGAGACCGAAACCCCAGAGAGAACCCAAACCGATGCACCTAATGCAATGGCTAAGAACACCACTAAGATGCCCAAGTTCTTCTCTCCCAAATTCCAACAAAGTTACAAAAGCTATTGGGGGAATCAGGGAGGAAGAACAAATATGAGGAGAAACACCAAGCAACTCCAAGATCTAGATCTAGCAAGATCCCCTCATTTGGAGAGGGATTCAATTGGTGAAGCTAGATCTAGATCTCCTCTCTCCTTTCCCAAAAAATATGCAACAAATAGTGGGGGATCAAGAGGAGGAAGAAACAACTCAAGGTCAACAATGGAGGAGAGAGAATGGAGGGGAAGAAGTGTTTGGGTCGGAGGTAGAAGAGAGGTATAAATAGGGGGCCCAAAATATAGCTGTTGGGGGCTGGAAAAACGGTCAGATTCGCGCCCGAGCGGTACTACCGCTTTGGTATGCGGTACTACCGCTCTGGATTCGAAATCCCCACGAGAACTTGTCCATGTGGACACAAGCGGTACTACCGCTAGGTACCACAATGGGCTCCAAACCCTACCATATCCCAAGCGGATGGTACCGAAGCGTACGTAACACTAGTTACGGTACTTGGCCATAGGCGGTACTACCGCTCACAAGCGGTACTACCGCTCAAGGTACCGCAGGTACAGTAACTTGTTCTGTGGGACTTTATCAGCCGTAACACTAGTTACGGTACTTAATGATACCATAGGCGGTACTACCGCTCACAAGCGGTACTACCGCTCAAGGTACCGCAAAGGTACCGTAACTTGTTCTGTGGGACTTTTTCAGTGCAATGTAAAATCCATAACTTGAGCTAGGAAACTCGGAATGACATGAAACCAATTTTGTTTGAAAGAGGGCGACAAGAGCTATCACTAAAAAAATGGAAAAGAGTGAGTGATGATTTTCTCATGGTCATAGAGGTGTAACCTCTCAATATGGTATATCGGGAAAATCATCACCCTCGCACATGCAACATGCGATGCATCCGGAATCCGTTTCCGATGAGCTAGAGCTTGTCATGGAGATGAACACAAGCTCTAACTCATCTCATGGATAAGAACCAAGAACAACCAAGAAACACGATGCAATGCATGCAAGGTTTGAGCTCTCTCCGATGATGCGATCCACTATCCTATCGAGCACAAACCTTAACGTTGCGCGTTCCTCTCGAGTCGGCAAGCTCCGTCTTCATCCTCTTCATCATTGTACATGTCACCGTCTTCCTTCAACATACACGCCCTCCACCGTCTTCATCCATGTTCAACGCCGTCTTCTCTCTTCATCTTCAAGACCGTCTTCATCTCTCTTCGACACCGTCTTCGTCATTGTACTCCGTCTTCTCCATCTTGCAACCTTGAGTCCAACACATAGCTATGGACTTGACCTAAGATTGATTCTCAATGCAACCGTTAGTCCATAGGGATTGTCATCAATTACCAAAACCACACATGGGGTAATGGACATGTTCTTTCAACGAGCTCCAGATTTTTTTTCCAAAATTCAAAAAAAAGTCGACCTAGATCTAGGTCGTGGCCATGGGAGATGCATCTTCATCACCATGGCCATGGTCGTCACCATGGGCGTCGCACATGCAGGACGGAGAGGAGGTGGTTGCTGAGTAGCTCGCCGGAGGGAGGTCGGCTGGAAGCATCCATCGTCGGATGGAGGTCGAGGAGGTGGTCACCGGTGAGTAGCTTCAGGAGGTTCTCGCTGGAGGGAGGGAGATGAAGGAGGAGGTGGCCGGAGGTAGGAAGATGGAGGAGGAGGAGGAGGAGGAGGAGGAGGAGGAGAAGGAGAAGGTGGGCCGTCTGTTGTCAATATATACGCTAGCTTACCGCCAGTGCACCAATATGGTGGTGCGTTGGCGGTAATTTTTTAAATTTTTTCCATCAAAATCTAAGACCTCAGAAAACTGTTTTTTTTTATGTTGAGGAATCTAAAAAAATCGGTAAACAGCCATAGGCCGTTGAAATCGGATGTTTTTCGTACATACATTTTTCATGTAATTTTTTTTTCATCGGAGGTCGTATGCAACCAGAAAAGCCGTTTTAGCGATACATGATGCCAGTTTGCATAATATATTGAAATTCATGTTTGTTAATTTTCCTAACAACTAGAACATATAACACATGATCATCTCGAATTATTATATTTTTGAAGTTTCTATCATTTTTTTCAAAAATAAAAGGCAATCCACAGGGAGGGTGTGTGTGGAAGAAAATTCTGAGGCCCCTTACCGCTGCTGCGCCACTATGGTGGGGCACCGGTGGTAATCAACTTACCACCACGGTCCCACCATAGTGGTGCGCCGGCGGTAGGGGGGATTTTGTCCTGCCCCGGACATGTTCGAACCTCATCCCCGGCGCACTTGTTTTTTTCTACGTCGGTGGTATTTGGGCACCTCTAAATAGTGGTGCGTTGGTGGCAAATAGCACCGGCGTGCATATTTTTGACGCGCCGGCGGTAATTCGAGACCTATGACTGTTTTCCTTAGTGATGGGTGTTGTATATTTGCATCATCGGCCACATATTTTAGGGCGTGCCCAAATAATTTTAATCTAGTTTTTTTTTGGGTTTGCATCACCTATTGAAGCTTATTTTATTTTGTCAAAAGTGCCCTATATGACAGTTTTTTCAGGTTCCATTTTGTTTGGTAAAAGGGGATGTCGACCCTTAGTATTGGATCATGTAGGTCGATTTTCGTATATTGTTTTCCATGCATGCATGTGGTGTGCGTTTGCGCCATATCTCAGATATCGAATCCAAGAAGGAATAATTAGACACGATATCTCCGAAGAAAATCGTGACGGCGTCCCCATATCTCTGGCTGCACGTTTAAAGGTCGCATGCAACTATGCTACGGAGCATCAAATGCGCGCTCCGTCACCGCCGATCGAATCGGACGTGCTCGTCTAGCCGGGTATCTAGGTATACGTACGTAGCAGACATAATTTCCCACAAAGCCGATCGAAGTTATTCCGTTGCAACATCTGGGCGCCGAAGGAGAGAGATCTTCCTCGACTCATTTCATTCTTTTTTAAGCTTTTGTATCGAATAATCAACGCGGAGGTTAAGACATCTCGAACGGGGCGACGCATTTTGGACGTTTAAATTGTCCTCGCGCGTCTGTTTCCGTCACCCCGCGGACGCCGAAATGATCGCTAGACGCAAATTATCCGTTTGCGTCGGGGGCAACCCCAACGGGTCCGACGCATTTTGGAGAAACTTACATGAACCCCTTCCTAAATTGCTTGCACGGCTGCGAAATAGAATCGATATATTGTTTGATCATGCCATTAAACATACAAATTACATACAAATTACGAGAACAAACGCGAGAACAAACAAATTTTAAACTAGCTACTTCTTGTATTTTCTTGTTATAAGGCTCCGTCTTGTCATCCTCACGGATGCGCTTCCTGCTCGTCACCTCCTCCGAAGAGGTACTGCCGGTCGACGCGTCCGACGAGCTTAAGTTCCCCTCCGACGAGTGGCCATTGGGGTCTTCCTCGTCGTTGGTGAACGGATGACGAGCCTCCGCATGCGTCTGCGCCCTCGCCCGGACCCTTGCCTCCTTCCTTGCCGCCGCCACCTCCAGCCATGTCAACCTTGTGTCTGAGTCCTCCTCCTTGTCCTGGCCATCGAGACCAACCGCGTCCCCCTCCTCCTCGCCCTACGTCGGCGGGGGGCTAGAGTTGCTCGGCTTGACAGCTCTATCCCACCAATGACGCCATCCCGGCGACTTCCCCTCGTTGTCGGTGTCCGATGGCAACAACAGGTTGCTTATGGTAGCTAGCCGGTGTTGGAGAAGAAGATGAATGACAGCCGGTTGGAGATGTATTAGAGCAGGCGCAGGGGTTTTATTGAGCGGGATTAATGGCGGCGCGTATAACAAAGAGGTTTGCGGTTGCTCTTCCGCGGCGATTCGGCGCTCCATTCCGGCGGTTGGCGCGTCGATCGGCGCGGTTGCCAATCCGGCGGTTTCCCTCCCCGGTAGTTGTTCTGCTTTAATTCACATTGGCTCGAGCCAGAGTCGCTGCTAGGCGGGCCCATGGGAGAAGCGAGCGGACACTCGGCGCGACCGCGCAGCATCCGCGGAGACGCTAACGTGTCGCATATTTGTGCCGACATTATTTGTCGCCCCGCTGAAGCAGGGTGCAGGCGCATTTTCGGTCCACACGGACCCAAACCGGTCGTCGCTCCGTTGGAGATGCCCTTACTATGAAAGAGCGTTAGTTCGCCCATAGATAAATATCATCTCCATGCCGTATATATGCATGCATGCCGTCATGCACTCATTATTCCTAGCTCGAGGAATCCAGAAATGTGATGGATCGATCTGGGAATAATAAAACATGGTTGTGTGTGTTTTGCTAGCTAGGGCAGAACACACATTGCTGTTTTTGGTGGAACTTTTTTGCATCAAGAACCTGGCAAATTGCCGGGTGAATCGTCGAGCGAGCTTTATCCGTTACGGCCGATATGTGTTGTTAAATAGCGCTGGTCGTGGCTGTTCATCAGCCACGCATATAGCTTCCACGTACGCCAGCCTAAAGCCCGGAACATCGGAGCAAAGCATCATGGTACGCCCACTTGTATTGTGTTCCCAAGTTGAATGCTGAGTCTCGACTAGCTGCAATGAGCTCGATCAGCACCTTCTTGAATGCGTCCTTGTAATTCTGAGGGTGGTGGTTGCAGCCATTTCTTTTCTCTGCTTGCCCAAGCTTCTGTCCTTGTCTTCCTCGTCCGCAACTCGCAAGACAGGCGCTGAGTAACCAAAGGCATGGGAGAGTCGCTTTGTCGCCTCCTCATGCAGCCAGTGGCGCCCTGACACGGCAGCATACTGCAAGGCCGAACGGTGGCTCGCGAGCGGTGGCGTCACCGCGCACCTGAGTCCACATCGGCCACCACTCTCTAGGACTCGACTCCGCCTCATCAACTACCTAACTATTCGTCACCAGGGATGTCAGGACACGACAGCTATTTTGTAGGAGAAGGGTGTGTATGGACTAATTTTAAGTTGACTAAAAATTAAGTTAATTTTCAGTCAGGTGATCGGTGATCATCATGTGCAAGTAATCAAATGTAGGTGCAACTTCATGTGCAACTTAAAAATTTAATACCTCCATTATAAAATAAGTGAGTCAACTTTATTTAGAACGTATCTAGACTAAAATGCGTCAATGATATGTTCGCCTATTTTAGAACTGAAGAAGTTTGCAACTCATAACCAACACAAATCACGACGGAGTCCTATGATTCAGTAGTCGAGAGAGAACCAAGCTAATTCTCAATCAGTGGACTAAGAATTAGCAAAACCGATATTTCATATGCATATTTCTCGTTGACAAGTGGGTCACTTTATTTTCTAACTGTATGGCTGGTGCAGCTAATGATAGATGGGGTTGTGATGTAGGGCCAGAGCAGCTACTCCCCCAACATTGACAGGTGGGGTCGTGTATGACACGTGTAGTCAGCTCTCTCTAGGCTTTGTTTGGGACCTGAGTTTTGCGGGAATTAGGGCTTGTTTGTTACTAGAATTTTAGTGGAGATTAGCAGGGATAATTCGCTCCAAACTTCAAATCCCCACTTATTGTAAATGCATGTTTGGTGCTAGAGTACGAGCGAGTTTAATCCCCACGTATCCTCACTTTTTTTCCAAATTTTAGTGCAATTTTTTCAATCCCCAGTACCCTACCCTACCTAGTGGATTTGTGATAGGGTTTTGTGGGGATTGGGTGACAGCAGAGATTCACCCAATACTCTAGAGTATGATCCTCACTAATCCCCACTAAAACACTACTATCAAACAAGGCCTTAGTAGGGATATTCCCCTAGAGTATTTGGTATCCCCACTAATCCCCATAAGTAAATACTCTAATGCCAAACAAGGCCGTTCCCAACCCCGAGCAGCTCCTATCCCACTTGCAGACAGAGTAGCCATCGCCTCGTCGTATCATCGGCTCCGTCCTCCGGAAACGACCGACGGACGGAAGCACTGCACCTCAACCACGGATCCAGCATAGTGTCTCCTCTGCACGCATTGCGCATCGAAGCACAACCTATCGCAGGCAGGTCCACCGCACGTAGATCCGCGCCGCCCACGACGATCGGGATTTGTTCCGCCTTCGTAGACGGATGAACGCCAATTGCTAGCATTGCTTGGTAAGCTCTTCTCTCCTGCCTAGTCCACACTAATTGATGTGGTTCCCGTAATTTTCTTGAAATTACATGTGCGAATTTCTCCTCAATGTCTGGTCGTAGCGGGTACACCAGCGAGGGAGGGGAATTGGTCATGTCGTGGCCATGTTCAACTTCTCGTACCTCAGAGGAAGTGAAGGTAGTTCCTTCTCCCGCCTTCTCCTACCGTTGAATTTGAAGTGCCACCATGCACGGGCACCCACCATGCACGGACGCCCACCATGCCCTAGCCGAGGTGCTATTTACTTTTTTGATTCCACGTTCTTTGTGTAGCGCTCACATCCCGTTGTGCGTTGTAATTACTTTGAGGTACCTCAACAACGGAAGGACAATTGCCCAGAGTGTCTTTTTTGGGTCAAAATTCAATTGGGTTTTTTTTGGGATTGTTACAGCTTGCCAAGCAAGCCAATGATCCATGTTATATTGCATACCAAGATGAATCAAGCCGGTGGTTTATCCAGATGGATTTGGAGGAGATGGTGGCCAATTTAGGTGTTGAATTAGCCCATAAGAACATGTTCATCTGCGAGCTGAAGCGTACTACTGAGAAAGAAAAGAAGAATTCAAAACTTATTCGCAAGGAGAAGTTGACATTTGAGACTAATCTTGCTGTATGTGCTCAAGTTATACATGAACTTCAAGCGAAGGAACGAGAGAAAAGTGGAGTCATGTGGGCAGTTTTCATAGTTGTCATCCTTGTGCTAGCAGTTATGTGGTTGTGGTAAAGTTTAGTACACGTACTGATTTGTAGAATAGGTAGCTACCTTAGTAAGTAGAATTGTTATTCAAGTTAATCCGTCAAATGTTGATGGAAATGTTGATTGTACCAAACAAGCATTAAAACAAACCTCTATTTACTTGGTACAAGTACTTGCATCAACATTTTAAGTATAGAACAAGCACTAGACACAAAGTTAATAGAGCGACTAGTAGAAGGCATTTAAGTACAAATACTTCTCTGTCCACTTTCCTCTGCTGAATTGTAAACTAAGTAATAGTATTACAACTATAAACATATAGTAGTTGAATATCCACATCCTTCTGCTTCAGTAAATATTCATTCAACCCATTCTTCTGTTGCAACAAGTGCAACCTTTTCTCTCTTCAGCCAATGCTTCGAAAATTCTAGAACTTTTGGGTCGAACTATTTGAACAATTTGCATCCACCAATCTACAAAATTAGACCCAAATCAATGTACAAATTAACAACTTTGGAATTTCCATGTCTAAAACACATTGATAAATTATAAAAATATCACCGCTCATCCAACTAGTCATGCCCTATTTCAAGAAAGCAGGAAGCAATTAGATTAGGAGAGAGGATCTTGCGAGCTGCCGCTAGAGCATTTGGGGATTTGATGAAAGAACAGATTACCCGCTGGCAATTGAGCCGGAGACCTTGAGAGAGAAATATGCACCGCTGCACGTCGTTTGCACCTTCCCGCGCAGATCCTCACCACCACACGCTGTTCGGACAGCCATGCACATATCCAACCCGTTGCACGCTGTTCGGGCCGGCGCTCTCAGATCTGCACCACCACACGCAGATCTGCATCGTCGCACGCCGTTCAGACTGCCACACGCAGACCCATCGAAGTCGATCCACCACCGCTAGAGGAGGGGAGGAATTGGAGGGAGGACGCATGGGCAGGTTTGGTGGTTGCAGGCTGGCAGGGATGGAGACATACATCTCGGCCAATAGGGTAGGTGCAAGAGAGACAATTATCCCAGTCTCTCATCTCCGTACAAGCATGCGACTGGAAGGGTTGGGTAGCGAGAGATCTAGCACGTCTGATCGTGAGGATCCAATGGTGGGTACCACGATCCATGTGACATATATCTCGACCAATCAGTGCGCATCAGCGAAAGTGAGCGCAACTAAGGAGAGAGCTCAACTGGGGAGGAAAGGTCAGGGTTTGAGACAAGAGAGAGGGGAAAAGTGAGGAAAAGTTAAAAGTAGGGGGAAACTGAGTGCAGCTAAGGAAAAAAGGGCACTAAAATAGAAAACTGACTAATAAAGATGGTTGTCACATAAAAATGGGAAATGTGTTATTTGTACAAACAATCCATCTTGGTTGAAGTGACATTGTTTACAATTCAAAGATACACAAGTGTGCCAAATTTAGCCTCATTCTGACAAAGTATGTATTGTGAAGGGTTGCTGGGTTGGAAGGGGTTGAGTCGAAAGCCCTGCATCTTCATAGGTAATAGCTCATTTTTGAGAAACTGGTTTTGGGGAAAACTTGACTATCCTATAGAATTCTAATTTTTCCTAGGTTGTAGGTAACACAAAAATACACCATGCGATGGTGGCACTATGTTTTGATTTTTTTTATTAGTTCTACTAAAACTAACCCTAAGCCCTTCCTAACTATGTTTAGGCGCTTATAAAATGAAAAATGTTTTCCTTGGGACCAAATCCATCTTGGAATACATCATATTTTGGCTCATTCCAAGATACACATGTGTCGCAATTTTACCTCATTTCAACAACATTTTCTATGGTTTAAGCCATGGCCTTGGTAAGTCCCCCTCCGTTAATCCCATGGATAACCCTGTTGCCCAAACCCATCAAGAACAAAACTAAGTAGTGTAAGCAACATGGGCATGACCACAGAAAACTTGCAACAAAACACATTGACAATGACAACAAATTTGGGATAACACACAAACTTCTCAAAGTAGTTAAAATTCAATACACAAATTGCAAAGTTAAAATCAACAAAATACAAAGTTCACATTCAAATCTTTTTCTTTCTCGTGGTGTTTTTCGTTGGGTTCACCATCTTGTTGCGGGTGATCCTAGTTGGTATATTCTTTGAGTCCACCATCAGTTTCTTCCTTTTTTATTCTTCTTCACTTTGGTTTGTGGCTATGGAGGTGCCTCTGTGATGAACAATTGTCTCTTTGATGTAGGTTGAATAGCACAAACTTCCGCTCCTGAGAAAAATGCCAATTTTTTCCACCATCTACCTTTGCTTGAATATGATCATCCCTTGCTTCAATTTCTGCATTATGTTCATGTGCATTTTCTTCAATCTAATCATCCATTGCATCAGTCTCCAATTCACTTGGTTCAATCTCTTCATTTACTTCACCATCTAAATTTGCTTGAATCTAACCATCCATTGGTCCAATCTCTTCATTTTCTTCACCATCTGGATTTGCTTGAACCTGATCATCCATTGGTTCAATCTATTCATTTGCTTCACCATCTGAATGTGCTTCATTCTCCTCTGCATTTCCTGCCCCTGCCTGATCATCTTATCCAAATTCTGGTGGCACTATATTTTTTACAAAGCCTAGCAATGTGCCCTAGGATCCCATAACATCTGCACTTACGTTATCAACGAGGTGCACCACCCTCTGCACTAGTTATGATCCTATTTTTCTTAGCCTACCTCGTGGTTTAGTCAAAACTGGAGCGTGTATCTTGAAACCTAGATTGACTATGGTCCATTGGTCTCTTCCAAACATGGCAGGAACATTCTGAGCATATGCTTCCCTAAACTTGCCAACAGGGAAATACTCTAATACATACTGATCAACTTTTCACCTTCTTCGTCCCCTAGAGTTGCCATGAAAAAATGCATGTATGTAGGGCTTCCCACGGAGCTGCCATTGCCTACAATTGCATGTCCTCTCAACCAAACTCAGTGGATACATCCATTCCCTATTTTTACTGTCATTGACTCATTGTATGTCACCTCAGCATACATTCTGCTTGTAATGCATTTCTTCTTCAATTCTCTTGCCCTGTCATGCAATGCCTTAATCAAAGATGGGAGGATGAGATGGCCAACATATTGCATTGTTGCAATTCTTTGACGTAAATAGATCTTTATCATAATCATCTGCCTAATCTTATAAAATATTTTCCAACACATAAGCGCTTTTAATGACTTGACCTTTGCACTGAAACTCTCTGCAAGGTTACCGGTTACGTAGTCTACCTTGAAAATTTTATTGAATTTGCTTCTTAGCCACACCTTTCCATGATGTGCAACCATGTGCTCCTTCAATGCAGGATTTGTGGCATACACCACTCTCAAATGATATCCGTGCTTCCTCAAGCTACATGTGTATGAAGTTGGCCATAGGTTGTTAGTGTGAACTTTAGCCTTGAATTTCTTTGTAAAATTATGCACTAAGTGTCGCATACATTCCTTATGCTCCACTCGAGGGAATACTGCTTCTGCTGCACTCTCCAATCCTTTCCAAGCGTCTGAGTGGATAGCATCCTAGTGGATGACCTATAAGGTCGCGCAATTTCGGCATAAACCAATGCCAACTTTCGTCTGACTCAACCTCCAACACCTCGTAAGCAACGGGGAATAGCTAATTGTGTCCATCAAGTGCACTAGCAGCTACTATATGTCCTCCAAATATTCCATTAAGAGTTGGTGCATCCACTGCCAAATAAGGCATGCAACCATCCAGAAACCCTTGCCAACAAGCTTTGAAACAAAAAAATCCTTCAAAAGCATTCCTTCTCCATTGTCTTCCCTCTTACATTGTATTGAACTATATGCTTGTCTATCTATACAACAGTGTCTGAACTACCCATCTCCACTTCAACTTTGAAGGTGTAAAGCAATTGAAAGCTCTAATTTCATGGACCATTGATCATGTCAAGAACCATTTCCCTTCCATAGACCATCCTCATTTGAGGTATGTTAATTTGGTACTTCTAAAAAATCGTATCCTTCAATGTTGTTGGATCAAGTGATGGAGTTTCTCTCCGCCAATCCATGACTACATCTGTCATCCACCTAGTCTTTGCTAGATTTGTTTTGGACTTTCCCCCATTCGCTGGACAAGTGTACACATGTTGGTTCTTCTTTATATGAAACATAATGAAACTAGGGTACACTGATGCCAGGCATAGTTAAGGAACTTTACACAATGATCTAAAATGCACAATTGGTTGTATCACATGAACCACTATGCTCCTGATCATAGTGGATACATGCATATCTAGGGGTTTCTAGCGGAAAACAATCTAACTAGCGTATGCCAACTACCAAGATCTATCTAGGAGTAATGATGTAACATGAAGATTTCGGTGACATACCCTCGTAGAACGAAAGCGGTTAACGTTCCACCAGGGAACTTGGATGATGTAGTTGTACGTTATAGCTGACCTCAGGTTCGTGTTGGTCCTTACACAACGATCGGTGCCACAACTGGTAGCACCTCCGTGGACCCGCACACGTACGGTTGTCGACAACGACATCCAGTTCTCCGATCCAGCAAAGAGTGCGGAAGTAGATCTTTTGAGCAGTATGACGGCGTGTTGGGGTCGAGTGAACCCCCATGTGCGCAGTTCTTCGAGGAGCCACGTGCGCCAGAGAAAACGAGGGAGTGAAGGCGGTGGCGCATGGTGGAGAGAAGCTCTCCTCTTGGATTGCCTTGGGCCCCTCCCCACGTGTGCCGCCTCCTTATATAGGAGGGAGGGGGTGGCCGGCCTAGGGAAGGGCTGAGGCAGCGGCCAAGGTGGGCCCCACCCCCACAACCCTAACCTTAAGGTGCCCTCGCATCCTTATCCACTTGGGGGGCAGCCGGACCCTTAATGGGTCCCCTCCGATATGGGCCCATTAAGGTGGGCTCCACCTAAAAAACAAATAAAAAATATATTTTTTAAAATTAATTCTTTTAATTAACATAATATATGATACGTCCAATTTGCATCACTATTTTGTATCATAATTTGCTGTTATTCATTGATATATTTCATATTGGGACACAATACTTATGTTATTTCATCTATTTTGCATGTTTCATCATCATTGGAGGATCAAGCGGCGGAGCTGGAAAAAGCACCGTCGAACGCAATATTTGGAAGATCAAGCTGTGGAAGGAATTTCGTAAATTCCTATTTTCCCATGACGGAGGGAGCGAGAAGGGGGAGAAGAGAGGAGCCACGTGGGCGGACCATAGGCGGCGCGGCCATGGCCTGGCGCCACCCTATGCTGGGGCCCCACAGCCCTTTTCGCCTCCTTTCTTCGACGTACTCCTTCGTCCCGAAAACCTAAGCCACGGAGGACCTCACGAGGGTTACAACCGCCTCGCGAGCGGAAAGGAGGAGAGAGAGAGCTCTCCTGGCGAGGCATCCGGGGAAATTCCTCCCGGAGAGGGGAAATATCGCCATCGTCATCGAGCGGACATCATCTCCATCATCATCATCATCATCTCCACCATCTACACCGCCATCACCACCGCTGCACCTCGTCATCGTTGTAGCATTCGGGTTAAATCTTGATTGTTTGATAGAAACTCTCCGGTGTTATTCTATACTTGTTGTAGATGCTATTGAGTGAAACCATTGAACCAAGGTTTATGTTCAGATTATTCATCATCATATCACCTCTGATTGTATTCCATATGATGTCTCGTGAGTAGTTCGTTTAGTTCTTGAGGACATGGGTGAAGTCTAAATGCTAGTAGTGAATTATGGTTGAGTAATATTCAATGTTATGATATTTAAGTTGTGGTGTCATTCTTCTAGTGGTGTCGTGTGAACGTCGACTACACGACACTTCACCATTTATGGGCCTAGGGAGTTTTGTATTCGGTTGCTATTGCGGGGTTGCCGGAGTGACAAACTGAGCCCCGTTAGTATATCGATGCGGGAGGGATCGCAGGATCTCAAGTTTAAGGCTGTGGTTAGATTTATCTTAATTACTTTCTTGTAGTTGCGGATGCTTGCAAGAGGTATAATCACAAGTATGTATTAGTCCTAGGAAGGGCGGTGCATTAGCATAGGTTCACCCACACAACACTTATCAAAACAATGAAGATTATTAAACCACATGAAGCGAAAGTACTAGACTAAAATCCCCATGTGTCCTCAGGAACGTTTGGTCATTATAAGTAATCAAACCGGCTTGTCCTTTGTGCTAAAAGGATTGGGCCACTCGCTGCAATTATTTCTCTCGCATTTATTTACTTGTACTTCATTTATCGCAATATCAAAACCCCTGAATACTTGTGAGTGAGCATTCTGGTGAATCCTTCATCAGCTGCCAACACCTTCTGCTCCTCGTTGGGATCGACATTCTTACTTATCGAAGATACTACGATACACCCCCTATACTTGTGGGTCATCAAGACTATTTTGGCGCCGTTGCCGGGGAGTGAACGCTATTGGTAAGTGGAATTGGTAAGGAAATTTACTGTTTGTGCTGATTTTATTTCTGCCTGCTGCTATAAATAATTATGGAGAGATCTTCTCTTCAATTTCTATTTGGGAAATCTACTACTGCAACGGTAGTGGATGAAGCGCCAGTGAGGAAGTAGTACCATATAAAATACCTATGAAAATTATTGAACGTGTTATGGATAACCACTATGAAGGGGATGGAACTGTCCATCCGGTGATCATTTATTGTTTTTGCATGAATTATGCGGTTTATTCAAATGTGCGGGTATTTTTATGAATGAAGTTAGGAAGAAATTATTCACTATATCGCTGTCGGTAAAGCGGCGCACTGGTATAAATTGCTGAAGAATGGTGATTCTATTGATTGGGAGGACATTGTGCCTTTATTTTATTCCAAATTCTATCCTCCAAGTGAAATTCACAAAGATCGAACCGCATATATAATTTCTGGCCTCATGATGGAGAGAGTATTGCCCAAGCTTGGGGAGATTGAAGTCTTTAATGCTCAAATGCCCCATTCATGAGCTTCCTGGTAATGTTATTATTGATAATTTCTATGCAAGACTTTCTTTTCAAGACAAGACCTTCCGGATACTTCTGTTGGATCATTTACACGCAAGAATGAAGAGTTTAAAAGGGACCTTCTTGATCGGATCCAAGGAGAACGACAAAGATAGAGAATCAGGTATAATTTATGATTATAAATGCATTGAAGCTTTTATGGATACTGATAAATTTGTAATATGAGTGCTACATATGGTCTTGATTCCCAAGTTGTTGCAAATCTTTATAAAGCTTTTGCCTCTCATTATGAATTGCCTAAGAAGAATTTTGATAAGTATCATGAACCGTATAAAGATAAAATTGATTCATCTGTAAACAAATGTGTAGTGGTTGAAACTGTTGATAATGTTATTCCGAAGCTTATATTGAAAAAACTCCTTTCCTGCTAAAATGAAGGAGTACTTGTCATATCTAGTGCGGTTAATAAAAGTGAAAAGAAACCTAAAGAACCGAAGAACAAATTAAAATTGAACTGCTGTTGCAATAGTTAAAGATCTTGTGACTGAAAATGTGGAGGATGGTCATATTATTTTGTGAAGATGCTTCTAATATTGTTTCACATCCTAATAAATCCAAACAAGTTAGTGTCCCTATGCTATCTGTTAGAATTGGTGATCATTGCTATTATGGTTTATGTGATATTGGTGCAAGTGTTAGTGCTATTCCTTATGAGCTTTACACGGAGATTATGCACGAAATTGGTTCTTGTGAACTTGAAGATATTGATGTGGTAATTCATTTGGCTAATAGAGAAACTATTTCTCCAATTGGTATTGTTCGAGATGTGGAAGTTCTATGTGGTAAGATTAAATATCCTGCTGACTTTTTGGTACTTGGTTCTGGCGCTAGTGATCATTGTCCTATCATTTTTGGTAGACCTTTTCTAAATACTTGTGGAGCTATTATAGATTGTAAGAAAGAAAATTTTGACTAGATTTGCTGGTGAACCTTATGAATTTAACTTTTCTAAATTTACCAAAACTCCTTATAAAGTTGACTTGCCTAGTAATGATTTTAAAATGGAGCAATGTGCATCTATTGTTCTTGTTCCTAATAATCCTTTGCAACAACATTTGGAGAATAGTGAAAGTGAAGCTTTTAGGAAAGAAAGAGATGAGCAGGAAATTTTCTTCGTCAACCTATTCTCAAGCATGATTTACGTGGAAATTTGGGTACAAACACCGCCACCAAAGGAAGATCCTGTTTTTGATTTAAAGCCTTTACGATAATCTTAAATATGCTCATATTGATGATAAGAAAATATATCCTGTTATTATTAGTTCTAAGCTTTTGAGATTGAGGAAGAAAGGTTATTGGAAATATTGAAGAAACACCGAGGAGCTATTGGTTATACTCTTGATGATTTGAAAGGGATTTCTCCTTCTATTTGCCAACATGCTATTAATATGGAAGAAGATGCAAAGCCTGTTGTTGAACATCAACGTCGTCTAATTCCAAAGATGAAAGAGGTGGTAAGGAATGAGGTATTAAAACTTCTTGAAGCCGGTATTATATATCCTATTCTTGATAGTAGATGGGTTAGTCCTGTGCATTGTGTTCCTAAGAAAGGAGGAATGACTGTTGTGCCTAATGATAATGATGAGCTTATTCCTCAAAGAATAGTTGTAGGTTATAGAATGTGTATTGATTTTCGAAAAGTTAATAAAGTTACTAAGAAAGATCATTACCCTTTACCCTTTATTGATCAAATGCTAGAAAGGTTATCTAAAAATACTCATTTTTGCTTTCTTGATGGATATTCGGGTTTTCACAAATTAAAAAGCTAAAGATCAAGAGAAAACCACTTTTACTTGCCCTTATGGAACTTATGCTTATAGGCGTATGCCTTTTGGTTTATGTAATGCTCTGCTACTTTTCAAAGATGCATGTCTGCTATTTTTCATGGTTTTTGTGAAAGTATTGTAGAGGTGTTCATGGATGATTTTTCTGTCTATGGGAATTCTGATTTGCGAAACCTCGATAAAGTTTTGCAGAGATGTGAAGAAACTAACCTTGTTCTTAATTGGGAGAAATGCCACTTTATGGTTAATGAAGGAATTGTATTGGGACATAAAATTTCCGAGAGAGGTATTGAAGTTGATAGAGCTAAAGTTGAAGCAATTGAGAAGATGCCCTATCCGAGGGATGTTAAAGGTATTTGTAGTGTTCTTGGTCATGCTGGGTTTTATAGGAGATTTATTAAAGATTTCTCTAAAATTTCAAAGCCTCTTACTAATCTTCTTCAAAAAGATGTACCTTTTGTTTTTGATGATGATTGTAAGGAAGCTTTTGAAACTCTAAAGAAAGCCTTAACAACTGCTCCTGTAGTTGAACCTCTGATTGGAATTTGCCTTTTGAAATTATGTGTGATGCTAGTGATTTTGTAGGCGCTGTTCTTGGACGGGTAGATAAAAATTAAATGTTATTCATTATGCTAGTAAGACTCTTGATGCTGCTCAAAGAAATTATGCTACAACTGAAAAGGAATTGTTAGCTGTAGTCTTTGCTTGTGATAAGTTTAGACCCTATATTGTTGATTCGAAAGTTACAATTCATACTGATCATGTTGCAATTAGATACCTTATGACAAAGAAAGATACTAAGCCAAGGCTTATTAGATGGGTATTCTGTTGCAAGAATTTGATTTACATATTATAGATAGGAAAGTGCTGATAATCCTCCTGTTGCTGATAATTTGTCTAGATTGGAAAATATTGCTTATGATCCCGTTCCTGTTAATGATAGTTTTCCAAATGAACAATTGGCTGTAATAAAGGTGAGCTCGAGAGAGCCCTTGGTATGCTGATTATGCTAACTTTATTGTTTAAGTATTTGCCTCCAACCTTTTCAGCTCGACAAAGGAGGAAATTCTTTTATGACTTGAGGCATTATTTTTGGGATGACCCACACTTATATAAAGAAGGAGTAGATGGTATTATGCGAAGATGTGTTCCTGAATATGAACAACAGGAGATATTGAATAAATGTCATGGTAGTGTTTATGGAGGACATCACGCTGGAGATAGAACCGCGCCAAAGGTTCTACAATCAGGTTTTTATTGGCCAACACTCTTCAAAGATGCAAGGAAATTTATTTTATCTTGTGATGAATGTCAAAGAGTTGGTAATATCTCAGACGCAATGAAATGCCTATGAATTATACTCTTGTTATTGAACCATTCGATTGTTGGGGATTCGACTTCATGGGTCCTTTCCCTTCTTCAGACGGTAACACTCATATACTTGTCGTTGTTGATTATGTTACTAAATGGGTAGAAGCTATACCTACAAAAAGTGCTGATGGTGAGACCTCTATAAAAATGCTTGTAGATATTATATTTCCTAGATTTGGAGTACCTAGATATATTATGGCTGAAGGAGGTTCTCATTTTATTCATGGAGGTTTTAGAAAAACTCTTGCTAAGTATGGTATTAATCATAGAATTGCTTCCGCTTATCATCCTCAAACTAGTGGTCAAGTAGAATTATCAAATAGAGAGATTAAAGCTATTTTAGGAAAGACTGTTAATAAATCTAGGAGGAATTGGGCTAGCAAATTGAAAGAAGCACTATGGGCTTATAGAACTGCTTATAAAAATCCTATGGGAATGTCACCTTATAAAATGGTTTATGGAAAAGCTTGTCATTTACCTTTAGAACTAGAGCACAAAGCTTATTGGGCTGTTAGAGAACTAAATAAAGATCCTAAATTAGCCGGTAATAAGAGGTTGTTGCAATTAAGTTCTCTAGATGAATGGAGAAGTGAAGCTTATGAAAATGCTAAACTCTTTAAAAAAAAAGTTAAGAAGTGGCATGATAGAAGGATCATTAAAAGAGAATTTAATGTTGGAGATCAAGTTCTATTGTATCGGTCTCGTCTCAGATTCTTTGCAGGGAAATTACTCTCGAAGTGGGAAGGACCAAGGTGTATCGTTCAGGAGCAATTAAAATTAGTCTCTCCAAGGCAATGCCACACAAGTGGTGAATGGACAAAGACTCAAGCATTATATCTCGGGTGATTCTTATAATGTTGATATTGATATTATTCAAGTGGAAACACCGGAGGCTTTCATCAAAGGACAAATTGACAGTCCGCTGAACGGACTTTGAATAGGTAACAGTACTGGTAATAAAAAGTCTCGTTTTATTAGAACATTATTCATTTTTTTAGAAAATATGAAAAATTACGAGTTCGAAACGGAGTGGAAAGGGCACGAGGGGTGTCACCATAGCGGCGCGGCTTTGACACAGGCCCGCGCCGACCTATGGTCCGGCCGCCCTCGCCCCTTTCAGGCTGGTTCGATCTGGTAGTTTCCTTTTGTCGTAAAAATATTTGCTATATAATCCCCCGACCCCTGGAGGTCCGTAATATCGTTTTCTCGTCGAGTTTTGTTTCGAGCTGTTTCTGCCAGGATCCTTTGGATCTAGATCCATAATGTCTTCGTCGGGAGCTCAAAGAAACTTCTTTGAGGACGTCGTCAACCAGTACATGAACGAGCTGAAGATGCACCCCAAAGAGTTGCAGCTCGTGGACGGAGAGTTGCAGATCAAAGATGTCCAGGGTCCTAAGGGAGAGGAAGTGGAAGACAGGATGGAGAAGCTGGAACAAGAGGTTTTCAACTACAAGAAGATGGCTGGCGTGAAGTGGATATCTTTCACAAGATTGTGTACGAACTCATTGATGGGCACAAGAGGGAAAGCTGTGGGATGATATCTTCTCACTTCACGACACCACCAACAAACTCCAAGCTCAACTCTATGATGTTCATAATCAAAGCGTGAGTATGAAAACAGGTTTAAGCGCATAAGTCATGCTGCTAGTTTTCAGGTTTCCGAGAGACCAAGATGTCTTTTGTTGATGGAGGGCCTCTTCCATGGAGGTCTGATGACGACAAAGATCCATCGCCACCATCGCCGAAGAGAGTTATTCATCATCGTATTGGCATCCCCTTGGTTTGTTCCAAGCTTGGGGAAGTGCCGGTATCACATCACCACCTTTATCTTTTACTATCAAGTAGTGTCATATCATGAGTAGGGAAGTTATCATATGGAATAGTATGCAATGTGGAAGTATCTCTCTTAGTTAGTTATCTATGTATCCGTTGGTGTGAGTTATCGTTATGAAATATTAATGAGAAGTCTTATCATTTACTTTTGCACACTTTATTTTAGTTTGCAATCTCCATTATATGGTTACTCTTGACGAGTATTGATATCACTTTGGGAGCATCAAGTAAATCTATTTGGTTTTGGCAAACTTAGCATTGGTCAATAGCAACAACACCCGATGTTTAATTAGAAGAGAGAAATACACTTAGATACATTACTCTATTATCTCATGCTTAGTATTCTAAGTTAAAATTGCTTGTGCTTATGAGAAAGATGCATGATTGTTTCTATCATATGTATATTTGTTTGTTTCCTCAACCTTTATGCTTGCTATCAAACCTTGCTAGCCAAAGACCTTTATCGAGAGGAGATGCTTCTCATACATCCATAACCTTAGACCAAACCTATGCCATTTGTGTCCATCATACCTACCTACTACATGGTATTTTCTGCCATTCCAAGTAAATACTTCATGTGCTACCTTTAAATTATTCAAACTATTACTCCTTATTTGTGTCAATGTTTTATAGCTCATGAGGAAGTATGTGGTGTTTTATCTTTCAATCTTGTTGGTTGACTTTCACAATGGACTAGCGGCACATCCGCTTATCCAATATTTTTGCAAAAGAGCTGGCAACGGGGTTCCCAGCCTAATTAATAACTTTCATTAATAATTCTCTTCACATGTTTTGCTGAGTTATCAGTAACAAATAGACACTCCTCCATGGTATGTGAATGTTGAAGGCACCAGGATTCGGTTAGCCATGGATTGAGAAAGCCAAGGTTGGGGAGTGTCATCCTTAATAAACTAAAATACATGTGTAAACAGAAAGAGGGATGATCTACCTTGTGGTAGAAATGTATCCCTCATGGGAGCTTCTTTGAAGGTTCGCTTGGCAAGGGAGTTAGAGTGCCTTACCATTCGTTGACAACAACAAACACCGCTCAAAATCTTACTTTTATGCTCTTTCTATGATTTCAAAACTTGAAAAGCTCTAGCACATGATTTAATCCCTGCTTCCCTCTGCGAAGCCTATCTTTTACTTTTATGTTGAGTCGATAAACCTATTTCCCTCTATCTCAAGCAAGCAATTGAGTTGTTGTGAACCAATCATTTATGCTATGATTCAGTTAATCATGTCTTTTATACTTTCTTGTTTAGTACCAATTTATCTGAATGAATATGACTTGAAGTTATCAATGATTATGAAGAGATTGTCATGTTTAAATAGGAAGGCTCATAAATTCTAATATGAAAGCTTTGCTTAGAAGTACAATCCGTTAGTAGTTCTCGAATAAGAACAAAGTTTGCCATCACCAATTATGATTTCTTATGCACTTTATGTGATTTCTCTTACTTATTTCAAGATGAGTTATATGAGGAAGTTGTTTACTAGAATGTCGTGTGAATGAATATGATGCTTCTTGTCCGTATTTTATTATCGACTCTTCACTCATAAACATGTGGTCTCGGTTGTAGCTCGGTTCGCTTGGGACAAGCGAGGTCAACAGGGGGAGTTGATACGTCCAATTTGCATCACTATTTTGTATCATAATTTGCCATTATTATTCATATTTCATATTGGGACACAATACTTATGTTATTTCATCTATTTTGCATGTTTCATCATCATTGGAGGATCAAACCAGCCGTGGATTCTGCTGGAAAAAACCGTAGAGAGCAATATTTCGGAAGATCAATTGTGGGAGGGAATTTCACGTGAAATTCCTATTTTCCGGATGATGGAGGGAGCGAAAGGGGAAGGAGACCCGGCGGACCATGGGCGGCGCGGCCCATGGCCTGGCCGCGCCACCCTGCCGGGTACACCAGCCCCTTTTCTTCGCGGCTCTGTGCAGAAACCTAAGCCACAGAGGGACTCACGAAGGTTGACGACGCCTCTGGAGCGAGGCACAGAGGAGAAAAATCTCCCGTGGCGAAATCCTGGGAAATTCCTCGGAGGGAATCCTCGCCATCGTCAAGCGGGACATCATCTCCATCATCATCATCATCATCTCCACCATCTACACCGCCATCACCACCGCTGCACCTCGTCATCGCTGTAGCAATTCGGGTTAAATCTTGATTGTTTGATAGGGGAAACTCTAGGTGTTATTCTATACTTGTTGTAGATGCTATTGAGTGAAACCATTGAACCAAGGTTTATGTTCAATTGTTATTCATCATCATATCACTCTGGTTGTATTCCATAGATGTCTCGTGAGTAGTTCGTTTAGTTCTTGAGGACATGGGTGAAGTCTAAATGCTAGTAGTGAATTATGGTTGAGTAATATTCAATGTTGTGATATTTAAGTTGTGGTGTCATTCTTCTAGTGGTGTCGTGTGAGCATTGACTCGACACTTCACCATTTATGGGCCTAGGGGGTATTTTGTATTCGGTTGCTAATTGCGGGGTTGCCGGGTGTGAAACTTGGCCCCCGTTAGTATATCGATGCGGAGGATCGCAGATCTCGAGTTTAATTTGTGGTTAGATTTTATCTTAATTACTTTCTTGTAGTTGGATGCTTGCAAGGGGTATAATCACAAGTATGTATTAGTCTGGAAGGCGGTGCATTAGCATAGGTTCACCCACACAACACTTATCAAAACAATGAAGATTATTAAACCACATGAAGCGAAAGTACTAGACTAAAATCCCCGTGTGTCCTCGGGAACGTTTGGTCATTATAAGTAATCAAACCGGCATCCCAGCTAAAGGATTGGGCTCACTGCTATTATTTCTCTCGCATTTTTTACTTCCCTTCCTCATCTCCAATATCAAAACCCTATACTTCTTTGAGCATTCTGAACAAATCCTTCATCTCAAACTGCCAACACCGCTGCTCCTCGTTGGGATCGACATTCTTACTTATCGAAGATACTACGATACACCCCCTATACTTGTGGGTCATCAATATACCATTCAAATTAGTCCAAACATTCTTCAGATCTACACAAAACTTTCTGGTTCTCTCTTCTCTTTTATCTAGTGTTTTCGATGATACCAAAACTTCTCTAATGCGTCACGGAACCCTTAAATATGTTACCCTATGGTTTGGAAACATAGCAAACATGGTTGAGATGCCTCTTCAACCAATGATCATGGATGCCCCATAATGACCTGTGCGCATTCCACGAATATACACCCTCTCTCACAGTTCATTAGGCGTGTGCATACCCCTAGGTCGCAAATTTGATCAAGTTAGCATTAGTTATATGTTATAAAAATTATATCATTAGAAAGTTTAGATGTTCTATTTTCTAATAATATAATTTTTGCATTATATAATTTAAATTATATAGGTCAAATTGGTGACCTAGGGATACGGGGAAGACTCGTAAACTGAGACGGAGGGAGTATGTTGTTCAACCATAAACGTTGAGTCATATCCCCTTTATTGTTTCAATACTAGACTTGTCAGATATCTAATCGTCGGTTTCATCATACCTAGTTCAATATTGTTACCGACAAGCGCTATTTAACTTGTTCTCGTTATATTTCAACCTCGTGACCTAGTCACACGCTGCGCAACTTCATGGATGTGATCTCACGAGTAGGCCCAGAGTATCTTTCCGTCACGGGGGTGAAAAAGATCCGATCTTGATACATACCCCTTCAGAATACCTCACAGACACCTTTATGGTGACCTTGTTACGGTGTGACGATTGATGCAGCCAAGGCAGCCTCCGGTGATAGTGATTAGATATGATGTTACAGTCTAAGGAGTATGTTACTATGTTTTCATAATAATTGCAACGATAAACTTTTTGAATCGATCGTGTTGCAATACTTATATTGGGAATGTATCCCATTTTCAATTAACATAAATGTCCATGATCGGAAAACCTCGATCATCGGTTGACCAATGAGCTAGTTTGCACAGAATGTCACTAGGGACTCTGGTTTGTTTACATACCACATGGGTACCAATGTTTCCGATTAATATAGTTATAACATGACATAGAAATTATGATGAACTAATGAGATATGATAATAAACACACATTATTATTTGCCTCTAGGGCATATCTCCAACAGTCTCCCATTTACACTAGAGTACAAATGATGTAGTTGCATTTGTTAGTAATCATGATACCATATCACATGGGTGCTATTGATCATGGTTGCTCGTGGAAAAATGTGTATTTAATGGCACGAATCATTCAGATCTGTATGTTCTTTCCAAATTTTTAATGTCACCTTATTTGACATTATTCCATCATCACATGATAATGTCGTAGTATATATTTGGCAATAGAGTGAGAATTTATTTTCCTGTGTTCAAAATGACATTTGTTCGGTTAACTGGACTTTCACATAGTCATGTACACTAGAAAACACAATCAGCTGAAAGTCAAACTTTCTCACCCAAACTATTATTGTAGATTCAATCGACAATGCATTGTACGCAACTTGATATCTAACCATGCTTCTTTCAATTGAAGGTTTTTATGTGTATGAGATCTCCAATCTTCTAGGTTAGTGATACAAATTGCACTGCCGTAACATTTACAGTCAAGTTTACCATCCTTTAAAAATCATAAATGTATTCTCAGTTCTCACTATACACTGAAGAATTACTTAACTCTTGTTTATTGACTTACTCGGGAATCATTTTGAAATCTGATCTTCTAGCTAAGAACTTGGATCGTGTACACAACACAATTTAATGATGGAACCTTATGACTGAGGTATAGTAGACATAGCACATCCATTTTCTTTCATTTAACCATTGTCATAGCACCGAGATTAACTCAGTACTCCACCTAGTTATACAAGTAAGAACTTTTTCTTGGCTTGTTCTATTCTAAACTTCTTGAGAATCTAATCTAGGAAAGTACTTCGACTAAATTTTTATTAAACGCATCGATCTATATTGATAGACTTTTAATGTTTAATATTAAACTTCATCCATAGAATATTTACTATTTAAATAATAATTAATACCATCTACAACATTCACAATATGTCATCTTCATATAATAATGTTGTTAAGCTCCCACTAAAATATGTCAGTCACATATAAAGACCAGGAAACTCACTTAGCTCCCACTCAAAATGTGCCATCTACATATAAGATTAGGAAAGCTATTTAGCACCCACTCAGTTTCTTGTAAATGCAGGTCTTCTCGATATCTTGGGTTAATTCCAAAATCTTTGATCATCCATATGATTGACACAACCTGCTTGTTGTACCAATTGCAATCCTTCTTCAATACAGATGCTGAAGGAGAATTCCAGGTACGACACACTAGCATCCATATTAAAACCTGCTTGTTGTACCAATTGCAATCCTTCTTCAATACAGATGCTGAAGGAGATGAAGCTTTGACAGCCTTTCATCAATTATTAAAATTGTAGTAAGTGCTAGTTAAAACCTATTGACTCAAGCATCGCTACACATTTGTAGTCAACCTTTTGAATTTATCAAAACATTCTTTGTGACAAATCGAGTTTTTATGAAGTATCCTTATGGTTTACTGTTGTAAAATGTGCACTCTTGGTGAGTCTATCAATAATTACCCAAATCATGTCCTTCCTTTTACTGGTCATTGATGCGCGTAAATGTACACGTCCGTTGGGAACCCCAAGAGGAAGGTGTGGCGACAAGTGCAAGTTTCCCTCAGTGAAACCAAGGTTATCGAACCAGTAGGAACCAAGAAGCACGTGTTGGTGGAGGAATGTAGTGTGCAACACCGGGGCAAACACCAACGTGGAACTGCACAACACAATCAAAGTACTTTGCCCCAACGTAGGTGAGGTTGTCAATCTCATCGGCTTGCTGAAAACAAAGGATTAAAGCGTATCAGTGGAAGATGGTGTTTGTTTGCAAAAACAGTAAAAACATAGAATGTATTCAGATGTAAAAGAATGGACGGGGTCCACGATTCACTAGAGGTGTCTCAATAAATAATAACATCTTTGGGTGAACAAATTACAGGTGGGCAATTGACAAATAAAGATTCAATACATATCAATGATGATTACTATGTGATTTAATCGGGGCATTCCGACAAAGTACATAGACAGCTATCAACATGCATCTATGCCTAAATAATTCACCTTCAGTTATCATCCACCTTCGGTATTAAGTTGTAAACAAGAGATAATTGCATTAAGTATGGTGCGTATGTAATCAACACAAATATCCTTAGACAAAGCATCAATGTTTTATCCCTAGGTAACAACAGCCATCCCAACCTTAGAACTTTCATCTTGTCCCAGATTAAATGGAGGCATGAGTGCTATCGAGCATAATTACTCCCTCTTGGAGTTACAAGTATCAACTGGCCCCTCTACTAGCAGCAGAGCATGCAAGAACATAAACAACACATATATGATAGATTGATAATCAACTTAACATAATATTCTATATTCTTGAAACACAACATGTAGCATTTAAAATAGATGATCTTGATCATGTTAGGCAACTCACAAGATCTAAACAATGATAGTACAGCGGAGAAGACAACCATCTAGCTACTGCTATGGACCCATAGTCCAAGGATGAACTACTCCAGCATCAGGAGGCGGCCATGATGATGTAGAGCCCCTCGGTGATGATTCCCCTCTCCGCAGGGTGCCGGGGCGATCTCCTGAATCCCCGAGATGGGATTAGAGGCGGCCTCACGGAAGGTTTTCGGTATCGTGGCTCTCGATCGGGGGTTTCGCGACCGAAGGATATTTGTAGGCGGAAGGGGGCAAGGGCGTCACGAGGGGCCCACACACTAGGCCGGCGTGACCAGAGCTGGAGCCGCCGCCTGGTGTGTGGCCACCTCATGGCCGCCTTCCCTTGGGTCTTACGAAGCTTCGTGTAAAATAGGACCCTGCATTGATTTGGTCCAATTCCGAGAATATTTCCTTACTAGGATTTCTAAACCAAAAACAGCAAAACAGCAACTGGCGCTTTGGCATCTTGTTAATAGTTAGTGCCGGAAAATGTATAATAATGTTGTAAGTATGTATAAAACATTCAAGTATTGTCATAAAAGTAGCATGGAACATAAGAAATTATAGATACGTTTGAGACGTATCAAGCATCCCCAGCTTAGTTCCTACCGCCCTCGAGTAGGTAAACGATAACACAATAATTTCTGAAGTGACATGCTACCAACATAATCTTGATCAACATTATTGTAAAGCATATGAGATGAATGGAGTGATCTGAACAAAAGATTGCTAACAAAGATAATGACTAAACAAATGAATCATATAGCAAAACTTTTCATGAATAGTACTTTCAAACAAGCATCAATAAGACTTGCATAAGAGTTAACTCATAAGCAATAAATTCTAAGTAGAATGTATTGAAGCAACACAAAGGATGATTAAGTTTCAGCAATTGCTTTCAACTTGTAACATGTATATCTCATGGATATTTGTCAACATAGAGTAATATAACGGTGCAATAAATAAACATGTAGAATCATGCACACGATAACACAAGTGTTTCTAAGATAGAAAGAAGTAGGTAAAGCTGACTCAACATAAAGTAAAGTAAAAGAATGGCCCTTCAGGGAAGCATGGATTACTATTTTTGTGCTAGAGCTTTTGTTTTGAAAACATAGAAACAATTTTGTCAACGATAGTAATAATTCATATGTGCTATGCATAATACTTCCTACAAGTTGCATGTCTCATGCATAGGTAGTAATAGTGCTCGCACCTTGTCCTACTTAGCTGGAAACACGGATTATCATCGCATAACATATGTTTCAACCAAGTGTCACAAAGGTACCTCTATGCCGCCTGTACAAGTGTCTAAGAAGAAAGCACGCATTTTTCTCTTTGATTATTCTCAACTTAGACATCCACAGGGACAACATGATGAGATAATGGACTCCTCTTTTAATGCTTAAGCATTCAACAACAAATAATATTCTCACAAGAGATTGAGGTTGTATGTCCAAACTGAAACTTCCACCATGATACATGGCTTTAGTTAGCGGTTTCTTCTCTAACAATATGCATACTCAAACCATTTGATCATGAAATCGCACTTACTTGAGACAAGACGAACATGCATAGCATCTCACATGATATCCAACAAAGGTAAAGTTGATGGCGTCCCCGAAACATGGTTACCGCTCAACAAGCAACTTATAAGAATTAAGACACATAACTACATATTCATCATCACAATAGTTTTTAAGATATTTGTCCCATGAGCTATATATTGAAAAGATAAAGGAATGAAATTTTAAAGGTAGCACTCAAGTAATTTACTTTGGAATGAGAAAAATACCACATAGTAGGTAGATATGGTGACACAAATGGCATGATTTTGGCTCAAGGTGTTTGGATACCTGAGAAGCATTTCCTCTCAGTACAAGGTTGGACTAGCAAGGTTGTTTGAAGCAAACACAAGTATGAACAGGTACAGCAAAACTTACACAAAAACATATTGCAAGCATTATAAGGCTCTACACACCGTCTTCCTTGTTGTTCAAACATTTTCGAAAATATCTAGACTTAGAGAGACCAATCATGCAAACCAAATTAAACAAGCTCTACGGTAGTTCTTCATTAATAGATTAAACTACATGATGAAAGAGCTTAAACATGATCTATGAGAGCTCAAACAATTGCCAAGTTAATCCAAACCATATGCAGCATTTTCGATTCCCAAATAGCAATTTAAAAGCAATTTCAGCCTTCGCCATGAACATTAAAGCAAATTAAGAACACAAGTGTTCCATATGAAACGGAGCGTAATATCTCCAATATAAGAATGGTGGGATCAACTTTATTCAAAACAAAATAAAAACAAACTGACGCTCCAAGTAAAGAACATAAGATGTGATGGAATAAAAATATAATTTCACTAGAAGTGACGATAAGTTGTCGATGAAAAGGGGATGCCTTGGGCATCCCCAAGCTTAGATGCTTGAGTATTCTTAAAATATGCAGGGATGAACCACCGCATCCCCAAGCTTACCTCACTCTTCTTGATCATAGTATATCATCATCTCTCTTGACCCTTGAAAACTTCCTTCACACAAACTTCAAGCAAACTCATTAGAGGGTTAGTGTATAACCAAAATTCACATTCAGAGGTGACACAATCATTCTGGACAACAAAGCTTCGAAAGTTAATGGAACAAAGAACTCATTCAACAAAGTAAAAGCGGCAATGCGAAATAAAAGGAACAAACAGACAATCAGTAAAGATGAACTGGCAGGCACTTAACTTGCTCAAATGGAAAAACAAAACTAATGAAAGTTGCGTATATATATGAGGATCACGCTCGTAAATTTGCAGATTTTTTAGATTTTTTTACAGAGGGCTCTGCGAATTCGTGACGAGCAATGCTTTTTCTGCGCAGCGATCCAAAATATAGCATCAACTTTAACATAGAAACTTTACTTGGCACAAAAACATGATAAGGAGAGGTTGCTACAGTATTAAACAACTTCCAAGACTCAACAATACATTAAATAAAATGAAACTTGGATTATCTCCCAAGTGCTTTCTTTAACGCTTTCAGCTAGGCGCAGAAAGTGCAAATCAAGTAACATCAAGAGAAGAAGCATCAACATTATAACTTGTTCTAATAATAGAATCAAAAGGCAACTTCATTCTCTTTCTAGGGAAGTGTTCCATACCTTTCTTGAGAGAAATTGATATTTAATATTACCTTCCTTCATATCAATAACGAGCACCAACAGTTCGAAGAAAGATCTTTAACACAATAGGACAAGATGCATTGCATTCAATATCAAGACAACAAAATCAGCAGGGACAAGGTTATTGTTAACGTAATGCGAACATTATCAATCCTCCCCAAAGGTTTGTTTTTAACATTATCGGCAAGATTAACATCCAAATAACAATTCTTCAATGGTGGCAAGTCAAGCATATCATAAATCTTCTTAGGCATAACGAAATACTTGCACCAAGATCACATAAAGCATTACACTCAAAATCATTAAATTTCATCTTAATGATGGGCTCCCAACCATCTTCTAACTTCCTAGAAATAGAAGCTTCAAGTTTTAATTTCTCTTCCCTAGCTTTAATGAGAGCATTTGTAATATGTTTTGTAAAGGCTAAATTTATAGCACTAGCATTGGGACTTCTAGCAAGTTTTTGTAAGAACTTTATAACTTCAGTAATATGACAATCATCAAAATCTAAACCATTATGTTCTGCAATGGAATCATTGTCACCAATATTTTGAAAAATTTCAGCAGTTTTATCGCAAACAGCAGTTTCAGTGGTTTCCGAAATTTTATGCAGCTTTACACTAAGTAGAAGCATTGCCAACACCAATTATTTTACCATTGATAGTAGGAGGTGTAGCAACATGTGAAGAATCATTACTAGTGGTGGTAATAGTCCATACTTTAGCTACATTATTCTCTTTAGCAAGTTTTTATTTTTCTTCTCTATCCCACCTAGCATGCAATTCAGCCATCATTCTAATATTATCATTAATTCGAACTTGGATGGCATTTGTTTTAGCAAACCTAGCATCTTCTTCCTCATGCATAACTTTCAATTTTTAAAAGATCAACATCAAGAGCAAGACTATCAACCTTGGAAACAAGAATATCAATTTTACCAAGCTTTTCTTCAACAATTTTTAAAAGTAGTTTGTGTACTAATAAATTCTTTAAGCATCACTTAAAGACCAGAGGTACACTCTTATTATTGTTGTAAAATTACCATAACCATTACCATTATTAGAAGGATATGGCCTATAGTTGTTGTTACCATAATTATTTCTATAAGCATTGTTGTTGAAATTATTGTTCTTAATGAAATTCACATCAACATTTTCTTCTTGAGCAACCAATGAAGCTAAAGGAACATTATTAGGATCAATATGAGATCTACCATTTGCAAGCATAGACATAATAGCATCAATCTTATCACCCAAAGAAGAGGTTTCTTCAAAAGAATTTACCTTCTTACCTTGAGAGTTCTTTCAGTGCCATTCGAGTAATTGATCATCATATCATCAAGTAATTTAGTCGCGGCGCCCAGGGTGATGGACATAAAAGTACCTCGGTAGCTGAATCAATAGGTTCCTTGAGGAAAAATTCAATCCTGCATAAAAGGTTTGGATGATCATCCAAGTAGTCAGTCCATGGGTTGGGCAATTCTTTACCAAAGATATCTAATCGTCGGTTTCATCATACCTAGTTCAATATTGTTACCGACAAGCGCTATTTAGCTCGTTCTCGTTATATTTCAACCTCGTGACCTAGTCACACGCTGCGCAACTTCATGGATGTGATCTCACGAGTAGGCCCAGAGTATCTTTCCGTCACGGGGGTGAAAAAGATCCGATCTTGATACATACCCCTTCAGAATACCTCACAGACACCTTTATGGTGACCTTGTTACGGTGTGACGATTGATGCAGCCAAGGCAGCATCCGGTGATAGTGATTAGATATGATGTTACAGTCTAAGGAGTATGTTACTATGTTTTCATAATTATTGCAACGATAAACTTTTTGAATCGATCGTGTTGCAATACTTATATTGGGAATGTATCCCATTTTCAATTAACATAAATGTCCATGATCGGAAAACCTCGATCATCAGTTGACCAATGAGCTAGTTTGCACAGAAGCTCACTAGGGACTCTGGTTTGTTTACATACCACATGTGTACCAATGTTTCCGATTAATATAGTTATAACATGACATAGAAATTATGATGAACTAATGAGATATGATAATAAACACACATTATTATTTGCCTCTAGGGCATATCTCCAACAGTCTCCCATTTACACTAGAGTATAAATGATGTAGTTGCATTTGTTAGTAATCATAATACCATATCACATGGGTTCTATTGATCATGGTTGCTCGTGGAAAAATGTTTCTTTAATGGCACGAATCATTCAGATCTGTATGTTCTTTGCAAATTTTTAATGTCACCTTATTTGACATTATTCCATCATCACATGATAATGTCGTAGTATATATTTGGCAATAGAGTGAGAATTTATTTTCCTGTGTTCAAAATGACATTTGTTCGGTTAACTGGACTTTCACATAGTCATGTACACTAGAAAACACAATCAGCTGAAAGTCAAACTTTCTCACCCAAACTATCATTGTAGATTTAATCGACAATGCATTGTACGCAACTTGATATCTAACCATGCTTCTTTCAATTGAAGGTTTTTATGTGTATGAGATCTCCAATCTTCTAGGTTAGTGTCACAAATTGCACTGCCGTAACATTTACAGTCAAGTTTACCATCCTTTAAAGATCATAAATGTATTCTCAGTTCTCACTATACACTGAAGAATTACTTAACTCTTGTTTATTGACTTACTCGGGAATCATTTTGAAATCTGATCTTCTAGCTAAGAACTTGGGTCGTGTACACAACACAATTTAATGATGGAACCTTATGACTGAGGCATAGTAGACATAGCACATCCATTTTCTTTCATTTAACCATTGTCATAGCACCGAGATTAACTCAGTACTCCACCTAGTTATACAAGTAAGAACTTCTTCTTGGCTTGTTCTATTCTGAACTTCTTGAGAATCTAATCTAGGAAAGTACTTCGACTAAATTTTTATTAAACGCATCGATCTATATTGATAGACTTTTAATGTTTAATATTAAACTTCATCCATAGAATATTTACTATTTAAATAATAATTAATACCATCTACAACATTCACAATATGTCATCTTCATATAATAATGTTGTTAAGCTCCCACTAAAATATGTCAGTCACATATAAGACCAGGAAACTCACTTAGCTCCCACTCAAAATGTGCCATCTACATATAAGATTAGGAAAGCTATTTAGCACCCACTCAGTTTCTTGTAAATGCAGGTCTTCTCGATATCTTGGGTTAATTCCAAAATTCTTTGATCATCCATATGATTGACACAACCTGCTTGTTATACCAATTGCAATCCTTCTTCAATACAGATGCTGAAGGAGAATTCCAGGTACGACACACTAGCATCCATATTAAAACCTGCTTGTTGTACCAATTGCAATCCTTCTTCAATACAGATGCTGAAGGAGATGAAGCTTTGACAGCCTTTCATCAATTATTAAAATTGTAGTAAGTGCTAGTTAAAACCTATTGACTCAAGCATCGCTACACATTTGTAGTCAACCTTTTGAATTTGTCAAAACATTCTTTGTGACAAATCGAGTTTTTATGAAGTATCCTTATGGTTTACTGTTGTAAAATGTGCACTCTTGGTGAGTCTATCAATAATTACCCAAATCATGTCCTTCCTTTCTTTTATCATTGATGCGCGTAAATGTACACGTCCGTTGGGAACCCCAAGAGGAAGGTATGATGCGCACGGCAGCAGGTTTCCTCGTATGAAACCAAGGTTATCGAACCAGTAGGAGCCAAGAAGCACGTGAAGGTTGTTGGTGGAGGAATGTAGTGCAGCGCAACACCAGTGAAACCGCGCCAAGAACCTGCACAACACAATCAAAGTACTTTGCCAACGTGTGAACAGAGGTTGTCAATCTCACCGCAACGAAAACAAAGGATTAAGCGTATCGAGTGGAAGATGATGTTTGTTGCAAACGGAAAATAGTAGAATGTATTCAGATGTAAAAGAATGGACGGGGTCCACAGTTCACTAGGGTGTCTCTCAATAAGATAACTAACATGTTGGGTGAAAAAGTCGGGCAATTGACAAGTAAAGATTCAATACATATCAATGATGATTACTATGTGATTTAATTAGGGCATTACGACAAAGTACATAGACCGCTATCCAGCATGCATCTATGCCTAAATAATCCACCTTCAGGTTATTGTGGGGACCCCGGACTAGCTGTCCAAAATCCTTGTTATGTATACAGTTCACGATCCCATGATCAGTGCGCCGTGAACACATAACCGAACTGATATCAAATTACACCATCCATTACAAAGCGGAATAAGAAAATTACAACATGGTCACATGACCAATACTTACATAATAGCCTCGAAGGGCCTAACTAAACATCGAAGTAACATCATCCTTCAACAGCGCAGACCAAGTCATCTGCCATAACCCTACAGGGCAGCGACTGGGAAGGCGTTCCTAGCTCGCATAGACGTCGTCCACTCCTTCTTCATCCATCGTGTTTCTCCAGTCGGCCAAGTAAATGCCAGGGACAAAGGCCGTGAGTACATTTGAATTGTACTCGCAAACCATCAAGAAGGTGATAACAATTCTAACTAAAGAAGACAAGAGAGGAAGAATAGTTTCTCTCGTGGATAAAGCATGTGAAAGAGAAATAGTTTCTCTTGTTGATATAGCATACCGGCATCTCAAGTGATGCGGACACTATGGTGGTCCTATGAAATCTCTATATCTTTGTTAAAGAAGAGTTAGCATACCACCATCTCTTGAAGGGATTGCTAGGGAAGTCCTATGACATCTCTATATCTTTGTTAGAGAAGAGTTAGCATACCGCCATCTCATTTGATGGGAATGCTAGGGAAGTCCTATGACATCTCTATATCTTTGTTAGAGAAGAGTTAGCATACCGCCATCTCATTTGATGGGAATGCTAGGGAAGTCCTATGACATCTCTATATCTTTGTTAAAGAAAAGTTCCTCTACATGAAACACTAGGAAGGGAGCAACCCAATTTAATTGTCCTTCCCGACCATCTCCATATGGTCGACACAACCTTTCCGTACCCTTCCGGTACTTCAAAACAAGTTCTTTCCTTTCATTTGCCAAACCATTTTGTAAACCAAAACTCATCAGGCTAAGCAACAGCCATTCCAACCGTCCATGACCGCGGACATGTTCAATAGATTTAACTCTGCAGAGTGTCGCACTTTCCCCACAAGAGCAGATAAATCCGCCGAGATCATCCCGGTTCGTCATACTAAAGTATGCGAGTCTCGGATAATCAGTCATAGCCTTTCGCTGTCTCCCTTGTCATGAGTCCTTCCTGCGGGCTTACCCCTCCGGCACCCGGCGGCATACCTCCTTTTGAGCGTATCTCGGCGCCATGACAGAAGACCCTCGGTAATCGTCCGTGCAAGTTAATGCAGGTGTATTGCCTCCTTCAGAGCGCAACCCGGTGTCGGAGGTCATCGTGACCCTCCTAGAGAGTGGTGAAGGTATCTCATGTCAACTTCAACAAACTACGGACTAAGCCCGTGCCCACTTTGGATATTGTGGTTGCGCTAGTTAATTGTCATGGGTGAGTACTTAGGCGCCAAAGTTTTCATAAAACCCAACCTTTTTCATATCCTCATCATTTTACCAAATCCTTTCCTTTCATAAATTCTCACTTGGGAAAACATCATGCCCAAGGTTTTATCAAAAACTTTTACAACAAGGTAAAACCTTGAGGGGTTCCCAACCTAAAGTTTCATGAGCTGAACTACTATTGCACTACGGCCGAGATGAGAGTCATCACGCCATAGAGGGGTATAAAGGTGTAGTGGAGTGAATCATACTTGCTTATGGTAAGCATGTATTATGACAACACAAGGAGGAATATACTCTCAGATTTGTGGTGGTAACTATACAACTTAGATAGTGGAGTATTACTATCCAACATACTCTCCAATAGGGTACACGGCATACTCCTCTCAATTGGAGAATACACCAAGATCATGACATAGACACCTCTATACTACAAAGGGGGTGGGTGTGATGTAAGTTATTTTCTTGAGATTATGCATGCTCAAGTTGGGCATACATGATAACCAATGGGAGTAGCACGGCCATGATGCCATGTATCCCATAATCACAAGACAAAGGTGGAGTATCACCACTAGGGAGTACCCCACTTGGAAACACACATAGATGACATAAATAGAGAGAATAACACACATAGAATTCAAGGTGCTTTGGACATCAACAAATGACATCCAACTAGACACCAAAACAGAGATCAAAAGATGGCTTGCCTTGGCTTATTTGTCCCTGGACTTCTTCAACTTCATCAATATAAGAATACCAATAATATAAATAAAATCCTTGTCCGAACTACTTCTTCTCCTTCTCCGGAATTGTTCGCATCTATCGCCGAAAAAATATAAAAGGAACACAATCAACACATTGTACCAACAAAACAATTATTCAACAATCAACAAACAATAGCTAACCACTTTACTAAGTGCTATCATACCAAGAACTTATAGTTTCTTCAAATCATTTTAAAAAAAACAACCAAATTATCTTGCTTAACATAGGCATGAGAGCATCACAAATTAGCAATTGCCTCTCTGGTTATTGCTATGGCATAAACTAGTTATTCCATTGTTATATAACACCACAAAAGACAAGTGCATTGGTTTTGCATCAAAAACTTTTATATTTTAATTTTAAACATTTTTTGAAAAGCTGAACTCATTTTCCTACTTTATTTTGCTCACAGAACATTACACAAGTACGTCAAGCAAAAATTATACCACTGGATAGCTATTCAAACATAGCTTTATAAAAAAATTGGATTCACTAAATTTGAAGTTATAAAAGATTTTTAATAATTAAGTTACTGGCCAGAGGGACCAAAACAGAGTTTAATTCCTTATAAAATATCAGATGCTCAATAAAATCTGAGCTCTGGATATGTTGTTAGCAACACAATTATGAGTGTAGCAAAAGTGGTTTCATTCCAAAATAGTATTTTAAGCTCCTGAAATAATTCCTCAAACACAGATTCTGAATAAACTTGTATTAAATACCATAATCTCATATTTTGACATAATATACTCAAACCAGTGCCAAAAGATGGGAATTAATATGTAGTTTACTACACAGTTGGATTTGTATCAAAACTGGTTTTGAAACTCTTTAATTTGCATAAACAGTGCTACTGCATGCTTGCACCATTTTAAATTTGTAGGCCCATTTAATTTTTATCCTGATCTAAAATTTGTCTGAGGTGATTAAGAAAACAACTAGTAACACTGAAAAATTTAAATCACTTGATTTGGTTCACAGATTAATTTTTGGTGAATTAAAAGCTAGCAACTATGTCTGCAGTACACATGGGACAAGTTTAATTCATCAAAAATCGTACGAAAATTCTAAAAATATGGGACTAGTGGCATTGGAAAGGTATTTAAATTTGTGAACAAATGCAATTGGTTTCATTAGATTTGGGTTAGTAGAACTCAAGTTATGCTCAGATTAGTTTCTCTGGTTTTTAACACATTTTAACAGCAATTTCGAGTTTTTAAAAGAATAGAAAGGGCGGGAAACGCCTGGGCCACGCGGGGGTGCAAAGTGGGCCGGCCCAGGAGATTTGCCAGGTGGATGGGGGGGAAAAGAAAGAAAAGAGAGGGGAGAGAGAGGCCCCGGGCGGGGCCCAGTGTGCATGGCCGACGGGCCCAAGCCATGCACGCTCTCGGGCGTCGTCTCCCTTCGACGCACGCACGCGGGCGAAGGCGGCGGCCAGGAGGCGGCGTGATGCGGCAGCCGCCGACGACGGCTGGGCGGGGTACCGGCGAGGTGGGGCGGCCCGGGGACGGCTCGGGGGCGTTTTTCCTCGGTCGCAGCTGCTCCTCCCGGCGTTCTTCTCCGCAGGTCCGCCCGGGCCATGGTGGCGGCGCTGGTCTCCGGCGACCTGGGCGGCGAAAAATGGCAGGGTTAGGACGGGAAGAGGGTGGGGAACCGAAGAGAACAGGTAGGGAGAGGCGGGAACGATGGGGGCGAGCTCGAGCTTGCCCGACGTCCTCGCGGTGACCAAGGGCGGCGGTGGTGTTTCCCCGGTGAGCAGAAGCTAGGGAGCGTCTTGGCATCCCCTTGGTGGGTTCAGGGAGGAGGAGAGTGGTGTGGGAAGAGAGTGGTGAGAGGGGTGGGTTTTATAGGCGAGGGAGAGGCAGCAGGCGGGGCGGGCGGTGACTGTGGCCAACAGGAGGGCGCGCGCGCGGTGTCGCTGGCCAATGGGTGCGCGCGTGGTGACGTATGGGCGGTGCTGGAGGGTGACGCAAGGGTGCTGGCGTCAGCAGAGGGGCAGAAGGCGCGAGAACAAGGAGGGTGCGAGTGGGAGGTGGTTTCGGTACGATCGTGCCTTTCCCTGTTCGTGTGGGGGTGGTCCTCATTGGGCCGGTGGCCTGGTGCAAATTTGGAGAGGGAGAGAGGGTCTTGGTTGGGCCAGAAGGGGTGCAGGGCTGGTGTAAAATAAAAAGAGGAAGTGGCCCGACCATATTTTGAGTCTTAAGATGAAGAGATTAATTTAAGGAGAGGGTTGGAGGGAAAGAAGAAGAGAGAGGGGGCATGGTGGTGTTGATGTACCATGGCCCGGCCATAAAGAGAGGGAGAAAGGGTGGTGCAAGGTAGAGAAAGAAGAATATGGCACATACACATGCAGGCATGCCATGCATGGTATGGCCGGCTTACTTTTGCAAAAGTGGAGCAAGTGATCAAGTAGGTCTCACAAGAGGTAGTGTGGGTGGTAAAGATGTCATCACAAGATAAAGGAAGAAGAAGGTGGTGGTGGTGATGGTGATGGTGTCAACTTGATCCATGAAGAGAAAATGGTAGATAGATGAGGAAGTGGTGATGTGTTGGGAGATTTCCAATTCACACAAGATATTAAGACTAGATGTGATCATGGCTCATCACATATTGATGCATAAAATGATGGATTCACCCTTTTAAATAAATAATCTTGTAGGTAGGAATATTATGAGATGAGAGAAAAAAAAGGGGTATGGATGCCATCCTCAAGGTTGTCGGTAGTTGGGTTGAGACAGCAATCAACACAAACCAAAGAGAGTTGGAGAGAAAGAAATATTAGGGTTCTTAGATTAAGAGGGAAAAGTTGGCTTCCCTTCTTATCCACACAAGAGAGCAAGAAGAGAGTGGCATGCATAACTACCAAGGTCCAGGGGTGATGCTAGAGATGGTTGCCCAAAAATGATTTTCTTGAGTAGTGATGGAGGGTTTTGGGTAGATCATCCATTTGTTGGTCAATTGAACAACTACCCAGATCAAGCATTGATGGAGTGGTGAGGTTGAAGGAGGGATCATTGAGATGTGTTAGAGGCAAAGACAATTCCAAGGGTCTTTGATCACAGATTCAAATACCTTTTTAATTTGGTTCCTATGACCTTGATTTTGATTTAATCAAATAGGATTTCTTGAAATATTAAAAATAGGAGAGGTTGTAGAAGAGTAGAATGATCCATAGAGGAATAGAAAATATGTATCATTTCATTTTATTTGAAGACATCAAAACTACAAATAAAAGCTTTTCACAAGATTTTAGAGTCGCATAAAGTAAGGGTAAGCCATTTGGTAAATACTTTGGGTTAAAACAAAAATCACTTTAGAAACCATTTTGTGATACTCTGATCTGGGGTGATCATAGCCAATTTAAAGAAAAAGGGTTTTTGACAAAACATTTGAAATTAAGTTTTGAAGTCATATGACAAGACAAAAAGTGGTTTTGGGGTTTAGGTCAAAAGGTTCAATTATTTGAAAGAGGGGAGGTTAAGGTAATACAAGGGTGACCGTAGCTTCACTATTTTTCTGGAGACTAAAAATTGTGTGTTGAGGTGTTTCTGGGGAAAACACCAAGCATAGGGTTTATGCATTGGTAAAGAAAGGAAAAGAATTTTTCCAGGGCCACACATGTGTTTTATTTAGTGAGTTGTTAAGTTGTAATAACACTAGAGGTGTTATTCTATGAGGTAACTCAAGACAATTGCAACAAGCACTACAAGACAATTCATCTACTAACAGATCAAAGCAATTCATTATAACAAACAGATCAAGGCAATTCATCTAATTAGTCTTTAGAAAAAGTTTTTGTTCCCCTGATTTTTGCAATATGGACAACGAAACATGTTTGCAAAAGTTGGGGTGTTACAGATCTTCCACCCTTAAAATAATCTCGTCCCGAGATTACTAAGCGTAGGACTAGAGGGGTTGTAAAGTTCAACTAAAGTTAGACTCCATTCTTCTGTAGATGCGCCATTTTTGAGAAGGTCGTTGCTTCATCTTTTGGGGGACACGGTAGATTCCAGCCGATGGCGAGCTTCATGAAGAGGTGACTACTCCATGTAGGTGTTAGACCTGAAACTTCTAAGCGATCCTAGCAGGGGTTCAATATTAGTGCGCTCCAGCGGTGCTTTAGCGGGGTTGAAAACCTTTTATAGTTAACTTTAAATTTTAGTGGAAGACGAAGTCTTCCACCCTTAAAATTGTTCCAAGGGGGGTTAAAAACTCTAAGCTTCGGCCACGGGTCTTGTCGGTTCTTTCGAAGAAGTGATCTTTCCCTCGTCTTGAGTTGAAGCATCTTTAGGGAGCAAGGTGCAGTCCACAGCTTCAAGGGGAGTTAGTCCATCCAAGTTCCCAACGGTGTTTTACAATGGTTTAAAATTTTAGGGTCAGCTCCAATTTTTAGTGGAAGACGGAGTCTTCCACCCTTAAGATTTTTCATCGAGGGCTTCAGAAAAAACTCTGAACTTCTGCCTTGTGGCTCTGTCTGGGGCTTCTGAAGAAGTCATCGGTCTTCCTTGTTCAGCTGAAGAATCTTCGGGGGCGATGTGCAGACCACCACTTCAAGAGACACTCACGGTGTTACTAAACCATATGACGCGATAAGTTAGTAAGTTGATGAACTCCTGGGGGGTATCCATATGAAGCAGCAACAAGGTCGTCGAAGACAATCTTCAGCTTGCGGGTCGGTGCTGACTTATACCAGTTGGGAAGTGAGCGGGTAAGTTGCACTAAATCTTGAGTCTTGAGGTATCTTCAGGAGCTTCACTTGATGAGGACCAGATGAACCATGCGATGTAGCTTGGCTTTGACGCTATTGTTCAGCTTGTTAGACGTTGTGTTAGAGGGTAGTTTTCAAGAAGATATCCTCGAGGTTAGTGCGGTTATGCTCTAAGGTTAGACCAAATTAGTAAGACTTCTCGCAGAGGTGCAGTCACTCTTGAAGGTAGGGGTTTCTTCTTTGTTGGCGTAGTAGATATGCTTCGGCTGATCTTGAAAGTAGTAAGCGGAGGTAGGGGTCTGAGTTAGTTTTTCTGAGGTTTGAAAAACAACTTCTAACGGGGCTAGAGTTAGAGTCTTTCGTTGATTTACCCAATTAACTAGATGTTAGCAATCCATCGGCGAGGTAGATGAGGGTGAAAACATCCTGGGGAGGCTTCCTACGCTAGGTCATCACACTAGGAGTATTTTTCAGGCCGAAAGACTATAAAAACATACACACAACAAACAAATAAAAGACACTCAAGGCAGCACACTAGTGAACTACAAGCAATCAGCACACCAAACAAGGCACTCTAAGTATCTAGGGATACCTAATACGTGGGGGTAGCTCAATCGAAGCGATTGAGTTTGTCCTATCCATCCTATAGTTTTGGGGCTGGTCACATATGTTGGCGTCTTCATCTTGTTGTCATCGTCTTCAACAAGGATTTCTGCGTTGGTGGTGAAGCGGCTTAGTGTTGAGTCGTCGATGTCGAGGTGAAGGCGAGATTTGCGTAGAACTTCAGTCTCAACATCCGGGGACGTGAGGTCTTCAGAGGGTAGATGTCGAGGTACTTCCAAAGTTGACAACTTCTGGTGGCTGGCCTAAAAATTACTAGTCAAGAATGAGGACTTGATCCCAGACGACTGCGAAAAGGTGCAAGTCCACGAGAGGAACAAGGTCAGCTCATCGATAGACTTTGGTGACAACCAAGCATGATCTTATTATCCCTTTATCTGCACACTAAGTCGGCTTCCAATCTTCAAGCTGTTGTTTGGAGATACACGAGTCTTCTGAGGGATTGATCCATAATTGAGGTCGAGTCTCCTCTGAGTTGGGACATCGTCCAGTATGTAGGTTTTGAAGTGGATGAGACAATAGAGTAAGAAATTTCAAACATTTTAATAAAGCGGAGAGATAAGAATTTAGAAGCTTTGAAGAAATAAGAGGAGTAGAAGCTATGCTTCCGAAGAAAGAATTGGTTTCGTAAATAGTTTTTTTTTCAAGTACTTGTTTCCTAACTAACGTCCATGCTAACTAAGGTCTCCTACAGTCAGGATAGCTCGATACAGCTCTGTGGGGACCCCGGACTAACTGTCAAAATCCTATGTATCAGTTCACGATCCCATGATCGATGTGTGACACATAACCGAACCGATATCAAATTACACCATCCATTACAAAGCGGAATAAATTACAACATGGTCACATGACCAATACTTACATAATAGCCTCGAAGGGCCTAACTAAAACATCAGTAGCAACATCACTTCAGCGCGCAGTACCCAAGTCATCTGCCATAACCCTACAGGCACTGACTGGGAAGACGTTCCTAGCTCGCATAGACGTCGTCCACTCCTTCTTCATCATCGTGTTTCTCCAAGTCTGGCCCAGGGACAAAGCCGTGAGTACATTTGAATTGTACTCGCAAACCATCAAGAAGGTGATAACAATTCTAACTAAAGAAGACAAGAGAGGAAGAATAGTTTCTCTCGTGGATAAAGCATGTGAAAGAGAAATAGTTTCTCTTGTTGATATAGCATACCGGCATCTCAAGTGATGCGGACACTATGGTGGTCCTATGAAATCTCTATATCTTTGTTAAAGAAGAGTTAGCATACCACCATCTCTTTTGAAGGGATTGCTAGGGAAGTCCTATGACATCTCTATATCTTTGTTAGAGAAGAGTTAGCATACCGCCATCTCATTTGATGGGAATGCTAGGGAAGTCCTATGACATCTCTATATCTTTGTTAGAGAAGAGTTAGCATACCGCCATCTCATTTGATGGGAATGCTAGGGAATTCCTATGACATCTCTATATCTTTGTTAAAGAAAAGTTCCTCTACATGAAACACTAGGAAGGGAGCAACCCAATTTATTTGTCCTTCCCGACCATCTCCATATGGTCGACACAACCTTTCCCGTACCCTTCCGGTACTTCAAAACAAGTTCTTTCCTTTCATTTGCCAAACCATTTTGTAAAAAAACTCATCAGGCTAAGCAACATTTCAACCGCATGACCGCGGACTATTCGAATAGATTTAACTATGCAGTGTGCGCACTTTCCCCACAAGAACCGATAAATCCGCCGAGATCATCCCGGTTCGTCATACTAAAGTATGCGAGTCTCGGATAATCAGTCATAGCCTTTCGCTTGTCTCCCTTGTCATGAGTCCTTTGCAGGCTTACCCCTTCCCGGCACCCGGACCATACCTCCTTTTGAGCGTATCTCGGCGCCATGACAAGACCCTCGATAATCGTCATTGCAAGTTAATGCGGTGTATTGCCTCCTTCAGCGCAACCCGGTGTCGAGGTCATCGTGACCCTCTAGAGAGTGGTGAAGGTATCTCATGTCAACTTCAACAAACTACGGACTAAGCCCGTGCCCACTTTGAATATTGTGGTTGCGCTAGTTAATTGTCATGGGTGAGTACTTAGGCGCCAAAGTTTTCATAAAACCCAACCTTTTTCATATCCTCATCATTTTTACCAAATCCTTTCCTTTCATAAATTCTCACTTGGGAAAACATCATGCCCAAGGTTTTATCAAAAACTTTTACAACAAGGTAAAACCTTGAGGGGTTCCCAACCTAAAGTTTCATGAGCTGAACTACTATTGCACTACGGCCGAGATGAGAGTCATCACGCCATAGAGGGGTATAAAGGTGTAGTGGAGTGAATCATACTTGCTTATGGTAAGCATGTATTATGACAACACAAGGAGGAATATACTCTCAGATTTGTGGTGGTAACTATACAACTTAGATAGTGGAGTATTACTATCCAACATACTCTCCAATAGGGTACACGGCATACTCCTCTCCATTGGAGAATACACCAAGATCATGACATAGACACCTCTATACTACAAAGGGGGTGGGTGTGATGTAAGTTATTTTCTTGAGATTATGCATGCTCAAGTTGGGCATACATGATAACCAATGGGAGTAGCACGGCCATGATGCCATGTATCCCATAATCACAAGACAAAGGTGGAGTATCACCACTAGGGAGTATCCCACTTGGAAACACACATAGATGACATAAATAGAGAGAATAACACACATAGAATTCAAGGTGCTTTGGACATCAACAAATGACATCCAACTAGACACCAAAACAGAGATCAAAAGATGGCTTGCCTTGGCTTATTTGTCCCTGGACTTCTTCAACTTCATCAATATAAGAATACCAATAATATAAATAAAATCCTTGTCCGAACTACTTCTTCTCCTTCTCCGGAATTGTTAGCATATATCGCCGGAAAAATATAAAAGGAACACAATCAACACATTGTACCAACAAAACAATTATTCAACAATCAACAAACAATAGCTAACCACTTTACTAAGTGCTATCATACCAAGAACTTATAGTTTCTTCAAATCATTTTAAAAAAAACAACCAAATTATCTTGCTTAACATAGGCATGAGAGCATCACAAATTAGCAATTGCCTCTCTGGTTATTGCTATGGCATAAACTAGTTATTCCATTGTTATATAACACCACAAAAGACAAGTGCATTGGTTTTGCATCAAAAACATTTATATTTTAATTTTAAACATTTTTGGAAAAGCTGAACTCATTTTCCTACTTTATTTTGCTCACAGAACATTACACAAGTACGTCAAGCAAAAATTATACCACTGGATAGCTATTCAAACATAGCTTTATAAAAAATTTGGATTCACTAAATTTGAAGTTATAAAAGATTTTTAATAATTAAGTTACTGGCCAGAGGGACCAAAACAGAGTTTAATTCCTTATAAAATATCAGATGCTCAATAAAATCTGAGCTCTGGATATGTTGTTAGCAACACAATTATGAGTGTAGCAAAAGTGGTTTCATTCCAAAATAGTATTTTAAGCTCCTGAAATAATTCCTCAAACACAGATTCTGAATAAAATTGTATTAAATACCATAATCTCATATTTTGACATAATATACTCAAACCAGTGCCAAAAGATGGGAATTAATATGTAGTTTACTACACAGTTGGATTTGTATCAAAACTGGTTTTGAAACTCTTTAATTTGCATAAACAGTGCTACTGCATGCTTGCACCATTTTAAATTTGTAGGCCCATTTAATTTGTATCCTGATCTAAAATTTGTCTGAGGTGATTAAGAAAACAACTAGTAACACTGAGAAATTTAAATCACTTGATTTGGTTCACAGATTAATTTTTGGTGAATTAAAAGCTAGCAACTATGTCTGCAGTACACATGGGACAAGTTTAATTCATCAAAAATCGTACGAAAATTCTAAAAATATGGGACCAGTGGCATTGGAAAGGTATTTAAATTTGTGAACAAATGCAATTGGTTTCATTAGATTTGGGTTAGTAGAACTCAAGTTATGCTCAGATTAGTTTCTCTGGTTTTTAACACATTTTAACAGCAATTTCGAGTTTTTTAAAAAAATAGAAAGGGCGGGAAACGCCTGGGCCACGCGGGGGTGCAAAGTGGGCCGGCCCAGGAGATTTGCCAGGTGGATGGGGGGGAAAAGAAAGAAAAGAGAGGGGAGAGAGAGGCCCCGGGCGGGGCCCAGTGTGCATGGCCGACGGGCCCAAGCCATGCACGCTCTCGGGCGTCGTCTCCCTTCGACGCACGCACGCGCGCGACTCGGGAAAGAAGAAGGCGGCGGCCAGGAGGCTTACCGGCGTGATGCGGCAGCCGCCGACGACGGCTGGGCGGGGTACCGGCGAGGTGGGGCGGCCCGGGGATGGCTCGGGGGCGTTTTTCCTCGGTCGCAGCTGCTCCTCCCGGCGTTCTTCTCTGCAGGTCCGCCCGGGCCATGGTGGCGGCGCTGGTCTCCGGCGACCTGGGCGGCGAAAAATGGCAGGGTTAGGACGGGAAGAGGGTGGGGAACCGAAGAGAACAGGTAGGGAGAGGCGGGAACGATGGGGGCGAGCTCGAGCTTGCCCGACGTCCTCGCGGTGACCAAGGGCGGCGGTGGTGTTTCCCCGGTGAGCAGAAGCTAGGGGAGCGTCTTGGCATCCCCTTGGTGGGTTCAGGGAGGAGGAGAGTGGTGTGGGAAGAGAGTGGTGAGAGGGGTGGGTTTTATAGGCGAGGGAGAGGCAGCAGGCGGGGCGGGCGGTGACCGTGGCCAACAGGAGGGCGCGCGCGCGGTGTCGCTGGCCAATGGGTGTGCGCGTGGTGACGTATGGGCGGTGCTGGAGGGTGATGCAAGGGTGCTGGCGTCAGCAGAGGGGCAGAAGGCGCGAGAACAAGGAGGGTGCGAGCGGGAGGTGGTTTCGGTACGATCGTGCCTTTCCCTGTTCGTGTGGGGGTGGTCCTCATTGGGCCGGTGGCCTGGTGCAAATTTGGAGAGGGAGAGAGGGTCTTGGTTGGGCCAGAAGGGGTGCAGGGCTGGTGTAAAATAAAAAGAGGAAGTGGCCCGACCATATTTTGAGTCTTAAGATGAAGAGATTAATTTAAGGAGAGGGTTGGAGGGAAAGAAGAAGAGAGAGGGGGCATGGTGGTGTTGATGTACCATGGCCCGGCCATAAAGAGAGGGAGAAAGGGTGGTGCAAGGTAGAGAAAGAAGAATATGGCACATACACATGCATGCATGCCATGCATGGTATGGCCGGCTTACTTTTGCAAAAGTGGAGCAAGTGATCAAGTAGTTCTCACAAGAGGTACTGTGGGTGGTAAAGATGTCATCACAAGATAAAGGAAGAAGAAGGTGGTGGTGGTGATGGTGATGGTGTCAACTTGATCTATGAAGAGAAAATGGTAGATAGATGAGGAAGTGGTGATGTGTTGGGAGATTTCCAATTCACACAAGATATTAAGACTAGATGTGATCATGGCTCATCACATATTGATGCATAAAATGATGGATTCACCCTTTTAAATAAATAATCTTGTAGGTAGGAATATTATGAGATGAGAGAAAAAAAAGGTGTATGGATGCCATCCTCAAGGTTGTCGGTAGTTGGGTTGAGACAGCAATCAACACAAACCAAAGAGAGTTGGAGAGAAAGAAATATTAGGGTTCTTAGATTAAGAGGGAAAAGTTGGCTTCCCTTCTTATCCACACAAGAGAGCAAGAAGAGAGTGGCATGCATAACTACCAAGGTCCAGGGGTGATGCTAGAGATGGTTGCCCAAAAATGATTTTCTTGAGTAGTGATGGAGGGTTTTGGGTAGATCATCCATTTGTTGGTCAATTGAACAACTACCCAGATCAAGCATTGATGGAGTGGTGAGGTTGAAGGAGGGATCATTGAGATGTGTTAGAGGCAAAGACAATTCCAAGGGTCTTTGATCACAGATTCAAATACCTTTTTAATTTGGTTCCTATGACCTTGATTTTGATTTAATCAAATAGGATTTCTTGAAATATTAAAAATAGGAGAGGTTGTAGAAGAGTAGAATGATCCATAGAGGAATAGAAAATATGTATCATTTCATTTTATTTGAAGACATCAAAACTACAAATAAAAGCTTTTCACAAGATTTTAGAGTCGCATAAAGTAAGGGTAAGCCATTTGGTAAATACTTTGGGTTAAAACAAAAATCACTTTAGAAACCATTTTGTGATACTCTGATCTGGGGTGATCATAGCCAATTTAAAGAAAAAGGGTTTTTGACAAAACATTTGAAATTAAGTTTTGAAGTCATATGACAAGACAAAAAGTGGTTTTGGGGTTTAGGTCAAAAGGTTCAATTATTTGAAAGAGGGGAGGTTAAGGTAATACAAGGGTGACCATAGCTTCACTATTTTTCTGGAGACTAAAATTGTGTGTTGAGGTGTTTCTGGGGAAAACACCAAGCATAGGGTTTATGCATTGGTAAAGAAAGGAAAAGAATTTTCCAGGGCCACACATGTGTTTTATTTAGTGAGTTGTTAAGTTGTAATAACACTAGAGGTGTTATTCTATGAGGTAACTCAAGACAATTGCAACAAGCACTACAAGACAATTCATCTACTAACAGATCAAAGCAATTCATTATAACAAACAGATCAAGGCAATTCATCTAATTAGTCTTTAGAAAAAGTTTTTGTTCCCCCTGATTTTTGCAATATGGACAACGAAACATGTTTGCAAAAGTTGGGGTGTTACAGTTATCATCCGAACCCCTTCCAGTATTAAGTTGTAAACAACAGATAATTGCATTAAGTATGGTGCGTAATGTAATCAACACAAATATCCTTTGACAAAGCATCAATGTTTTATCCCTAGTAGCAACAGCACATCCACAACCTTAGAACTTTCTGTCACTGTCCCAGATTAAATGGAGGCATGAACCCACTATCGAGCATAATTACACCCTCTTGGAGTTACAAATATCAACTTGGCCAGAGACTCTACTAGCAACGGAGAGCATGCAAGAACATAAACAACACATATATGATAGATTGATAATCAACTTAACATAATATTCTATATTCATCGGATCCCGCCAAACACAACATGTAGCATTACAAATAGATGATCTTGATCATGTTAGGCAGCTCACAAGATCTAAACAATGATAGCACAAGCGGAGAAGACAACCATCTAGCTACTGCTATGGACCCATAGTCCAAGGATGAACTACTCACGCATCAATCGGAGGCGGGCATGATGATGTAGAGCCCTCGGTGATGATTCCCCTCTCCGGCCGGAGGCGATCTCCTGAATCCCCGAGATGGGATTGGCGGCGGCGTCTGGAAGGTTTTCCGTATCGTGGCTCTCGGTGGGGGTTTCGCGACGAAGGTTATTTGTAGGCGGAAGGGTAGGTCAGGGGGCGTCACGAGGCCCCCACACTAGGCCGGCGCGGCCGGGGCTTGGCCGCGCCTCCACAGTGTGTGGCCACCTCGTGGCCCCACTTTCGTTTTTTTGGAAGCTTCGTGTAAAAATAGGACCCTGGGCGTTGATTTCGTCCAATTAGAATATTTCCTTACTAGGATTTGAAACCAAAAACAGCAGAAAATAGCAACTGGCGCTTCGGCATCTTGTTAATAGGTTAGTGCCGGAAAATGTATAATAATGATGTAAAGTATGTATAAAACATTCAAGTATTGTCATAAAAGTAGCATGGAACATAAGAAATTATAGATACGTTTGAGACGTATCAGTCATTGGTAAACTAGTAACGAAATTCATTTCAATGTCATCCCATTTCTATTCTGGAATGTCCAAAGGTGTGAGTAATCATGCTGGAATTTCATGTTCTGCCTTCACCATCTAGCATGTATGGCCTACAGAGACATACTTAGCTATTTCCCTCTTCATTATTCCACCATAATAACACCTTGATGTATGGAATATGGTGTCTCATGGGCTTCTTGAAATATTACATCCTTTATATTTGGTTCAGTAGGTAAACATAACATCTTCTGGAACCATAGTGAATCTAATTATCCTAGATGAAATTCGTATGGCTTCCCTTCTGATATTCGTTGAATCTCTACCTTGATGAAGGTATCATTATCTTGCTTTCGAATGATCTCGTATTTCAAATTTGCATACATCACATCCATGACTCATGGTTTCAATACTTCTAATGACTTCTCCTTGAATCATCAAGATTTGAGCTTGTTACAGTTCCATTTTCAACTTTTTGGATCTCCCATTCCACAGGTTGATTCCCCGTGCTCTTCCGGCTGAAAGCATCGGCTACAACATTGGCATTGCTTGTTGTATAGTTTATTGTCAAATCATAATCGTTGATTAGTTCCATCCATCTTCTTTGTCTCATATTCAACTCTTTATGGGTAAAGAAGTATTTGAGACTCTTATGATCCCTATATAGTTCACACTTGGATCTATAAAAAAACTGTCTCCAACTCTTGAGTGCATAAAATACTGCTACCAACTCAAGATCACGGGTAGGATAATTTACTTCATGTGGTCTTAATTGCCTAGATTCATACGCTATGATTTTCGTTCTTGCAGGAGAACACATCCAAGTCTAGGAACCGGCTCCTCTAACTTTGAGGATCAAAGTCAGTGAAAAGAATGAAGCAAAGTCAGGGCATCTTAAGCATTTGTACCATGTTATGTGATGTAAATAATTATTGTAGACAATTACTGTAGACGTAAAATTTTGAACTAAAATTTTATTACACCATAATTTTGTCTGTATATAGTTACTCTAAATGCAAAACATAAATTTGTATTTTGTAAACCAATTCAAATCATCTTGATCTTAATCCTACAATTTTGAAGAAGGAAAGTCAGGCTACTGCAGCATAGCTGACTTTACTCCTCAATGTCAGAGGATCCCGTCCCCCAAGTCTATCCTTAATTAGATGCATCGGAATATACCATGTAATCCTTGACCGCTTCTGGTACTGCTAACACGGGCGTTGTGGTTAACTTCTCAATGAGTTTATGAAAACTCGCTTTGCATTCATCTGGCCATACGAATGTGGAATTTTTCTTTAATAATTTGGTTATTGGACCTGCAATCTTGAAGAATCCTTCGATGAATCTCCGATAGTAGTTTGTCATTCCGAAGAATCCTCGAATTTCTTTGGCATTCTTGGATGATTTGCACTCCAAAACTTACTTTACCTTGCTTGGGTTAGCGGCTATTCCTTCCTTGCTTATAACATGTCTAGGAAATTCTTCACTATCCATCAAAAATTTACAGTTGTTGAACTTGGCATAGAGTTGATGTTCTCTTAAGATCTGCAATACTATTCTCAAGTGCTTGGCATGTTCTTCTTTATCCTTGGATTACATCATAATATCGTCAATTAATACTATGACAAACTTGTCCAAATACTTCTTGAATATCTTATTCATCAAATTCATGAAAATTGTTGATGCATTGGTCAAAACAAATGGTATAACTAAGTACTCATGATATCCATATCTGGAAATAAACGATTTTTTTTAGGAATGTCCTCTTTCTTGATCTTGATCTGATGCTACCGAGACCTCAAATTTATCTTGAAAAACACTCCATCTCACTAAACTTGGATCAAATAAATCTAGGATTCTAGGTAGTAGATATTTATTATTGATAGTAACATTGTTAAGATTTTTATATATTCACCACACATTCGTCGACCTCCATTCCTTTTATCCACGAATATCACTGGTGTCCTCCTCAATTCCCAAGACAATTACCCTCTTATAGTAGGTAATGTCCTATTGAGTAATTTAGAATATTACTCAACCAAGCAGTCATTAGAATTTTCATCCCATTAGTATACACAGGCTACCAATTAGCCCGTATTTTCTGAATTTTTATAACAATATATTGTAGATCTGAAGCTAGCAATTTACGTGGATACACTTCAGTACCGAAGTATTTCATCGGAAACTTGCCAATTACACGATTAAAAAATTTAGCAATCATTTCTCGCTCATCCTAATCCACTACCAAAAATCTCACTCTTCTCAAAAATAATTTTCATACCTGACATTGCCTCGTAGCAATACAATGAAAACTTCATCGTTATAATCGATATATCCAACACATCCAAAAAACAGGAACATGTCATCCGCATATTGAAGATGTGTAATCCCACCATCAGCGAGATGCCCTAAAGCATCGCCCCTGAAGAGAATTTTACTTTCCGCATCAAACACGCAAGAAGAGGGAGTAACAAGGTTGCTGATGCCCTTGCTAAGATGGCAAGATCGGCAGGGAGCTGCATTTGGATGTCGCTGCTTCCAGATCAGATTGATTACCTTGTAAAACAAGACTTTTGTATGCTTGATTCTCACATTATATGAAACCCTCTGCACTCAAAAAATCTCCCCTTAAGCATTCCAATAATATAAAAAAGAAGCGGGGACAGTGGATTACCCTGTCTCGGACCTTTGTAGGTATGAAAAAATCTCCCCAATTCTCCATTGAGATTAGTACACAGTTTTCCCATTTCCACAGACAAACTAATCCAATCAATCCATTGTTCGCAGAAATCCTTCATTGTTAGAACATTTTTCAAAAAACTCGTATGCCTTCTCAAAATCAAATTTTAAAACAATACCCATCGAGTTAGTCCTTTTTGATTCATGTAACACTTCATGAAGGACCACCACAGCCTCCAGAATATGCCTACCCGGGCCAAAATTTGTTTGGGTACCATGAATACCTTTAGTCGCCACTAAGGTCCCATAACCATCAAGACTTTGGTAATGATTTTTAACACCACCTTCAAGAAGCAAATTGCTTTGTACTGCCGAATTTCATTAGCATCCTTCGGGCATGTACAATGGTAGGGAAGGTGTAAGGGTATATTGCCCCTATGTGTGGTTTTGGTAATTAATGACAACCCCTATGGACTAATGTTTTCATTAAGTTTATATGAAGGAATATTCCATAGGTACTACTTGTACTCCATATGTTGGATTCAAGTATGGATGCCATGAAGATAAAAGATATACCTTGTGTATTGGCATCAAGATCATCGGTTTGAATATATATATATGTGTGATATGATCAACAAGAAGAAATGAAGATGGAGTTCTTATGTGGAACTCAATATTAGCCATGCTCTATCTTATGTGAGTATGAGAAGATACAAGGTTGAGTTGGGCAAGTTCAAAATGAACATCTTGAGTGGATCACATGCTTGAAGCTTGCCGTCCATTTGGTGATAATGGACATGTGAAGATGTGCATCAATGGAGCTTTCCCATCATAGTGTATGGGGGAGCATTTGTGAGTCTTCACGAAGCAACATTGATCAAGTGAGGCATTCCGACTTGTGTAGAGCTTGAAGAGTTATCATCAAGATCAAGCGGGATGCGCAAGGCAAAGGTATGACCTTGATAGGTTTTCCTTTTACCGGTCTCAAGGTGGTTGATCGGAGACCGTATTATAGGATAGATAGCCGCACTACCAAGAGGGGCTTTCGGTTGGGTAACTTGATCACATCGTCTTAGGGAGCTCAACCCTTTGCATGCTTTGCATTCCATAAATCTAATGCTTCTTGGTGTTTCTCTGTGTGAGGTTCTTGAGCTTGTTGCTAGCTTTACAACAAGACCAAGTTCATCGAAAACGGAATCCATATGCATCTTCTATTGGTTTTCAAGCTTGGAGGTTTTACCGGTGTCTCTTTTGTAGATAGGTCAAACATTCATCTTATGGTTTTTACTCCGTGGGTGGACAATGATGTTTCTATGCATAAAGTTGTAGGGCTTGTCGTCCTGATTCCAACAAGCCCAAGATCATCGAAATCGGAGTCCGGATGCAAAAGTTATCATGTTTTTGTAAACCATGTTTTCATGTTTGGCCCGGTGGCCGGTTGTCTGACCGGCTCGTCGGCACACCCTCCCACACCGGTGCCAGCCGGACGGTTTCGGGGCTTTCGGGCGCCGGTCCCCCGGTCTGACCGGGTTTTCCGCTAGGCGGCCCGGTCCCAGGCCCGGTTTGGACCTGGTTGCACGAAAATATCTCAGATCTGCCCCCAACGGTTATATCTCCCCTTGGGCTATAAAAGGGGCTTCTTCCCCAACAGTTTTCTAGGGTTCTTTAGCACGTTTTGACCACCATTGTTGAACCTCTTGAGCTTGCTTCCTCTCCCTTCCCTCCCATGATTCTTGCTCATTCTTGAGGGATCTAAGAGAGGAGATCTAGATCTACAACCTCCACCAATCCATTTCTTCTCTAAGTGAGGGGAACTCTTGGGATCTAGATCTTGGAGTCTTTTGTTGACTTTCCCCATTGTTCTTCCTCTCTAATCTCATCCTAGCATTTGTTGTTTGGGTGGGATTTGAGAGTGAAGGACTTGAACACCTCTAGTGTTCTTGCTTTGCATCATTGCATAGTGTTGAGCTCTCCACCACGATTAGTTCGAGTGAGAGACCGTGAGCTTGTTACTCTTGGAGGGAGACCTCCTAGTTGGCTTGGCGGTTGGTGCTCCGGTGATCTCTTCAAGAAGATTGTGAAGAGGCCGGGCTTCTCCTTCGTGGAGCTTGTGAAGTGGTTGTGGAGCTTGCCATCTCGGAGCGGAGGAAAAGCTAACCATAAGGAAAGGGCCATTATCCTTCGTGGGTGTGGTTCGGAGAATAGGGTGAGCCTTCGTGGCGCGGGGAATCCTTCGTGGGACCTCCACTCCTCCAAATGTGGCGTACCTTGTTGCAAAGCAAGGGAACACGGGAATACATCCTCGTCTCCGCGTGCCTCGGTTATTTCTATACCCGAGCTCTCTTACCTTGTGATAGCCATCGTGCTTGAAGTACATATATCTTGCTATCACTTGTGCTACATATATCTTGTGCCTATCTTGCTTAGCTCTAGTTGCCATTGTTACACTTAGTTGAGCTTAGCATATTTAGGGTTTGTGCTTGTAAACTAAACATTAGTTTAATTCCGCATTCTTACAAGACAAATCCGCAAGAGTTTGTAATTGCCTATTCCCCCCCTCTAGGCGACATCTCGATCTTTCAGAAGGCACCTCTTCTCTTAGCAGTCCATGTCATGATAAATATAATCGTTACAATACATTATCTCTTATTGTCATCCCTTGCAATAAATGATAATTAATTATTTTTAGTAGGAAATTATGTGACTAAGAGAAGACAAGTCGTATAATAGGGAAAATAGTCTTCTCTTATTTCCTAAGAGATCATCCCTTAGCTAAGGGAAGACAACCTTCTCTCCTTTCATTCTCTATCATCCAACTAAGCAAAAATCTGACGTGGCAAGCGTAAAGGAAGGCTGACATCACCCCATTGTACGTGCTCTTAGTCTTCGTGATCTGTATAATTATCCCATAATCCAGTCTACCCAAATTAAGCTTCCCATCCCACATATCATCTAACATTTCCTTAGTAAGGTTAGCCATAGTAATAGTATCATAGCTAGTATCATGCACATTGGTCTCACAAAAATGCCGCTGTGGCAGCTAATTAAGTAGAAGAGAGGAGATTAGAGTAACATAGATAGATACTGTATCATATCGCAAATAACGAGAAAAGTTAATGCTAAACAAATCTTGTACACAAATTTGCATTGAGATTCTAAAAAATAATAAATATAGCATAAATATGATACTACTCCATGATACTACCCACTATAAAAATAGTATCATGTAGTAGTATCATATGTATGATACTACTACATGATACTTACCACTATGGCCGGCCTAAGAAATTTCAGCCTACCCTAGAAAGCCTTCTAATAGCCATCCGGACCAGGTGGTGTATTAAATTTCATTGATTTAACCGCTTTGAATTAGGAGCACACATAATCATCCTTTGATACCCGCCCACTAAACACCCACATGGTTGGATGGATCTTAACCCTATACTCATGTTCAGCGCCCAGAAAATCTTTTATAGTAATCTGTAAAGTGCGCTTTCCACTGCACATTATCCTCAATCAGTTTATCCTTCACAAAGAGATCATCAAGCTGACAACCACCAAACCGTTTAGTAAGCAATGGTCCAAGAGTATCAAGCTCTAGGACTCTCCTTGAATCAATCAACGTGTAGGAGTCAAACCAATGCAACAAACACAAATCGAGAAAACAATAATAATAAAATAAATTCTCACCCAAAACATGAAATTTATGGAAAGATTACGCAGGAGAGAAACAATGGAGAGGATATCAACAAATGACTCTAAACTCTAGATCGAAAAGCTTCCCTTTGCAATTACATATGCATGTCACTCCTGGCTAATCCCTCGTCAATTCCCGCTAAACAAATATGGCACTACAAACATCTCTGTCATATTCCCACACATAATACCCATTTCATGCTAAATAGGTGATTGAGATTATGTGTCAAATATATCCACTACTCCCAGCACTAAATTCCGCTCCCCTTCCTAGTAGTTGCCAAAGGCACACTGATGTAAATTGTAAAGGATGTTTAGTAGACTCTTGTGTGGTGAACGTGCACCGTGGGGACAACCTCCAGCAAAAGCGACGGAGAAATGTACCTGTAATTTTAACTGAGGAAGCCAACGATTACCACACTTGAAATTACATGGATAAGTTCATCCGATAGATCAAGCACCGTTCAGGCTAGCCAGTCACCACTCACCACTCACCACTCACCAGTGGCACTCGAGCACTTGCATCAGTGCCGAGCATCCCATGCAGCGAGCGAAACCGACCGGCGCGGGACCCCTCCACTGCCTACGTAAGCTCCGGCCCCCACCGCCAAAGTTGCCACCCAGAACGGCTATAAATACGCCTCGCCTGGCCACTCCCTCCTCAGGCGATCGAGCTCCGAGAACACACACACCCCTCCGCTCCACGTACCTAGCTCGCCAGCCCAGCTACATAGTCCGGCAATGGCGATGCAGCAGCAGGGCGGCGCCGAGGAGACGCTGATGCAGCGGTGCAAGCCGTACCTGGCGATGATCTCTCTGCAGTTCGGGTACGCCGGCATGAACGTGATCACAAAGGTGTCGCTGAACCACGGCATGAGCCACTACGTGCTCGTCGTCTACCGCCACGCCTTCGCCACTCTCTCCATTGCGCCCTTCGCGCTCATCCTGGAGCGCAAGGTCCGGCCGCGGATGACCCTCCGGGTCTTCATCAACATCTTCCTCCTCGCCCTCATGGGCCCCGTCATCGACCAGAACTTCTACTACGCGGGGCTCAAGTACACCTCGCCCACCTTCTCCTGCGCCATGAGCAACATGCTCCCCGCCATGACCTTCGTCATGGCGGTCATCTTCAGGATGGAGAAGGTGAACCTCAAGAAGGCCAGGTGCGTGGCCAAGGTGGCCGGCACGCTGGTCACGGTCGCCGGAGCCATGCTCATGACGCTCTACAAGGGCCGCGCCATGGAGATGATCTGGTCTAAGCACACGCACCTCCACGACGGCCCGCACCAGGACGCTGCCGCTGCCGCCAAGGACTGGTTTAAGGGGTCCATTTTCCTCATCATCGCCACCCTCGCCTGGGCATCCCTCTTCATCCTACAGGTATTTCTAGCTCGTGGCATGACATAGATCGCTTGCTCCCGTCGTCCATACGTGAACTGAAAATTCTGACTCATAATGTTTCGACCGTGCGTGCAGGGCCCGACGCTGACGAGGTACAACGCGCCGCTGACCCTGACCATGCTCATCTGCTTCGTGGGCACCCTGCAGGCCATCGTGGTCACGTTGGCCATGGAGCACACCACCGAAGTCTGGAAGATCGGCTTCGACATGAACCTCCTCGCCGCCGCCTACGCCGTCAGTCTCCCAAACCATATACTGACACCATCAGAGACAGCAAACAAACATGGCATGAACTGATAAAAAAAATCTCTGCAAATATATATGTGCAGGGTATCGTGACGTCGAGCATTGCCTACTACGTGCAAGGGCTGGTGATCCAGGTCCGGGGCCCGGTCTTCGCCTCGGCCTTCAGCCCGCTCATGATGATCGTGGTGGCCATCATGGGCTCCTTCATCCTTGCAGAGAACATCTACCTCGGAGGGTACGCGTGCCTGCATATATGCTCATCCTCTTCGTATCACACCATGACACGAACACGACAGAGCAAGAGCAACAGACCGTTACATTCTTGCTGACCGTTTGGGATTTTCAGGATCATCGGGTCCGTCCTCATCGTCGCCGGCCTCTACTCGGTGCTCTGGGGGAAGCACAAGGAGAGCGTGGAGAAGAAGGAGATCGAGGCGACGGAGATCCCCGTGGCGATCAAGGGCGTCGATGGCAACGGCAGGATCATGGACATCGTGGAGCTGGATGAGGTGCAGCTGGAGAAGGCCAAGGCCAACGGCAAGGCGGTCACCATCTCGGTGCCCGCTGAGGAAACCCGGATGCAGCGCGACGGCGAGAACTGACTGGGCAAGACACTCGTAGGTCTATTGATCAATGGACCTAGCTTGTTGTCTTCCCTTCTTTTGCTCTTGGATCCCCGGCAGTGGGAGGGTAAGCAGTGGTGGTAGTAATAGTAGTAAAAACATCTAGTGGCGAACTGGTAATATGTATGCTGTGATGTGAGAGCTTAAGCAAGCATATGCTTTCAGTTTGGGATAGCCATGTCGCCTTATCTGCATCGATCTTTTGTATCAGCTACCGGCCCCTTCCAATATTAATTATGACATATAGTGAACCGTAATTATGTCAAGGCTGGCTCTTCCAATCCTATGTCAAGCAAGTGCTTGATACTGTCATATTATCCTTCTTGCAGCTACGTAATGACTTCTTGCCTAGCGCACAAAGGAGTTAATCAGACATAGTCTTTATAGCTCATATGATTGGGTGTGGGCAGGCAGCGCTGCTGAAACTCTGAAAGAGCAAGAACATAGTACACACCTACAAAGCAAATCTTTCTCTGCGTTTTACATATCTTTTTTATATTGTGAGTGCAATATCAATGTGCGTTTTCGATGCGGTTGGCGCATAACCATACATCTATTATTCATGAACTTTGTTGTACCAGTTGCACCTTGAGAAATTATGCAAAATGCTTCCACCACGCACATGTATATGCCATTGGTGCATAGTGGTACCAAAGAACACATTCTTAATTAATCAGCAAAAGATAGCCCTAAGGAATCAGGGTTAATTAATCTAGTGATGGGAATTTGGAGGGGGGAATAATTCCCCAAAAGCATGCAATCCTAGTTTGCGCGCACTTGCAAGATTCAGTGTCAGCCCTAAACCAGCATGAATCTCTTTTAACTCGGAATAAAGATTCCAATCTGAGGTCCCATCTCTCCAACCAGTGCGGTGGGGCAAGTTGGTGCCACAAAGCACAGGGACAAGAACAAGAACAGAACAATGACCTGAATAGGATGCTCCTGCCTCCTCCATATCCCCAAAGAAAATTCCCATGCTCCCATTCAAATCCTGGGATACATGGCATGGTGGATCTGATCCGACAGATACATGCGCCGAGTCGACGAGGTCTCGTAGGTTCCTTCCCCGGCTTCCATAGCCTGGGGGAGGAATATCATCAAGTTGCAGATAAGCAGTAGTCACTTGCACTTGCATGCACCAAGTTAATGGATTATGCATCACTCGCTACTTGGAAAATGAAACACGTTTCGCACTTCAGTTGTGCAGCAAGATAGATGATGGGGTATAACGTCCTGCCTGGCTCATATCATGATGCAGCAAAGGTCATCAAGGTCATCAACTCGCAGTTTCAGACCGGTCTTATGATCACAGTGCGTCTGTCAAAACGACATGGCATCTAGATTAGCTTGTTCACAAGATTACAAATGAATTTGTTTCGCAAAAAAAAAGATTACAAATGAATTTGGTGATACGTGTGATGGTTGGGGAATCTACCTCATTAGTTACGTCAGTGATACGTTTCAAATTGCAAGTCTGTCTCATTAGCTCCTTTTCATTCAGCAAAGAGAGCACAAAAAAGGGCACACTACCTACTTAGTGTTTAAGATGCTTGCTCAAGATGGTTTTACGAGTAGACAATTAGCAAGTCTTGGAACTTATCCGCTAATCGGTCGTGGAAAAATAATAGTGCTCCCACCCAAATCTGTCAACATCTTGGGAATAACAGAAAACAATTCTCTGAGTAGAGGAGCAATGCATGCTTAGCATAAAGCCAACCACACTCACAAAATTAGTGTTTCTACACTCAGAGGACGCTCAATAATTCGCTCCAGAAACCAATGATCTTGTTGTATGGTTACCTCAGCAGAATGCAAAAAATAGGAGCAGAAACGCTAATAGAATAAAGAGCATTACGCAAGGTCGTAATCTAACTAAGATACCCTGCTCCAAACCATGCCGCAGCCCCAACTTGTTAAAATGTGATTCCCGAATCCCGAACCATCTTGGTTTTTCAGGAGAACTTGATTTGTGTCATGATATCAGGCCATCTAGATATGTTATACACAGGCACCCTGAGTCTTCTAAACAGGATATATATGTCTGGTGTGTGATAAGCTCCAGCACAGTTTCAGACGTGCAAAGCTTTTGATTCCATCTATTATTGAGCAATCAGTATCACACAGAGACAGTAAAAAACATACTCATAGATGACCAGGCACATACTCAACCAAGGATAAAAACAAACTTGTCACAATTGGACTTTTGGTACTTTAAGTATCAAACTCAAAAGAAATATGCAACCTTTAACCAACACTTGATATTCAACTCACCGTGTAACATCTTCTAGTACAGAAATGCTCATGATTTTAACTTTGTGAAAATGATCTGAACAGCTCTTCACTTTAACTAACCTGTAAAGAACTTTTGGTTAAGTATCTTTCTACCAATTGAAGAGACTGGCACTATAGTTCAGCCCTGTGTCTTGTGATGGAAGTAATCTCTTCCGCCCGTGTGTCTTGAGGATAATAACAGACTTAACAGTGACTTAACATTAATTAAGTGGAATACTGTTCATAGGTACAAGGTCGTACTTCAATAGGTTTCATACTGAAGGAACACTGGTGACTTCAATTGAAATGTCGACTAGATAAACGCTACTTTTGGAATCAGATCTTCGGGGTTATGTCACTGAATTCTTTAGCTGGAGATTCACTGTGACTTTACCCGTTGGATTAGCAACAAGAGAGCTAGGGGGAGGGGATACGCACCAAAACTGCCTTTGGGATCAATGGAATGACCAGGCAAGGAACACTAACATATTGTGTGGTTCAGTGAGATCATTTGCATGACACTGGTGGTACTGACTAAGAATGATGCAGGAGAGGAAAAAGACATTAGTCGAACATAAGATGAGATTGGTCTGTTTATGCAACACCAGTACATAACTTCATTATGTTCCAGACAATTTTCCAGCTGTCTCTATGGTTCGACCTTAATAACATCCAGCCACTAAAATATTATGTGAGAGTTTCTAGATATGAAAACAAAATCAGCATTCAGATGTGAGAACAGACTGCCAAGCACTGACTGGACCAGAAAGATACTCAGTTTATAGCACACAAAAAATGGATCCAAAAGGTAGATTTAGATCATCCAAAAGGTAGATTTAGATCATCCAAGTACATTACAAAAGCAGCACTAGTTTCGTTTCGTGCGCAAGAACATAAGACATATTGATAATATTGTTAATCTGCATGCTAAACAAAAAAAAAAGGCAGTTGCGCAGTAGTACCATTTTACAGGGATTTCAAATCTGAAAAGTTATATATCAGAAGTTACAATAACAGACCATTCAAGAATTAACAAGCAGTTAATCTATCTGAGATAAAGCTTATGAAATATAAATCTAAGTTACTTGCTAGATGCCAACTTGTAGGAGGTGATTACATTTTTTCACATGGTAGAATTGTCTGAAGAATCTTTGGGAAGGGCGACATAGTTTGCTGGTATGGAAGCAGTTGTCTTGCCAGCATCCTTCACTTTTCCACAAGACAAGCCTCCCTTGCGTGAAATTGGGGTAGACACACGCCGGCTGTTATGAGTTCCACCAATGATGTTGACGTTAGAACTCTGCCCAAGAGGCTTCCTTGCCGAAAGCGGACGCATAGGACTAGGCTTGGCCCCATATGTTGAACCTTGTTCTGCTGCGAACTGTTCTTGTAATTTCTTAAGTTCCTGCAAATCAAAACATCCCAGTATATTAGAGTAGTTGAATGTGTCGCTGGAAGGCCCCCATCCAAACATAGTAACAACACCTATCCTATACCTGATATCAGCTCTCCAAATCAATGGCGCAAAGAAGAAACAGAACATTTTTAACATGTACATCCGTAAATGAGAATATGGCTAAGAAGCAGTCTGGACTCTCTGATATCAGTTCTCCAAATCAATGGCGCAAAGAAGAAACGAAACATTTTAACATGTATTCGCGAATTAGAATGGCTAAGAAGCGGTCTGGACTATCTTAACCAGAGAATAGATCAACTGTAGTTAGTTTCAATCTGTATCATTTGTATTCTGAAGTTGAGCCAGACTACAACATATCTTCAGAAAGTTAAGCATGCATAAGAGGCAACCCTACAATATTCAGAAACTGATACATGTGACAAGGATTGAGTAGAAGAGAGGCATGATAATATGAACAAACCCGTAATCGACGCTTTTCATCTTCCCTTTGTTGTCTTCCAGATGTGTATTGTTCTAAGCTATCCAAAAGCCTCATCTGTACAAAATAGGGTAAATGTTAGGTAATTGAGATGAAATTGACACAACCTTAGACCGTAGGGGACCCCTACGGTAAAGTGATCAAAAAAAATTGACATAACCTATTTATGTCAATTGAGCATTGTGTGTATATGAACTTGCCTTATCATGCATAAAGGGTATGCCCTTCTCCTTTTCCCAAGCTTTAACTCTAGCAGTCAAATTCTCCAGCAGAGCTACATGACAAAATTATATTGAAGTTGAGAAACAGGTGTATTCAACAAAAACTTATGTTAGAGAAATCAAACCTCAACATAAGTAGGTCAGACAACAGAAAACATAAGAAAATGAGTGCCACAGAGATAAATGAACTGTCAGAATAACCGTGATCATTTTATCTAACAGAGCGCATCAAATGACACATAAGCATGTTTCTAGAAGCTTTCACTTTGTTAAATTTTGTAGTCACAGCTTCAGTTAAAAAACAAATGTCAAACGATACTATCAGAACAGATAAAGCATTAGTTAAATAGCTACCCTTCAAGCAATCCAAATTGATCCCATGATCTACTTGTAGTAACTTAATAATTGGAGCTTATCCAAACATTAGTAGAAACACCCACAAAAACTATACATGCTTACATGGAATTTTGCTGACCAATGTCCTTGCTTTCTCCGCACGCTTGAGATTTACATGGGCTCCTCGACCAGCATTATAGCGATTTTGATCCTGAAATTGAAACCATATCAATTGTATATGGCAAATGCAACATTGTAACATTTCAACTGAAGATACTTAGCTGATCGATTAACCATTTGAACTAGATGGAGAAAAGAAAGTGTTCAAGTTACCCTCTCGTATTCACCAAGCCAACCCTCCTCTTCGGTTGCTAATGTCCATTTCTCCACCTTTTCTAGAATGTCCTTTCTGCTTAGGGCAAGCTCTCTTGCTTCTGTAATTCGATCATCCATATTGGTAAGCAGCTCTGAGAGATCTGCTCTACCTACAAAATGAAGTTCATATACATTATCAAATTCAACAGATAGCAGTACAAAACCACAAGGCAATAAAATAAGAGCTGATGAAACACGACACGCAAAACTTTGTCCTAGATCAGTTAAATCAGGAAGGAATCGTGTACTGAATCATCACCGAAACTAAGAAAAAAGCAAACACCCTGTATCTTAACTGCTCATGTAGCTTAGCATACAATTTGCCAAACGTGAAATATCATCTTCAGGAGACTAATGTTGAAATATCTAGTAAAAATAACAATGCACCGCATGCCACTAACATTCCAGAAAATGCCTTTATTTGAGTTTTTCAAATACAAGAATCAAGTACAGAAACAAGGTATTTTAGCAACTACTTTACAATTAATCATATTCATTTATTTAAATTATTGACATTTTGTATGTGAGTGATCTTTTTTCGCATTATGGTAGAACCCTTTGGTGATTCAGTACACTGGTTTTTGCAGACTTATTTCACCATGAAAAAACTTCATAATCAGTGACTTAATGTTTCAGTCTAGTAGTATCAATGCTCGGTTGCTAAAAGGAAATGCTGTTATGAACTTATGATTGTTAGCTAAAAGGGGCAGAGTAAAATACTGCAATTTAAACAAAAAAGCATTCAATAATTGCTAAAAAAATGGTGTAAATATTAAATAACAGAAAGAGAGCATTTAAATGCGACTGGGCAGGCAATAAGAAACAACCCAAAGAGCATATAATGTTGCAATTGGCAAAAACGTTCATAAAATTTCAAGGTGAGGCAGAAATAGCAGCATTAAACAACAAAGAAGCACCAACAAAATTTTACAACAGATACAACTTAATAAACACAGAAGCACGACAAAAGATGGAAATATTTACTCTTATACTCTTATAAAGACCTGACAAGATATCAATTAACACAATTAACATACATTCTATGTTGTATATACATCATGTACCATAAACTTATTGGTTAAGTTCTCCCCGCAAAAGAATTTATTTTGATTGATTGTTTAGATTTAAGTACTCCCTCCAATCCATAATAATAAGTGTCAGAGGGAGTACATCATTGGATAAATTTAATTTGCATAAAATAAGTGATTATGATACATAAGATTTTAATCGACGGAAAAAACTTTCTTAGCAAAGCACAGATATTTAGCTAGTATATATAATAACTTCAGTTATGACTTTCAGGATAAAAGGCATGAGAAAGAAGTAAACCGGAATCTATAAGATCTGTGAGAGTCCGCCACTCATGGTCCCTGTCAATGTCCATGTGAACACTTTTGTAGATTTCTTCAAGTTCCGTCATTTTCTTTAATACAAGCTCTTTCATTTTGCTAGCTTTCAAATACTTCAACCTCTTGACCTCAGCCTCTACCTAAACAAAAGGAAAAAGTTTTTACATGAACATGACATGAAGAATTAGCTTTAAGAAAGTTCAAAGAAACTAAAAGAGAGCAAATCAACTGTAACCTTCTCAATAAGGTCATGTGCAAGGCATCCTTGGGGCATCACTGTATTGGGTGATACTGAAATCAAAGAAGTAACATGGTCGAAGCATTTCTGTTCATCTAGTGGTGTATCCATCAGACTCCATAGCTCAATAAGTGTACTTCCAAGATTTTGTAGCTGTAATAGATGATGCAAATGTGGATCATTAATACAAACAATTCTATGTAGAAAGGAAAGCACTCTAGCGTACACATACTAAGTCACTCTTGAGAAAGTAATGAACAGTACGGTAAGTGAAACCATGCACTGTTTTCTCCAAAAAAGTAAAACCATAAACAGAAATTAACTATTAAAGGAAGCCAGTAAGGAAAATGTAATGAGAAATATAGGATGGTTGCTATAACAAAATTGTGCACTGTACGATAAATAAATGGTAAACCATGTCATGTACAGTGTACCATGAATCATAATGGACTGACAACAACAACAAAAAAACATATTCCACAGGTCAGCAAAATCGAATGATATACTTTGTTAAGCTGAATCACATTATATCAAACTCAATACCTAGCCTACTAGAGGTAGATGAACACACTGAACTAATAACAGAGCCATGGTTGATCGAATGACAAAGACCAGTACCTTCCGGAGCCTCTGTTTCTTTTCTTGATTTAGTGCATGAACTTTTCCTGCAAGCCTGTCGAGAGTGGAATCACTTATACTCATGGATTTGCTTCTTTCCAATTCAACAAAGCTGGGGTGAACATCATATAATGTCTTCTTAAGATCAAGAGACATCATGTTGCACATTTCGTCAATACACTTGAGCTGAACATCAATCTTTTGCAGCCTGAGATTCTGAAAACATAAACGGAAACAATTTAGGCTTCACAGTCAAAGGATTCTGGAAAGGATAGAATTACACCAGGTGCCCAAACCTTTTCTGCCTGGAGCTCATTAAGCTGGGTTTTCAATTCCGTCAGTCTTTTGATAGACAGGTCGGTCTCATCAACTAAAGGAGCAGCAGGATCACCATGATTGATAGTCCCCGAAATTTCAGCCTGCAGACGAACTATGTGCAGCTGAACAGCCAGAAACTCGTTCACGCGCTCGTCTCTCCTCCGCCGCAGATCGTCCAGAACTGGCTCCACTTTCGCAAGTTGCTCCATTAGCGTACCCCCAAGCTTCTCCACCTGTTCGAATAAAGAGCAAGGACCAACAGTGAGACATAACAACACAGAAGCACGGAACGGATCATGAAAGCGGTTCACATGTACCCTAGAAAAGGATTCGCGCTCCCCCAGAGCAGAGAGGATTTTTTCTATGTCTGCTTCACCCAAGGACATGGCCTGAAGTAGCTCGGCCTTTTGCTTCCTAGTTTGCTCCACTTTCTTCCTGTAAACGTTGAGGCAATCCTCCTCCAGTTGCAGTATCATCCTGTCCCTCTCAAGCTCATCCTGGCCAATTTCTCCCCACAGTTCCTGCATCAGTAGGTAGAGTCTTTAGACAATTTCAGATAAAACGCGGTGCACGAAGGAATAAAAGAAGCATGGGTACAGGACACTTGGCTTGATTACATTCTGACACAAACAAAAAATGCAAAAGGGGAAATTTTAGACAACGATTTGCCAGAACCATAACTGCAGCCCAAAGAAGCTACACGAACCACCGAACGAGCTAAGGAGCAAAACATAACCGATATCGCATACCAACATTATTACCAAAATAAAAGATCTAATACTACCAAGAAAGCGCCAAGAAACACAAAATCGGCCCCTGATTCCAGCACGTCCCTAGGGTCCGTCACCAAGAATCACAAAGCACAGCAGCCGGAGCGCGATCCCTGGCACAGGGGTACATTCGACCGCCTAGCCGCATCCACCGGTTATTTCCATTTCAGACAGCGAAGGAAATCCTAATCCTTCCGAGCCAACAGCCACCGGAGCCACCGTCTCCGGCAATCAGCGCATCACGAACGCGACAAGACAAAGATCCCTGCGGCTCTTCCCCCGGGAAAAAAAACTAACACCTAAATCTCGAACCACATGAGACGGGGAGAAACGGACCTGCAGTTCCTGGAGAAACGAGCCGCAGGAGGCGCGCGTGGGCGTGGGCGGCGACGGCGGAGAGGTCGCCATGGATGAGGAGGGCGGTGCGATCGACCCGGATCTGGGAGGAGCGGCGTGCGCGGTCCCTCGGCTAGGGTTTATAGAGGGTGGGGGAGGGGGATTTGAAAGTGGGGGAGCGGGAGGAGGAAGGAGAAGACAACGGGGCTCCGTTTTCGACGGAGTAGATAGATGTTTTTGAAAACGGGTGCAGTGATCTCGCCGACTTTGCTGGACTGTGATTCAAATCGGTGGGGTTGGTAGCCGCAAACGGCGCCGCTGGCGCTGGTCTAGTCTAGTGTCAACTGTCAGGAAAATATATCCGCCTATGGCTAGTTGAAAAACGAGTTGATTGATCCGAGCAAAGTGTTGTTCAAATTTCCCTGGTTTTGGGACACCAGTTACTGTTTGGAGTACTAAAGTACTACTGTACATGAATAGGCACCTCTTTCGAGCACAAAATTCCATCTTCATTTTGACACTTTTTTACCAGGCTTCCTTTTGAAACACAGTTGTGTCTTATGTGTCAGATTTATGTGTCTGCATTTAGTTACGTTTAGTAGGTTCGCCGGACCACGTCCCTGTACTTCAATACACATACACGGACGAACAATGAAGGCAGCAGCACAAATGTCATACTACTATGTACATACATGAACATTAACAGTATGCCGTATAAGTACAGAGTCCACACGTTTCGAATGAAATATACGGAGGCCATATGTAAAGGCTCAGAGCATGTCTGCTCAACAGCATATTACTATCTAGATGCCATTTAATAAGCAGACTAACAGTGGATGAACACTTTACACACAGGAAACTACCAGTAGTTCACAGGTTGCTGCCAGCAAACATTTTAGGACGTCAGGTTCTGACCTTCACGCCTTATATTCCTCTCCTGGAAGCTACCTTTTACACCATCTATGCCTGAAAATCGACATATTGGTTACATCATGTCAGAAATGCATTAACCCAAATAAGCAAATATAGAATGCAGAAATAGATTAGAGCATACTGGACTTATGACCTTTTTTTACTGAGATTTCGGCGATAGTAGTTATCAGAGAAGTTTCAAAAAAAATACAGTAGATATCAGAGAAAAAACTGCTGATTATGACTCTAAAAGTGCGACTACTGTCTCATGCAACCTAGAACAGCCAAGAATGGATTTTCTTATTCACATTGGGCAGAGAGCACAGCCTAACTAGTGAAGCTCACAAAAGTTGGTACTAATTATTGCACAGCACTGGCAAACTCAATGCAGAAGTCGTTAATCTAGCTCAGATAAGGTTTTTGTTAGAGTACGTCATGGGCCTGGGCCCGTTAGTCTTAGGGTTTGCTTAGGGGTCAAGTAAGCCTTGCTTGGGAGTCAAGTAAACCTCTCTATATATGGAGAGGAGATGTATCAATCTAATCAAGCAAGAATTAAGAAGGAAATCCCTTCCCTCTTGCCACCGGCCGTGGGCAAGGCCCCCGGCCGGCCTTCTCGCGCCATCGCAGCCATCTCTCTCCCTCCCAAACCCTAACAACTTGGTATCAGCTTTCCTGGGTTCGATCATGTTCAGCCCTCCACCGAGTTCTTCCCACCCGTCGCCGCCGCACTCCGACGTTCCGCCGTTCTCTCCCCGGAGATCACCCAGCCCTCCGCGATCTCACCACCTGTCCGGAGATCTGCCTCTTCTGGCCGGTCCCTACGCCGCCGCCGCGCGCGGCGCCTCCGTGGCAACGGCGCCGCTGCCCGCCATCTCGGGGCTGCTGCAGTCCCAGCGCGCTGCCCGCCATTTCCGGGCCGGGCCTACCTCGGCGTCGGGTCCCTCCTCCCGGTCGTCCGCCTTCTTCCCCGGAAGCTGCTGCTGCGGCGCACCGCCCCGCCGCGCCGCTGTGCTGCTGTCTGTCCACCGATTCGGTCTTGCCGTTGTCGCCGCCAACACCGCGCAGCGGCCTGCCGCCGTCGCCGTCCTGCCTTTCGGCGGTGTGGGAGCGACCTTGGCCCCGGGCTCTACATCGACACCGCCCGGGATGCCCTTCCACCAGGTCTGTTTCCCTCTGTCGCCATCACCGTCACCACTTCCGGCTTGGATCGCTATCCGCCACATGTCGGCGGTGGTGGGCTCTGCGCGCGGCCTCCTAGTGCGTCGGCGTGTGGAGATGCGTGATCTTCAGCTACAGCTCCTCCAAGTTGCGCTTCGTTGCGCAACGGACCTCGATCTCGTCCGCTGCGTCGGGGATCTTGGGCATGCGGTTTCCCCCACGGGCGGCGGACATTCTGTTTTTTCCGCGGGCAGCAACCTCCAAGTCTGCGACATCGACAGTCAGCTGGCGGGGAGAAGACATGGTGTCACCGACAGGAGCACACCGTGTAGCACCACTGCATTTCGCCGCCGGCCACCGCGAGGGCTCCCTTGGTCCCGATGGTGTCCTTGGGATCCAGGGGGCTGCAAACGCACAAGTTCGGCGGGGGGAGGATTCTCGCCTTATCGTTCGGAGTCAAAAATAAAGAGTCGGAGTCTCATTCGGGTTAGCTTATTTCAGGTCAATACAATAGGCCGAGATGTAAAAGGCTTGTTTTTTAGGCGTTAGGTGTGTGGGGTCGAATCGTCGTTAGGTTGCAGCTCGAGGACGAGCTGCATGTCCAGGTGGGTGTAGTGTTAGAGTACGTCATGGGCTGGGCCCGTTAGTCTTAGGGTTTGCTTAGGGGTCAAGTAAGCCTTACTTGGGAGTCAAGTAAACCTCTCTATATATGGAGAGGAGTATCAATCTAATCAAGCAAGAATTAAGAAGGAAATCCCTTCCCTCTTGCCACCGGCCGTGGGCAAGGCCCCCGGCCGGCCTTCTCGCGCCATCGCAGCCATCTCTCTCCCTCCCAAACCCTAACAGTTTTACATAGTAAAAAAAAGACATGCAGTATACAAAAGATGGCAATGTTTCCTATTTTGCTGCCCCCTGAAGTGTCTCTGTCTCCTGCTTTGGCACATTCCTGTTTTCTTGTTCTGATATTGTTGATCCATTCTATACTTGACAGTAGATATTTAATTTTCAATATATGATCAGCAGGTTTCAAATGGTTATGAGTACTAGTTTTTATCAATCATACACGTAAACAAAGGGTTCCATAACTGATAGCACACACCAAGCCAATTAATTGTGTGTCAAAATGGCAGTGCCAACTGCCAAAGTCATGTGATCAAGTAGCACCACGTTCTTTATGAAAATATTTTTGGATGCTCATGAAAAAGTTTGCAGGAAATGAAATCCCGACATAACTTGTCTAACAGTAAGCGTCAATGCAAAACCAAGAACTGGACTTGGGTGCCAATACATCAGTATTAGATACTTCATAGTTCATACACTACTGTCAAAAAAAGGAAAGTAAGGAGCCAAAAGTTATTCACCCACGATGTAGATAAGCACAACGTGCAAGGAAATTCGGGGTAAAAAAGTCCACAATATAAAATGAATGGTTTTTGCAGTGTTGGAACAGAATATACTTGTACCATCAACCTAATATGGACCAGGATATATATCAAATTAAATATAAAAAATTGGCAGTAGCAACACCAGGATAAGCAGGTATGTCACCAAATTAAAGCCATAGATTGCTTCTGAAGCTACAGCAGTTTCAGCAACCTTTCTTTACTGAGGTGGTGTCTTTGGTTTGTTGGCATATATGGAAAGTAAGGAATGCAGAGATTTTTTAGAGGATCAGGCCCAGATTTGCAACTTAGCATTGCAATTTGGTGCATGACATTCCCCTACATGCTTATACGTTTAAAGCTGAACACAAACAAAGCTTCTCAGTTGGATCGATTCTCTCTCAGCTGAACACAAACAAAGCTTCTCAGTTGGATCGATTCTCTCTCAGCTGAACACAAACAAACTATGCTTATAGATGACTTCTGCTTCTTTTTTTGCTATTTTTCTTCTGTACAGAACCTTTTTTTATATATGTTTGATCTTTGAATAAAGGAGGGGCGGCTGTGGGGCTTTTGCCTCATAGTAGCTAGTCAAAAAAAATTAAGCCATAGATTAACCCATAGCCCTTAGAACTTGCGCGATAGGCAATCAGACGTCGATCTAGCATCTCTGCACCGGGAATGACATAGTTTACATGTACTATGAACTATGAAAAGCATAACAACAATACACCGGTTTAAAAATGTGACATCGACATTGCAAATAGTATATAATTTAGTAATATCATCATAATTCAAAGAAATAGTCCCACAATAACTTTAAATAACTAGTGTTATATATATAGTATAAAAAACTGGAAATTGCATTGGTGATGGGTTGCATAGGAAGATGAGAGCTAATCACCTGAGAAGAGGATGAGGTGTCGACAGAGAGTACATTGTTTTCATTGATGTGCATGCGAGTCTTCCGTGACATGTAAGTCTGAACAGAGAGCTTGGGAATAACTGAAAAAATATACATTATAAGCAAGAAGACATACATCATCTTAGTTCCAAGTAAAGTGAAGTTAAACTGGGTAAGTTATCAAAAAATATGTTCATACATACGTGGATTATTTTGGTATTTGCAGGGATTTATTGTTAGATAGGTTAGATCTGGGCCATATGGCCCAATCCAGGGGTTTGCAATCAGGACTTGTTACAGCATTCAAAAAATTATTCTCGGACCATGCAACAAGCCACCATTTCATCGGAAAAATAGGTTACCATTTTGTCGGAGAAAAAAGGCACCACTTTGTTGGAAAAAAGGCACCAAGACAATCCACTAATTTTTGTACCAGTTTTAAAGTTACTTTCAGAACTACATACTCGATGATCTTCAAGATTATTATCTTATAAATACTGCATAAACTAATGAGATCAACAATACCTTGCCCCGTGCTACCATCAGAAGCAGAGGAAGACTCAGACTGGGACTCCCCGGCATGACTGAACTCAACAACTGCCTTGAAATTTTCCCACGGCTTCACCCAGACCTTTGCCTTGTATAGACTTTTCTTTCCAGCGTCAACCACCTCCAACATCAGATCATGCATGGTCCCAGCGACCACTTGCCGTTTCGCATTCACCACCCGTGCAAACTCCAAGGCAGAACCCTGCAGAACAAGATAAAAATCAGAGGAAATCAAGAATAGTATGCTGATTCCATGTTTTAATGAAGACTTCGCAGCATGATTAACAGCAGAGAAAATCAAGCATAATATACTTCGATGAAGCACGCAACCTATAAGAAAATTATAAGAAAATGCCAAAACATATATAACGGCAAAATCTAGAAAATTCAAGTTTGCCAAATGCCTTCGTTTCTAAAAAAAAAAAAAACAGTTTCGCCCAGGAATATTTCATGATCACCAAAATAAATTTTGTCCGAGAGCAACTCAAGGCTCAACTGGATCTATTATCTATTCATGAGCTAGTGATGTGCGCGCCTGTTTAAAACATCACATAGGACAAAGAGTTAGTGGCAAGTTGTATATGGTTCCACTTACGCCAACAAACTCTGGAATTCAAAATTCAGATCTCGAAACTCTCTGCTGGCCGTTTAGGCGTTTGAAACGTGGAATTATTGAAGAGTAAAATCGCTACAGTTGCACATGTTTCCGGTTAAGTCAACGAACTCTGAAATCCGACAACCAGATCCCCAAACTTGCATAGGTTATTAAAAAGTACCGTGCATTGTGTCACTATAAAGTCGCACTGGTCGAACCTACGCCAAGCACCAATTTCTTCGACTATTTGGACATAACTATTGCTGTAGTAACACGATGTAGGGCAACGCAATTTAATCCGAAGACGTTACTCATATGAACTGAATTTGGACTCAGCGCACCCATGGCGCACCTGATTCCTGTTGTGCTCGGCGACGGCGAAGCGCGCGGCGTCCTCGGCCTCGGCCTGCTCGCGGATCGCGGCGAGCATGCCCCGCACGAGGCCGCTCTCGTCGCCGCCGAGGTGGAACCCTGCGGCCCCGGGGACCGCGGCCGCGGCGGCGGCCAGGAGCACCGCGAGGGCGAGGAGCGCGGCGCCGCAGCGGCGAGGCATCGTCGCGGGGCGAGCCGTCGGCTACTCCAGAGCTTTCGATTGGCTCGCGAGTTGGCGTCGTGTGGTGGCTGTCTGCTTGCGTCGGGTTGCTTCTTGGGTTGGGGAGGGGAAAGCGAGTTGGTTGGCGTGGAGGGGACAGCGACGTGTCATCGAATCCTAGCCGTCCATGCTTTGGGTCGGGCACCGGATGGTGAAAAACCTTCGATGCGGACGCTCGTTGTGTCGGTCGGATTAACTTGTACAAAATAATTTCTCCTAAGAATTCTTATGCGCTTTATCTTATAGCTCTTAGAAGTAATTTCTGTTTTTCTCTATGATGTGTAATGAAATAAACTAAAAGCTTGTAAAACCCACAGTCATATGATTTTCATGTTCCTACATTTCCATACATTTTGTTTCTCATGTTGTCGCCTTTGAGCACCACAACATCATATACAAAACTTCATCTTGTAGCACTTTTTTTGCTCGCTTGCAACATCATTGCAACAAATCTCTGAGTGCTCCCATATAAAATCACCCAAACTTGTAGCAACATTGAAATGTTTCCATGCGGCAAAAAATTATTAGTGTGCAATATCCACATTAGTTGCAGCATAGCATTTAAAATGTATCACAACACATGCAATATGAAAATCAAACAGATGCAACATATGTGGCAAACGTACACAATAGAAAAGGAACACATTTGCATCATGAGAAACTTTAGTTGAACCATACAACTAAACCTGGCAATGGTCCTATAACTAAACCAAACCTTAACCATACCCAATGAAGTGTTGTTTAGAACCAGAACTAAACCACACCAGGGGTCGCCCCGTGTAACCAGAACTAAACCAAACTGTACGTTTTGTCCGCCCAAATCAGAACCAAACCATTTGTAGACCTATGGGTTGAACCCGGTTCCTTGTTTTGGGTTGAAACTGCTACTGTGCAGGTTCCGCTCCGCGCTTGTTGCCAATCAACTCAGAAGTAGTGTTTCGTGCCGAGAATTGTTTGCTGGCCATGAAAAGTTTTATTTGCATGTAGTAGCAAAGCTAGCCTCCACCATTAACATATCAGAAGACGACTTGGAACATCAAAATTCCAAACGGAAAACACTAACCTCCACCATTAACAGTGGAGACAAAGCCCTTCACTGATACGGGATCGACCGCCGCCTGACTCATCGGAGTCTAGACAGAGCCGGGTCATGGCCCTTGATCCATTCCATGTTACCTCAACGTCTATCGGTGCTCAGCGACAAGGATACAAGCTCCACGGATATCCATGATGTGAAGTATGCACGCCACCATCCATAAAGCAGAGGATGGGACACAAAGAGGAAGGTGGAAGAGAAGTGGAGAAATTGTGGAGGCAGAGGTTCTCTATTGAGAGAGACAATAGAATGAGGAAAGGTGAGGCAGCCATATTCCGGTGCAGGGCCTAGGCATCCGCTTGGCTGCGCAACTTAGTGAAATCATTCGAGTTGAAAATCATAAATAACTTAGTGAAATCATTCGAGTTGAAAATCATAAATTTTTGCACTGGTTATATAATTCTGAGAGACTACGGACTACACAATGAAGTTGGCAGTGGCACCGCAACCATCAATTTCATATATTATAAGCTGAAGCACGGTATATATATATACATATCATGTCAGCGCAATTTGCACTTATCTCAAATACTGCTGCCATGGCTTCACAAAAAGGGAACTGCCAGTCTGACGAGTGCCAGAATCGTAAAAGCCTGCTAAATTTGCTCCAAAACAAAGGCCGATCGACAGTTTATTAAATGATGACTATTATCCCTGATTTGCTATTTATTGAGATCCTCAGGCAATCCGGCCAATCTTCAGGCATCTTCAGTTCAGAATCTCCCAGCCATCCTCGTTGGAACCCCTGAGCTTGCTATCGTCTTCAACCACCCAACTTGCACTTTCATTATCGCAGCCATCTAGCATTTCAACCATTCTCTCGTCCACGGCCAGGTCTTCATCACCTGGCCTTGCACCTTCAGCGACTGTATGTTTGTCTCTAGACTCAACTGCTTCAATAGTCCTATCTGACGAACTCCCACTCTTGTGAAGTGAAGAATGCAGCGAAGAAGAGAGGCTTGAAATTGTTGATCGCTGCAACTTGCTCCATGATAGGCGCTCATCCACTATTCGCTTCAGTTGTGATACATCCTCACAGATTACAGCCATCTCACCTCTGCCAAAGGACAATAATAAGAATTACAATACTTCATGGAGTTTAATATCCTCAATATAAATAATTTAAATTAGCTGGCTGGTACTTCAGAAAATGTGTCTGAACAGTTACAAACACATCACAGTAGACAGCAAAACATATGTAGGACTATACGATGTTTTAGACACTATCGTATAGTCGATGTTTTTGTATATTAGTTATTCACATAGGGAAGTTTGAGAGCACTCTCACATCATTCATTTCTGAACAGAGGTATTGCACAAGAATTATCTCATCTACCTGGAACTGGAAAGAATACTACACAGATTTCATAACCAAACTACAAGCATGATTTTAACTTAAAATTCGTAGAGGTATTGTGATCATCTTCTGAAGATGATAAACTCATACAAGATCATGAACAACCAATTATAGTTTATTTGAGATTTAATTGTGTAAAATAAGCTATAGCCCAATCTATTGCTGAATGAAACAGTCCAGTGGTGCCGAAGTAGCAATTCAAATGAGGACTTACTGCAGTGTATCCACAATTCGACCCCGCTCAACCAAGAAATCCTTCAGCTGTTCATCCAAATAATACAACGCAACATTAACAATTGAAATCGACCAAAGATTATTCTTCTAGCAGTACTAAAAAACAAGACATGAATGAACTCCACAAGAACAAAATTATCCATCATCCACAAAATAATATTAGAATTGACATTCAGTAGTGAACAGATAGCAACATATATTATGGAACATGAACATAACACAGAAACAACAGCAAGAATATAAAGGCTGCACGCTTAAACCTTCAAATTCTCCTCAGCTTCTTTCTGCAACTTTCTTGATTCTTCAACGATGGAATTCATCTCCTTTTCCTGTTTGCTAAGCAGTGCCTGAGCAGAAGCTTCCTTTTTAACCTTTTCCTTCTCAGCCGATTCATATTCCAGTTGTGCAGCAGCCAATCTTTCCTCGAGAGTTTGCCGTATCTGTATAGATTAAATTTGCAGATCATGTTTAGCTTTAGATCAAAGTTTGTAATTCAAATAAACTTTCAACTTGATGTATCCAATATGAACTATAAATTCATTTAGATTAAGAGCAACTATGTTTCATAATAAAAAATAAATAAACTGTTAGCAACTATGTTTTGTCATAAAATTAATTTTATGTAACAATAAACAGACCAACTAATACGACCAAGACATGACTGGCCATCAAAGAATTAACATGATGCCAACAATAACAAAGTATTACATATTCATTTCCTTTAAGTTTTCATGCAGGATGGTAGCATGTGCAAAATACATATACTCCAAAGCATTGAGATACACTACCTCTTCAATTACATCTAGATAATTATTCCTCTCTTCTGACAACCTCTGAAGTCGAGATTGGAGCTCCCGTGCCTCCGTGGTCAAAATAGATCTCTCACCGTAAACCTCACCAGCATGCTGTATGTAACATAAAAGATCAGATTGGTTCAGGCTAGGCAACTCAATGAGTTACCTCTTCTATAAAATAATCAATCATCAGGGGATAAAAGGGCCAACCATATCGTTTGCTTCTTTTGCATGATTCAACATCTCTTTGAGCTCCTCAACTTTGGTGAGGATGCTTGCACCGGAAGTAGATGATTCACGCTTAGCCACTTCAGCCTTTTCTTCAAGAAGTTCTACATCCTCTATCATCTTCGTAACCAGCTGAAGTGAGGGTAACAGATCGTTCTGCAGTATGCCATAGCACAAGAATAAGTGTCCAGCTTCAATAGTGATCGACGAAGCAGCCATTATAACAGGGTGCATTTTACCACTTGGATAAACCAGTGTTCGCAATTTTCTAAAATCCAGTATGTATTATATAGAGAAAAGTAACATATAAACCATGGTTGATTCAGTTTGTTGGACAGAAGCGTTCAGGCAAATCCAGGGTAATTTTAGTTCCACAGAAACTAAGGAGCTATTAAACCTTTCAAAATGTGAAGTGAATGTATGTAGAACACACTTGCATCAAGTCAGCCCAGGATGAATCAAAGTGGCTCCTTGGACCAGAATTTCTTAAATCACCATAAATAGTGTGTTTTTAGAAAGGGGAATTTTCTGCGCAAGTTAGAGCAAGCACACGAAAATGGCCAATACACAAGTATCAGTGTATCACTGCCATGAGCCCATGACCCAAATTGATATTAGTCAACCTAGTAGAGCCTGCACTGACTAGTTTCTGCAGCCTGTCAGCTAGTGCAAAGTTCGCATTTTCAGACTAGATCTACTACTCTACCATAGCTTCAAGATATGCAGCCAAATATCCAATCGCTTCTTTATATACAGCAGAATAAGTATGGTCGTGACATTCTTCTTTGTCTCTTTTTTCCAATAAGCCCATTCGAAGTAGTCGACTAATGGTACTTTTAGCAAGATCCTTCTTTCACTTCATTTCAGTGCATTAAAGATGATGAATTAATGTTCACTTGTGCCTCTAAAGCAATGCATTCTCTTTTAACAGAACGCACATTGTCTAATCTGCCATTTTAATCCATACTTAACACACAATAAAAAGATGGCATCATTTTCTTTTACTTATTTTTAGTAAACAAGTCATGACTTAGGGTAAATGTTAAGTATCATGCAACTTTTTCAAGATAATATAAGGAAGTGGGCATACAAAATAAGAGAAAAGTGTGTACACCAAGTGTAATCCACACATACAAGCACATGGAAGTTAAGTGTGCCCATGACAAGTGTTTCAAAAAAAGGTCAGCGCAGAGAGTTTCTGTGAATGGAGTACCTTCTTGTTTTTGGCATCAGCAATGGAATCCTCAAGTGACTCAATACTAACAGACTGGCTTGAATGAGTTGAAGCCATCGAGACGAAGTGATTAGAATTGAGATCGGGAATCAGATCACTTTGAGAAGACAAGAATGTGTCGCCATGCTCAATTATATCTCCTGACTGCTGTGTGTTGTAATCAATGTTGGCACTGTTTTCATCCTTCTGTACCAAGACTGCAGAAGACCCAACAAATGATTCTCGGATGTCTGGTATAGGAAAATCCAGAGCAGATGCAAAAGCATCTTTTTCAGTACAGAGTAACTCAGGTGAGACTTCACTGTTGGGAACAGGAGCAGAAGTCTTGGAACCCACTTCCAAATAATTAAGAGGAAACTTCAAAGAACTATCCAGGGAAATATAATCCCCAACTGGGACTGCAATGTCCAAATCTTGCTCTTGGACTTGTGCAACATTAAGATCTATGCTGCCATTCCCATTTTTCCGCATGAGTGGTTGAACAATATATTCACTTGAGAAAGATCCACCATTGCCAACTCCACTGTCTGAATGATCTAAGTTACTCGTATAACAGGATTCCAAATGATCTTCAAGGGTCAAACCACGCGGCTTATCATTAAGTTCAGGGGCAGAATAGAAAGGGAAATCTAGTTGCTTGCTCATCACTTGGAATGATGGAGTCACATCTCGTTCACCCGCTACATTTTCTTGCATGTCAGTTATGATCTCTGTAGAAGATGTGCATCGTGCAGAATCAACACTTCCATTAGCTTCATCCCGCACATTATACCCTGATTTGACAGTCCATTCATTAGCATAACTTCATAATACAGAGAAGGTAATACCAGAGAGTATTACCACAGAGAAAATACTCTTGCAATTACTGAAGATAAGGAGTGTTCAGATTAGCACTAAAGTGAAACAGACGTGAGCTCAATTAGTAAGATAGAAATTTAAATCAAACATAAGAAAGACCGTGACACAGCCTTGAGTGATTACATTACTTCACTTAATAACACTAAAACATTTAGATTCCAAACATTCACTGCTACATCACCCAAATCACCAAGTACTGGGTTAGCTTTGAGCTCACAGCCTTGTACTAAAACCAGAAGATCCAGTCACCACTATCTCAACACAACACTAGCAACTACTCATGCACACTCTTCAGCTATATCTATTTTACAGTAAGGATTAAATATATATGTCAATACAAGGATCCAGAAGAAACACCTTCCACACCCGCCAGCTAGCCCATAATCTCAAAATCTATACTTACCAGCAGCTGATGAACTTCCCACCTCACGCACAGAATGATTATCGGATAAATTTCTGACAAGGTCATCCACAATTACCCCAGGTCCATGATGGAGGCTAGAGGTCCCGATTGAACCTGTCATACATGGCATAGTTTAGTCAAGGACGACTACCACCATGGAATAAATATCTTTATGGTGCTATATTGCAACAGGCTTCGGCATACAGTGACCAGCCAGTCTCGATATTTACACTTACCAGCAGATGATGAACTTCCCGTTTCACGCGCACCATGAGCAGAGAAATTTCTGACTAGGTCGTCATTAAATACGATGGAATCATGGTCAACGCTAGAAATTCCAACTGAAGATGGCATGACTTCGTCAAGGACAGCAACCACAGCGGAATCAGCATCATTATGGTGCTCTATTGCAACAGCCTTCAGCATTCGAGGATCAACCTGCAGAAAGGGGCAAATAATTAAAATTACTACTTTGACAGAAGACCTGTACCACACATACCCTGCATGGCAGATTACCCATGCGCATAACACACAATTACCCTGAGGCCTTGTTTGGCACAATTTTATTACCTGGGGATCGTAGGGGTAATCACCACAAGTATTTGGTGAAACCCCTACTTTTACCCAGTACTCTTCTCCCACCTCAATCCCTAGATAACACTAGGTCAGGGTAGTGGACTGGACATACACCAGCATCTCATATTTTTGTGGGGATTACTGGGGTTCAACATGGTTCGATAACGATGTACAGGTATTTGCGGGATATACCGGTATTATCCCTTGTAATCCCTTCTAAAAGGAAGAATCAAAACTTTTGTTTACAGAACAGAAAAAACCCGATCTAATAGTACTCTAGTTTCCGCAGGGAACAAGAATCACACCCCGCATCAAGGCAATCGTCCTAGTCTGTCCCATTATGCATCAATCCGTAGCCAAATCTCTCATAGGAGAGAAATTCAGAAGAACCCCGACACTCGCTAGCCGGAAAAAATAAATTCGCACCATCTTCCCCCTTCTCCGAGAAGCACAAGTAGATTCATGCGAGGCAGGAAGGGGAACCGATCGTACCTGAGGGAAGAGCTCGCAAAGCGAGAGGAAGACGGTCATGTGGTCGCCCATCTCCGAACCCTAGAAGAGGCCGCGGAATCACGACCGGCGATGAATAACTGGGATCCGGCGACAGAGGTGTGGTTCCGACGGCGCGTAGGAAAGAGAGATTAGGGTTTGCAGTGCTGCTCTCTGATCGCGCGAGGCGAGGGGATGAGTGAAGAACGAAGATGAGGAGGCCGCATTAAGACTGGCTCTCCTCAGGGAGGGGGTGGGATTTTACCGTTTGGCCATCGGTCACGTTTTACGTTTAGGCCCTCTCTGTATCTTCTTTTTGGAATAGATATTGGAACCATTAGATACGTTTTTGCAGTTTCCACCCTATCTTGTAATCGACACCAAATTTGGATCAAGGTGTCGTGTCATCTCACTCTTCACGTTGATGAGCAACAATCCCTCCATTTTCGCCTCGCCTACATCGGCAACATCGACTTCTCGAATGTTGGATTTTGAAGCAATGTCATGATAAGATGATCTAGTTGTTTCAAGAAGGTACCTGAAGGTCTAGAGGGGCGAGAAGAAGAAAGATGAGGAAGAAGAAAGGCCAACAGACCAATGGAACGCTTAATCTTGGGAGCAGTGATCTCGATTGAAGAAAGTTTGCATCACTTTTGACAGACCCGGGGCAGTAGGCCGAGGATCTTGATCGGGAACAATTCTTTCTTTGAAAGTCATGTTGATCCGATGTAATTAGGTAAAAACTTTGACAAAAAGTTGAAGATCGTCATAGAGAAGACATGCGAAGAAATCTATATGAGATTGTTAAAGATCTTGGGAGAAGTGATCTCAGGTGAAATCCCAATTTAATATACCTAGTACTACCACATAGATATAATTTTTTGTCGTTTGGTTTGGGTATTAAAATGGATCTATGGGAAAGCTTAAAGCAAACCTCTCCCAAAACCTCGTTGATGCCGCCTAGGTTTCTTCCACATAGCCATCCCGTTCCCACTCCTCTGGTCGCCGACGTCGGCGGCGGCCAGAGGAGTGGGGACCCATCATGTTCTTTGCTTTTTAGGTGTATTTTTCTATGGATTTTGTCTCCCTAGCGACATCGGCAAGGTGATGGCAACGACGGCGAGTTGGAATGAGGTATCTCCGGCTTCTCCCTACCTCGAGGGCATCTATTTCGACATTAACAAAGATCTCGTGAGAGTTTGTGTCTATCAAGGGAAGCAATTGATTGGTTATTGGCACGACGACCTCGACTCTTATTTGTCATGTTTTGCGGCATGTCCAGTTTCTACAACCGTCTGGATTGGCAGTGAAGGTTTGCAAGCCTATGTTGTGCTTGGTGCTGGTTCGTTCGGCGACCGTTAAATCTTGTTATCCGTGGCAAGAGATTATTGCGGTTTTCAAAGGCTTGTATGGCAAGAACGTTTGCACGCCTCCATATCAGTGTATTTTTCAAACCCGCAAAAACGATGAACAAGCAAGGAAAGAACATTTCACAAACAAGCGAAAGAAGAAGACGAGTATGTGTAATTTTGTTTTTTGATATTCGTTTTATGCCTTGTTGTATGTCGTCATTAGTGTCTTCTGTTTTCAGATGAATTTCAGATAGATGCCCTTCAGTGTCTTCTCTTGAAAAATTTATTGAACTGGTTTGGTTTGCTTAAGGGGCTGGCTATGATTCCAACAAAACAAGTGGGGGCAGCTGTACAATTCAAGGAAACCGAAGAAGGTGACGGATGTGTGAACACAGAGAGCCGAATCATATCTTAGCCACGAAGGAAGTACACAACAAACAATAATAAATGTGGTTGACTCGTCCAATTCATCGTTGGCACCTGTGCATGCAAATGCAAAAAAGTTTTTGAACTTAATTCCGTAGAAACAACACGAAATTCAGATCAGTTTTTTTCTTTTTTTTGCGGGTCAGATCAGTTTTTTTCAATGCCGACATAGGCAGCATTGGGTAATCACATGCGCGCAACGGATATCAAAGCTAATGAGGTCACAAGTCACAGCTCACAAGTCACAAGATAGGTTAAGAGCAGGTCTAACAGACCCCGTAAAAGGGGCAAACCCGTATAATAACCGCCGATTTGAGGGTTTCGCGTCTCGGCCGTCTAGCACGCCCGTAAAACGTCCCCGCATCGATTTTTGCTGTTTTGGATTACGGGCGGGTCGTCGCCCCCTACTTGTGCGGGTGGGAGCGGGGATAGTGGGTGAAAGATCGCCACGCGCGCGAAGCATTTCGAAGCCAACCGCCGCCGCCGCCGACCGATCTCCTCCCGCGCCCTTCCGGCCGGATCCCGCTTCCATGGACCGTGCGCAGCCGCCACCGCGATGCATCCTCCGCCGCGGTGGTCGATGTCGCCGTCGGAGCTGCGCGAACGCCGGCGGTGTCGGCCATGATCTCCGCCACCATCCCGTCGAAGAGGAAGAGGATTCGAAGGTATTCTTCGAATCACTCGCCGGCGGCAGCAGCGGCGCGGCGCGGCTTCTCGGCCGAAGCCGCCTGCCAAGAAGGGGCGGTGAAGACCAAGGCGGTCGGGCCGAGGGCGTCGCGCCGCCCAAGGTGCGGACAAAGGCCATCCGCAGCCTCGCGCCTCCACCGCCTCCAAGGCCACGCCCTCTCCTCCTCCGTTCCGTCCAATGCGCGCTCGCGCCCGCCATCCACCGTTGACGTAGACAAGGTGTTCGATGTTGAGTCCACAACATCCTACATGGACATGCTCAACGAATCCGCGGTGAATTTGGACGCCGATATGGATGCATTCGATGCCGAGTGCAACGTCGAAGAGATTGATGAGGAAGAGGAGGATGAGGGTGACGAGGAGGAGGTGGTTGAGGTTGATCCTGCCGCCGGTTCTTCGTCGACGCCGAAGCCACGCACGGCGAACTACAGCGAGATCGAAGACACCATCTTGGTCCGAGCTTGGAGCAAGGTGGGGATGGATGCGTGCACCGGAGTGGACCAAGGCGGCAAGCGCTGGCAGCGCATTGAGGATCTATACCACCAGCTGAAGCCTCGCACGAAGAGCATGGCGGACAGATCCTACCGCTCACTTGAAGGCCGATGGAACATCATCAAGCCGGCTTGTTCTCGTTGGAGTGCTGCCATGGATCAAGTGGCCGACAACCCCCCTAGTGGATGCGTGCCGGGGGACTATGTAAGTTTTCCTTGTGTTGATGATGCAAGCTATCCATATTATGTGTTCATGATGTGGAAACATCTCCTCTCATACTATTGTTGAGCAGCCCACGTATGCTAAACAAAGGTACAAGGAAATGGCCGGCTCCAAGAACAAGGACTTTCAATTCCAACATTGCTTTGACATCCTTCAACATCTTCCTAAGTGGAAGTTGAGGGACAACGAGCCAAAGTGCAAGAAGGAGGCACTTCTCACCATGGATGATGAAGCGGAGGACACGAGTGGGAGAAACACCGGCAAGCCCGAGGGCAACAAGAAGGCCAAGGAGAGGGTCAAGGTAGAACAAGAAGCAGCTAGCTTCCGGGAGAAGTTGGATCAACTCATGAAGTCCAAGGAGGCATTGACAATGAAGACGTTGGAGACCAAGCTCCTCATCACCGACAAGAAGAGTGTGGTGAAGCTTGCCAAGGTGCAAGCAAGGAAGGAGCTTGACATAAAGATGATCGCAGCCAAAGAAGCCAAGGCCATGAAGGAGCTCTTGGCCGAGGAGAGGGAAATCATGATGATGCGCACCGACGGCATGGACGAGGATCAGCTGGCGTGGTGGAAGGAGACCAAGGCGGACATCATTGCGAGGAAGAAGGCTGCGCGTCAAGCTCGTGATCAAGGTGAGTCTCCGGCGAGCGGTGGCGCCGGTGGTGATGGATCCGTTGATGGTTGATCACATTTGGGAATTTCGTGGCTTGAACATTGCCTATGATCGTGTTGTGATGTTAAAACTATGAATTATGCATCACATATTTTGGATGTGCTATGTTCGATGTGAAATTGTTCTGCAAATTGCTGTCTAAAACCCTGTTTTGAGGGGCCAAAAACTCGGACGAGCTAGCAGAGCCCGTATCCCCACCCCGTAAAACAGAATATTCTGTTTTACGGGGTGGGGATACGGGCTCTGCTAGCTCGTCCGAGTTTTTGGCCGGCGAAAACTGGATACAGGGCCCTTTACTCGTGTTATACGGGGCGAAAATATACGGGGTCTGTTAGACTTGCTCTAAGAAGATATCACATCTAACACATGCCATGCCAATATGCCATAGATTTAAGAGTACGGGCCCGACCATGAAAGTTTCAGGGGTACAGATGAACCGCCAGGCTACAGCATGTGGCTGCTCGACTCAGTTCAAAATAATAGAGCCACAGTGAGTTCTCTTTATGTGGAAATTCAAATTGTCTAGCGATCTTAGAGGCTAATCGCAGCCAAAGATTGGGCTAGTCCACCTAGACATGACTAATCATCATCCTCCTCCACCTTCAGGTCCTGCAGCTTTGAGCCAATACCACCATCACCATTGTCGGCATCGTCCTCCTCCCCATCCTCTTCTTCATCATCATCTTCGGGGTCCCCCTCAGGATCGTTCTCGTCGAGCGGGCCAAGCACATCCAGCGAGTTCTTACCTCCCTTCAGAATCTCCTTCACCTCATCAATGCCTTCATCAGGGATGAAGTTTGCATTGATGTTCAGCAGCACAAAACCTGGCTTGTTTGTGATTGCTTGAGCAAAGCACCTGGCTCCAGACCTCTGAAACATATTTGTGCTCACATCAAGCTCCTTAAGATCTGGGTGTCCTTCTTGCAGGGACTGTGCAACCGTCACAGCACCAGAATCCTTCAGTTCATTCTCAGCCAAGGTGAGCTTCTTGAGCGACTGCATTGCTATTAAGCATTCTGCTAATCCTTTGGCCGCTTCAGCAGTTATCTCATTTCCAGCCATTTCAAGGATCTCCAGCTGAGGCGCTGACTGTTTGAGGACATCGGTAATCGCTAGTGTGCCCTCGTTCTCGAGATTGAGGTCACTGAGGTACAGCTCAACGAGATCATGAAGCTTTGGAAGCGTTTTGCTAAGAGCAACGCCTGCCTCAACACCAAATAAGTTGTCCCTGATGTCCAGCTTCTTCAGACCGGTACATGTCCCTAATGCCTCAGCCAATGCCACTCCACCATCAGATCCTATCCTTGTTGCTGAGCATCTGAAACTCTCTAGGTTTGGAGAACGCTTAACCATCTCAGCGATTGACATAGCACCTTCATCACCAGTCATATTGTTGTGGAAGTGGAGAACCTTAAGCTTCTCAGTCGAAGGAATAAGCTCAGACAGAGCTTTTGCAGCTTCCTCTGATATACCATCGTTCATAACATACAGTTCTTCAAGGTCGCCCTGTGATTTCAGCAGCTCCGTGAATGCCCTGACACCCTTCTCGCCTAAAGCATTGTCAGAGATGTTCAGGTATCTCAGTACAGACCCAGCTAGAGCTTTGGAGAATATGCGCATCACATCAAGGGCTTCATCCTCAGGCCTTCCAGCTACAAAATCTGAGAGATCTACCTCCGTGAGCTGTGTCTTGATTGATTCAAGAATTGGCCCAGCAACATTGGCAGCACCGATGCCAAAGCTCCTGTTGCTGAAACAGATCCTCTTGTACGAGTTTCCTGGCTTGGTTAACGGACTCAGAAGTTCCTTTGCTTCTTCTGCCTCAATAAAAGCACGCTTCCCACCAGATATATCAAACACAGTATCAGCAACCTCAACGGGTGTATCAACAACGGGTGCTTCTGGTTCTGCGGTTGTCTTTGGGCCCTTTTTCAGGACTTCCAGCATCAGCTTGCTAGTTTCCTTTGCATATAGCTGGACAGCAGAACTGCCATCACCATCAGGCTCCGTCTTGAAATGCTCGTCTGCAGAAGCAAAGCACATGTCTTCGATCCTTTTAGCATTCTCGTGAGCCTCCTCTTTGCCCAGAAGGCCATACTTGCGAGAAAAGATGGACTCGGTAGACAGATTCTTGGTCATCCTCTCTACGAGCATCAGCCGAGTGCTGTCACTCGGTGGCCACAGCTTGATGGAGAATGTCCGGGGTTGGAAATCTGGCGCTGCGGAATCCATGTGGAAATGTGGCACTTCACGCAACAACCTACAGGTAAATCACAAGGGTAAGCATTAGCACGATTCCAGATTGCAGAAAGTGATAGAATACTATAAGTAGCAACGAAATTAGTGGCAATTGGAGGGCACGTCCTTAAAGTACCAAGCACTAGTACCAACACGCATAAAACTAAACGCCCGTTAGCAAAAAACATGCACAAGTCTACAGTGCAACAACTAACAGCATCACCAACTCATAAACCCAAGAATTTTGCTCAAAACGGTTGGTTACAGAGGAAATTAATTAAAATTAGCAATTGCAGAATACCAATAGTCTAATTATATGGCTTGACTGGCTAACGCTAGTATACAACCAGCAGTGACTCCTACATGCGTGTACATTGCTTGAGAGTCCAGAACACAATAAGCTACTGGTAGTATACAAGGCATCGAGATCTATCGATCAAGCAAAGCTTGAAGTTACTGCAGACTGTCAGTACCCAGAGCTATGCATGCAATTCAGGTTCTATGTATACAAGGGTGCATTACGAGTTAAGCATATCAGCTTAATCGGCTCAAGCAGAACTCAGATCCGCCGCCGAATCTCGAACCCTACTTCGGCAAAATCGCGAAGCGTAAGCGAAGCCAAAACAGTTCAGGGCATGAAGCGCTACGGCTAGGTGCGCCGGCAGCGGGGAGCGGCGACCACGGGGCAGTTGGCGCCCACTGCCCACGACACCAGGAAGATGGGAATACACAGTGGGGACAAGCTCATCGATCTGATGGAAATACACACGGATATTTATTTTTGAAAAGCGGCAGATCTGATGGGGAAGCTCGTCGATCTAAGCCGGTCTAGAGAGGATTTGCTGAGGGAAACAGCATGGGAATCGGATGGTTGGTTTTTTTACCTCGGATCTCGACGGCGGGGACCGGTTACTCGAGGGCAATGGCCACGGCGTCGGCGTCGGCGTCGGCTCGGAGCTGGGGACGGCGGGTTCCGGTCGAGGCGGGCTACGTCGGCCGCGGGTGGGGGCGGCGCGAGGGAGGGGGCTCGCCGGAAGATGGACGGAGGCGCCCGGGCGGGGGCGAGGGTTTGCGAGCTACTGGAACAGGAAGATGCGGCGGCCGGCGGAGAGGGAGGAGCGTGGGGTTTGTGTAGTGCGGGCGAAGGAGGAGTCCTGTAGGGTTTCTGGAGGCGTTGGTGGCTCCGTGGCCGTCCGATGGTGGAGTTTTGGGAGGGCGCGTCGGCTCTGGACCGCACGATTTTCGAAAGAGTTTTTGAGGAGCCTGTGGGTTAACGGGAGCGCGGCTGACGGTGGATCCGGGTTTCGAAATTCAAAACTTTGGCCGACGTGGACCCGCTGGACTCGAGTCAACTGCCCAACAAGCCGCGGTGGATCTAGATTCTCTGCCACGTATGCGTTCTAAAATTTTACGAAGAAACAAAAATGTCATTGGATCTGCAAATGGGTGTGCTGTATGAGATTTGCTACAGTCGGTCGTTGCTGTGATTTGTTAGTAGATGGTAAAGCTTTGCATCGAAGATGATCGCCATGTTCACTGGATATGAAATGGTTGAACGAACAGTCATGATCGTGTGAGCAAACCAAAGGTGTCAAACTTTCTTTTTGCGGAAAACCACCGATGATATTAAAGGAAAGAGATTACAGAAAGACACACAACAAAGATTGAAATTACAGCAAAGTCACTCCGATGGCACGGTGCCGCTGCATCTTCCCTTGAGTCTTGGATCGGAAGATGTCCCCTAGCGGACGGGAAGTCGTCGGGCCTCGTACTCCGAAGAGCCTCCACCCTACTCCATCCACAACATCTCCTTCCTCCATCATCAACAACTTCATGTTCGATCCAGATCTGCCGCCGCACGGGATCTGCCTGGGGAGCGGTGCACAGCACGGATCCACCGATCCGCGGGTGCAGGATAAGCAGGCGCGCCACCACGAAGCTCCATTGAGCGCCGCCGTCGTAGAGGACACATACCTGCAACAAAAACAACACCCGACGACCCCACCACCTCCACGGCGCCACCCAACTGAAGCTCCTACATAACCTATGCTATCAAAAACCGTGAGGTGAGGATCCCCCACCCTCCCGCCGGGCGAGGGATCCAACAGAGATGTGGATCGGCCGGGAGATCTAAAAATCGCCCCTCTCAGCTACAGTGGCAGGAGAGGAGAGACGTCTAGGGTCGTCTAGTTCACAAATTTCATTATACATGTAATGGCTTGAAACTTTCCAATCAGCTGCAAATCATCTGAATTTCAGAATCCTCTGTCATCATGGTGTAGAACTACTTTAAATAACACATGAATTTATCCTCCAATTTTCATTAACGGATAATCAGAAACCAAACTATCATCCCAAGCGAAAAGTAGTCCCGCCACCGCCTTGGTTGCCGTTCTTTTTTGTGCAACTCCCTTCTTTATCATCGGTGACTATATCTTGGCCTTTGCAGGAAGCCAGCACCAGCAAGGTATTTGAAGGACAGATAATGAAAAGATTCAGTCTCACACAACTGCCTTGAAACAGCGAGATTAATTTATTTTTTACCGTTTCTCCTGCAGTGAACGCTGACATTACAACACAAAAAGGGGAGGAAGAGAAGAGAAAACAATACAATCCTTTCCACTCGCTAGGCTATTTTGCAGAACCAGAATCGGCATCATCTGTTCCACATTCTTTTCTGCTCCTCAAAGCTACCAATGACTGCAGATTGTTTCTTCGTGTTGAGCAGTTCCGCAAACTCGGTGTAGTATGCGTTCGCATCGAGATGATCTAGTACCTTCACTAGCTTCCCGTTCGTCTGGTGGATGACAGTCTGACCATCCGTGTCCACATGACCAGAACTAACACTGACAGCCCTTTCAGTGATTGCGTGGTTTATATGCGATTGCTGAACCAAGAACACAGCGCCAAGAATCTCACCAAGGAACATGTCCTGCGATGTTGAAAAGGAAAATTAAGGAGAAATCACAAAGTATGCTAATAGAAATCAACAACTTGAATATGAACTGTTCAAATGAAATATTTTAATAAGGGGTTTCTTTCACTGTTATTGGTCAATACTGAACTGTGACATGGGCACATGGTATGAGACAATGATCATGCCTTTGTGGAAGTATAAACGATGATGAATGGAATAAAAATCATCAAGACAATATTTGTTTGGAAGTTATTACCCTTTTATTTGGAGTGTATCATGTATGTATACCAACACTAATTATGGTTTACTATATTTTCTTGTGGACTACTAGTAGTACATTAAGATAATTTGGATATCGAACATGTAGAAAAAAAACTTACAATGTGATGGTATGCTTGGTTATTCTTTTGCAGTTTCTGCATTGACAGCAACAGCTGATACACAAATGATGATTCAGGAGTCTTCTCGGCAGCATGTAGCGATCTTACGACTTTTTCGAAAGAAGCCACCTGGCGCTGAGCTCTCAAAGGAATGAGAGTGATCTCTAAACCAGATTCTACAACCGCTTTGGCAGCTCGAGGGTCAAGAAAGAAATTGAACTCCGAAAACTTATTTGATGGAACAGTGAACACATTGCCTTCCTCTCCATCCCCGGCAGTCAGATGACTCCCGACTATATAAATGCCCTGTGTAGAATTGAAATTTGAACCTTTAGTAAAAAAAAAACTTCCATTGACATGAAACAATGTATCTCACAAGGTTTGAAAACTAACCTCAATTATTGATCCTGCTTTCGTGTCAGATAGAATTATGTTAGCTATGTTTGTGAGAGGACCATTGGTCAGGATGGTTATCTTGTCAGTTGGTTCGAGTTCTTTTGTAATTTGTTGCCAAACTTCAAAAGCCAATGGTTGTCTGAGCTCAGGGTGCGCCGTGTCCCTTGGAGCACCATATTTTATTGAATTTTCTGCTGTGTACCTGATAAAAAAACAAGATTACGTACCACATGGTCTACATATCCGTGATACTTGACTGTATGTACTATGTAATAATATCCAAATGTATTTTCATGCATACAGAATAAGGTCAGTAAAATCATATTATTCCACAAAACCCCGAAGTATCTAGATGCAAGATACCATTTTACTTCGTTGAAGCCATGCATTAGTACCTTCTAGGACTTCTGGGCAACTCCCGGGCTAGTCCAAAAAGGGTGTCAGTGTCAAGAGAACCTCCAGAACCATGTGGTATGGCCTTCACGTACTCACATCCCAGGTCAGGGGCGCCAAGTGCAGTGATGTTTCCAAGTCCTACTGGAATGTCATCACGGCCCATCATATGAAGAGCGTCATAGATAATATCTATTGTAGCCGGATTTGCCCAGCCATTGCCACTTACCAATATCCCCTACATATTTAAGAACATAAATGACTATTAGATTTAAAGCAGGCAATATTTACTGCATTCTTCTGCAGACATTTTGCAAGTTTATCAAAAGGGGAGATTAGCACAGATAATACTGACCCTCAGATCAATTGCCTGGATAGGTGCTTTCAGGAGGCACAGGAGGGCAACAAAATCTCCTGGACTCATGTCCATATCAAAAATGACAGGCTTTCCTCTAATCTGATGTTTCAAATCAGGTTTGTACATAATCTCTTTGTAGTGATGAAACTGGCTGGTGAAGTTGAAGAGGCCAGTGTGTTTTGGACGATTCAGGACCTGCATGTGGTTATAAGGAAATATTTGACTTAGAAACAGGGCATCAAACAACATGTTCACTGCAGAGAAATTTCTGATGACATTGTTCATTTCCATCTATTTGATGATTATTAGTTCATCTCTATTGATCCTTTTCATTAATCACTTTCATGGTTTTGCAATGGTGTTACAAACCCTTACACACTGGCAGACCCAAGATTTTCATCAAGCCTGGGCGCTGTAAGCCTGGCCAAATTTTTATCAAAATATTCATCAAATTTTTATCAAAATAGGCTGCACCGCCGGCCGGAAGCCTGGGCACGTCCCGGGCTTAGGGACGGTTGGGTCCGCCTATGCCCTTACAGCTCGACTGCAATCTTAGTTTGCATAATGGGTTGTCTAATAAAATTAAATAGATTTTTTCTCCTTCTGCTACTGTTGAAGTTCGTCGACTGAAATTCCAAGAATCATAGAGCTTTTCATGGACATGTATGAAACAAATTTTAGACTTGATTTTATCAGTTGTCTTGAATGGAGACATACTAGGCATGACTCTGAGAGCATGCCCCAAGAGCAAACTATTTCACTGTTCACGCGTTTATAAAATGCACATATGAAAGACAATTTGTAGGTCGTTCTTAGCTATCACATTTTTCTGTGCATATGTCTCAAGGGTTAACAAATGTATTGTTAGAAAATAGCATTCTCAAGCATGTTCGTAACAACAGAGGATCAAATTAAAAGTAAGCATGTGCTTCAGAAAAAAGTACCTCGAGAAAGTTGTCAAAAAACTCTCTGTCAAGAGGGCTTTTAACATTTCTATTAGGTTTTGCCTTCACTGCAACAAGTACAGCAACTGAGTCGGGACCTTGCACCTCTTTGGTGTATCCATCCTGGTCAAATATTCAGTCCATTATCATATGTATATCAAGATTTTTTTTTTTTGAACAAGTATGTATATCAAGATGAATCCCACGTCCCTGACAACATAATGATTAATTTGTGTTTCTATTCTAAACTATACCTGGCATTTCCCTTTAATCCTCCCTTTCAAAACACAAAATGAATCATTGAGTCCTGTCTGAACATGACCGCTATGCACACCATTTTTCAGCAAGTTAAATTTTGGACTTGCGTGTCCATCAAAGAATGGATTCGATCCATCATGCACACCATACGGTTCATTGGATGTAACCACAGTTATGTTCATCACTTCCATCTCAGCAAAATCGTTCTCACCATTCGGTTTCTGGCCATTGCGCATTATTGAGAGTGCCACACCAGACATAAAAGAATCCCACATAAAGTAACTCTGTAATTAGAGCAAATAGAACAAAGTTAAACCAACAATGCAGGCAGGCGTGCAAAGAATAATAGTAAGACATGTAAGAACTTACTGTGTAGAATTGGTCATCAAACCAAGTATCACGGGTAATCTTCAAAGATTTGAAGGAGTATTGTGCTTCATAAGTTCTCTGTTGCTCCTCAAATGCCTTGAAGAAGGGCTCTGTGATTGGTATAGTGTTGGTTGCATCAAGTGGCACGAGGGTGATTGGGATACCAGAATGAAAGACCTGCCATACCAAATAAAGGCGTAAAGCTAGCTCAAGAGGCATCGTAACGTAGCAAGATGCGAGACGTTCGTTACTGAAAACAACTTGTGTATATCTAAGTTACCTGATACGCGGCAAAAGGGTCTCCAAATATGTTGAACTCAGCATATGGATTTTTAGTGTAAGCTGTAAACATATTGCCATGGTCACCACATTGTCGTGGAACGCAAGATGTGTCGTTCTTGGGGCAGCAGCCAGTGGGATTGCTTGATCTCACGCCGCCACCCATTATGTAAATGTGCTTCACGTTTTTCTTTAGTTGAGGGTTCTTCATTAGGAACAGTGCAAAGTTTGTATGCATTCCAAGGAGGAAGACATTCGTTGGCCCAGCGGATATGGTGTCAATCATCACTTGTTGGGTTGACGGTTGTTGAAGAGGGGAGTATTTTCTGTTTCCCTGATTCAAAGCAAAAAAAAAAGGAAGTTTAGAAATGTACTGCCTTCCAGTATACATTTCTTGAACTAATCTATAGCTATATTTTGAGATAAAGGCCATGAATGCTGGAGCTTTATCTTTGTTTTATACCTGAGGAAGAATTTCCCGCCGAACTCCATAATTCGCGTTGATGTCCAAACGGCCACCTGATCCCTGTGGAATTGCTTGACGGTATCGACACCCCCCTACTGTTGACATTTCCTGGAGAATTTCAATCACAAGCAAACATTTTACTGGATAACTGTAGTCGACTGAAAAATAGCAATGCAGAATTTGGCTGTGCAGAACTTGCAAGAAGAACCGGATAGAGACATCACCTGGTCAATTATTGGGAAATAGCCACCAACGTCAGGATATATTCTACCATCATCCGATATACCACCCTCCCCTCCTACTCCCACTGCAACGTCATCACGGCCCATCATGTAGAGGAGATCATACAACTGGTTTACGGCATGGCCAGCATCAGTCCATGAGTTTGTGCTGATAGTTATAGCCTGTCAACAAAACTATCAAATGAACTTCTGAACAACAGGATTACAATAATACAACAAGAAAAAACACAATGAAGTTCAGTTGAGCTCATAATTTGTTCACACATGTATCTTCTATGCAGATTTGGACTGATAACATTAGATATTTCTTATATCAATTGGAATCACAACTATAATCACCCCTGTTGTACAAACGACATTAGGAGTCCAAAGTATCAGTGTTAAGAACAAACTAACATAATGATGCATAAAGATTTGTATCAGTAAATCTGAACTAGATGGAACTCATGTGAGCATTTCATCGAGCAATTTCGGAGGGCCCATAAGATACCGCCATTCTAAGGCATACTTATACCTCTGAAGATCATGAAGGAGTGTTGACTAGGGAACAGCCTGGTTGAACGGCACCCGTCCACGGTCCACTACAGCAAGCCAAGCGAAGGACTGCAGTGGCCGGCTGGCTACCACCGGTCGGAGCACACACAATGGCGTGCGTCATATCTGCCTCGCCACGAGCAACAGAGTTCCGGTACCCTCTCAGGAGCTTACGACGGAAGAGCGGCGTGTAGGTGGCGTGCCGGTGTTCCCCCATGGCTGCGGGAGAGGCCGAGCATTCATGTAGAATGCTGAATGCACGCCCGTTTGCATTCAGGCCCTCCTGGTCGGACATTGGGTTCGGCACAGGTTGACAAGAGCTGCTACACGACCGTATCTTGCCTGTGGAGTGAAACAGATTGAATTGCGGGAGGCTCAATGGCTCTCCTCGTCTCAACATACACGTATATATATTGATGGATCAACGTGAGTTACAAGTTAACTTGAGAGACAAGACTAAACCCTAACCGCCACAATCTGGCCTGATGGGCCGACTATGTCGGTTGCCTAACACGCCCCCGCAGTCTGAACTAGGAGGGTAGTCGACGTGAAGACTGGATCTGAATTCCTGGAATAATGCTGTAGGTAGCCCCTTGGTGAATATATCTGCGTACTGGGAGCTGGAGGGTACATGAAGAACACGGACAGCTCCAATAGCCACCTTCTCCCGCACGAAGTGTATGTCCAGCTCAATGTGCTTTGTCCTGCGATGCTGAACCGGGTTGGCTGATAAATATACCGCACTGACATTGTCGCAATAAACGATAGTAGCAGTGTGCACTGGACGCCGAAGCTCCTGGAGAAGATGGCGCAGCCAACAGGTTTCAGCAACGGCAGAGGCGACGCCACGATATTCAGCCTCAGCACTCGAGCGGGAAACCGTGGGTTGCCGGCGAGAGGACCAAGACACCAAATTATCACCCAAATATACGCAAAACCCTGAAGTAGACCGTCTTGTATCCGGGCATCCAGCCCAATCGGCATCCGAGTAGGCAACCAGTTGGTGGGAAGAAGTGGAGTGAAGGACAAGGCCGAGATCTATGGTGCCTTTGAGGTATCGAAGAACTCGTTTAATGAGTTGGAAGTGAGAATCACGGGGGTCATGCATATGAAGACAAATTTGTTGGACAGCATAAGAAATTTCTGGTCGAGTGAGAGTGATGTATTGAAGAGCCCCGGCAAGGCTGCGATAGTGTAGAGGATCGGAAAAGGGTTGGCCGCTAGAGGCAGCGAGTTTAGGTTTAGTGTCGATGGGAGTAGAGGAGGGTTGGCAATCACGCATTCCGGCGCGAGATAAGATGTCTAGGATGTATTGACGTTGCGAGAGATGTAGGTTAGTGGGAGTTCGAGTGACGGAAATGCCGAGAAAATGATGTAGGGGTCCGAGGTCTTTCATGGCAAAGGCAGAGCCAAGAGTGGCGATGATGTGACGAAGGAGAGGGGTAGACGAGGCAGTGAGAATGATGTCGTCGACATATAGAAGTAGATAGGCTGTGCCGTGGGTGTGATGATAGGTAAAGAGAGAGGCATCGGATTTTGAGGCAACAAAGCCGATGGTGCGCGCATGGGAAGCGAAGCGCTGGAACCAGGCGCGCGGAGCCTGCTTCAGGCCATAGAGTGATTTTTTAAGACGACAGACATGGTTTGGAAAACGAGGGTCGAGAAACCCAGAGGGCTGTTGACTATAGACTTCTTCGGTAAGGTCGCCGTGAAGAAAGGCATTTTTGACATCGAGTTGATGTACTGGCCATTGTTGGGAGATAGCGAGAGAGAGAACAACACGAATGGTGGCGGGTTTCACTACGGGGCTAAAAGTCTCGTCAAAATCAACGCCAGGCTGTTGGGTGAAACCTCGGACCACCCAGCGAGCTTTATGGCGTGCGAGTGAGCCATCCGCATTATGTTTGTGTCGAAAAATCCATTTGCCAGAGACGATGTTGGCGCCTGGAGGAGGGGGTACTAGGGACCATGTGTTGTTGTGCATGAGTGCATCATATTCTTCCTGCATAGCCTGACGCCAGGCAGGATCACGGAGGGCAATAAGGTAGTTATGCGGAATGGGATAGGAGTGAACGACAGAGAGATTTAGTTTGTCTCGAGGTGGTGGAAGGCTGCCGGTAGAGCTGCGTGTGCGGTGAGGGACTGGTAGAGGTGGAGGGTTGGGAGGCGGGGTAGTGGGTCGGGGCTGGCTGGGGCGTCGAGTATAAACGAGGAGGGGCTTAGGAGGTGGATGTGTGGCCGCGGCATGGTGTGTGTCATCCCGGGCAGGAGAAGGAGCAGCTGTAGACGGGTCGGCGGCGTCGACAGAAGGGCCGGTAGGTACATTGGTGGCTGCAGTGGATGGTGGAGACGGGGTATCGATGGTGGGCTGACGGTAGGATAGGTGGTGGTGAAGAGAGTCGTTGTCTTTTGGAGGGGTGGAGTCGGTGGTTGGGGTGGAGTAGGGAAATGTGTTCTCGTCGAAGGTGACGTGTCGAGATATAATTATTTTGCGGGTAGAAAGGTCGAGACAACGATAACCACGATGCTGAGAAGGGTATCCAAGGAAGACACATTTGGTGGCTCTAGGGGAAAGTTTGTTTTTGGCGGTGGAGAAGGTGTTGACATAACAGAGGCAGCCGAAAACGCGGAGATCTTGGTAGCGCGGTGTGCGACCGTATAAAGAGAAATATGGTGTAGTTTGCGGTTGGGAGGAGGTGGGACGAATGTTGATGAGATAGGTGGCGGCATGGAGCGCCTCAGCCCAGAAGGATGGTGGCAGCGATGCTTGGAAGAGGAGGGTACGAATGACATCATTGGTGGTGCGAATGGCGCGCTCGGCCTTGCCATTTTGCTGGGATGTATAGGGACAGGAGAAGCGGTAGATGATGCCGTGGGTAGTGCAAAAGGTGTTTAGGTTGGAGTTATCAAATTCTTTGCCGTTGTCGCATTGAATTGAGAGAATAGAAAGTTGAAATTGGGTGGTAATGAGGGCATGAAAGGCGACAAAGGTAGCATACACTTCAGATTTTTTGCGTAAGGGAAAACTCCAGAAATATTGTGTGAAATCATCGACTATAATAAGATAGTAGCAATATCCAGAAGTGCTAAGGATGGGTGAAGTCCACAAATCACAATGCAAACGTTCGAAAGGTCGAAAAGTTCTAGATGTCGAAGAATAAAAGGGTTTCCTAACATTTTTTCCTAACTGGCAAGCATGACACAGGGTGGTGCTTGGTTTATTATGGCAAGTATGGGGAGCAAGGCGCGACATGGTGGAGCTTCCAGGATGGCCGAGGCGACGGTGCCAAAGGTCGGGGTGTTGATGGAGGACGAAGGCGGCATGATGAAGAGCTTGGCACATGGAGTAGAGTGGACCGGAGCTATTGCATCGAAGCATCACGGTCCCGGTGAGAAGATCCTTCACAGAGAAACCATAAGGGTCAAATTGAATGGAACAATAGTTGTCGATAGTGAATTGCCGAACAGAAATCAGATTTTTAATAATATTAGGGACAACAAGAATATTATTTAGATAGAGAGGTTTGGTTGGGGAATAGATGGTTGTGGAGCCGGTGTGGGTGATAGGGATGGAGGAGCCATTGCCAACAGTGACAGTTTGGGAGGAGCAAGGTGTGAGGGAGGATAGGTTACCGGGGTCGGATGCCATGTGGGAGGATGCTCCAGAGTCCATGTACCAGTCGCCTCCAGAGAGCTGCATATTGTTCAGGGCGTTGACGAGGGCAGGGTCCAAGGCCGGTTGGTTGTAGCTCGGTGACGGCTGAGAGCCGTAGCTGATGGAGGGCTGCCCGTATGCAGCGTAGGCCTGCGGTGCAGGGAAGCCGGGGCGCGGACCAAGTACTCCAGGGGCCGGAGCAGGCCATGGTCGAGGGGTCCATGGCGGCTGCTGCCATGGTGCCGGTGACTGCTGCTGAAGATTGGCACGAGTGGGTGCGCCCGTCCACGGATTGTACTGCCAGGGGGAGTCGGTGCGACCGCGTCCACGGCCGCCGCGGCCACCTCCGCGACCGCGGCCACCGCGGTAGTTGTTGTTGGCGTAGAGCTGGCCAGTGCCACGGCCGACGCCTCCTGCGCCCCCGGGCGCCGATGGTGGTGGTGGTGGTGGAGGCCGAGGCGTGCCAGGCGGCGGCTGCACGCTCTGTCCGCAAGCCCAGAGCGCCGTGGCCGCGGCGTTTTTGACGTCTGTCTTCTTCTGCGTCTCTTCGAGGAGGAGGGCGGACCGGGTCTGCAGAAACGTGGGGAAGGGCACCTGAAACGGCAGAAACGAGCGAAGATGCGCATAATTCTCGTTAAGACCTCGGAGGAGGGTGAGCACGAGATTCTCGTCGGAGATGGGTTGCCCGACGTCGCCAAGGGAGTCGGCGAGGGACTTGAGCTTGGCGCAGTAGTCGCTGATGGAGAGGTCCCCCTGCGGTGTGTTGCGGAAGTCAGCCTCCAACTGAATGGCGCGGTGCTTTTTGTTGTCGCGGAAGAGGTCCTCGATGGCGCCCCAGATAGTCCGGGCGGTGGCGCCGGGACGCATGACGATGTTGAGGAGGTCGACGGAGACGGAGCCGTAGATCCAGGAAAGGACGGTGTAATCGTCGCGGCCCCAGGGGGAGTCTGGGCCGGTGTCGGAGGGAGTGGACTCGCCCGTGACATGGGCGGTGAGACCGTAGCGGCCGAGGGCGACGAGGAAGAGCTCGCGCCAGCTCGTGTAGTTGCCGTCATCGAAGCTCAGGGTGATGGGCACGTGCAGTTTGATGGTGGTGGCGTAAGTGTTGGGGTTGGAGGTGTGGGCGGTGGTAGGGTTTTGGATGGGAGGGGTGAGTGCAGCGGTGGAGTTGGGTGGGTTGGCGGCGTTGGCAGCGATGAGCTGCTGATTGAGGGCGGCTTCGCGGGCGTCGAGGGCAGTGGCGCGCTCCGCGAGCTCGCGCTCCTTGGCGGCGATTTCATCGGGGGTCATGGTGGGAAGGCGAGAGGAGGGAGAAGAGGTGTAGGTTTAGGGTTTAGGAGGAGCCGGCGGCGGCGGCTAGGAGAGAGGAAGGATGACCCGCTCTGATACCATGAAACAGATTGAATTGCGGGAGGCTCAATGGCTCTCCTCGTCTCAACATACACGTATATATATTGATGGATCAACGTGAGTTACAAGTTAACTTGAGAGACAAGACTAAACCCTAACCGCCACAATCTGGCCTGATGGGCCGACTATGTCGGTTGCCTAACATGGAGAAGCGGATTCCAATATTCTCCAACCTGACGCCGGTGTTCACCGCCGCGTCGAAGCGTCTGCCGACTCTAACCATCGTCGGCACCGGGAGTTGCCGCACTTTCTCGCTGCAACGCCACCACTGCCGGTCCACCGCGTTCCCCAAAACTCCGACCATCGGTCTATCATCTATGGCCCCTCGACCCTACCGGCACGGGAGCTCTCTGACCTGCACGACTGAACCCTAGACAGCGGCCAGAGGGAGCAGCCAAACAGCCAAACAGAGGAAAACAGAGTGGGAGGAGACGGGGGGCGGCTTAATCGCAAAAAAAAAGAGACGGGGGGCGGCTGAACGAGATCCCACGAAATCCTCGGGCCTTTCGGTCAGTATAATAGTACCTCCGTCTAGAAATAGACCCGATTTTTGTCTAAATTATCTAATACATTCAAATTTAAATAAATCGGAAACATCTATTTATAGACATTGATATTAAGATATATATATATATATAATAACATAGAGGAACCATAAAAACTAAACGGTACTCCTTTGTTCCATTAATTTTTGTCGCTGATTTTATATAGATACATCTAAATCAGCGACACAAATTATAAAAAGGAGGAAGTAATGTGTAATTTGAGCTATACAAAAATGTCAAAAGTGTGATGTGAGTATCACATTTTGAAATAAAAAAAAACAGATTTTACCATTTTTATGTAGCCTAGCATTTATTTCAAAAAATAAAACTTATAAATATGATTTTTAAAAAATCAATATGGAGGGATCAATCATCATACATGCGTAGTAAATTATAAAGATGTTGCCTCGTCGCAAGAAAAACACTTTTTTTTAAATCTATGACGGTAAATGCAAATCAATCTGAAGTGCACATAAATTCTAATGTTGGGACATCGAAACAACCAGACTCCGTTGTTATGGGAAATCACCCGGTGCCTGAAGAAATTAAAAAAATTTCCATAAACTATATCGATTCGGGAGAATCATATAATAGAAAGACTACACTTGTCGACACATATTTCTCCTCCAAAATTGCTAAATCCTTCAACTCGATCGAGAGCCAAAATCTATGAAAGAGTGCATGAAGCGCTCGGATTGGCCTAAATGGAAGGAGGCAATTGAGACAGAACTGCGCTCGCTTAATAAAAAAGAGGTATTCTCTAAAGTAATACCTACTCCTCATAAAGTCTTCCCTGTGGGAGCTAAATGGGTTTTCGTTAAAAAAAAGAACGAAAATAATGAGGTGGTGAGATATAAAGCGAGACTAGTAGCACAAGGGTTTACGCAGAGACCCGATATCGACTACGACGATACATATTCTCCTGTAATATGTGGAATTACATTTCGATACTTAATATCATTGGCAGTACAAATGAATTTATCAATGAAGTTAATGGATGTAGTGACCGCATATCTACATGGGTCACTCGATGCAGATATTTATATGAAAGTCCATGGACTTAAAATCTCTAATCCAAACACAAATCGCAACATGCATTGTGTAAAATTACAAAACTCACTCTATGGCTTAAAAACAGTCGGGTAAAATGTGGTATAACCGGCTTAGTGAGTTCCTCATCCATAAAGGATACTCGAATAATGATGATTGTCCATGTGTTTTCATAAAGAAATCCTCAAAAGGATTTTGCATCATCTCAGTTTATATTGATGACCTCAACATCATTGGTAACGCATCAGATATATCTGTAGCACGCAATCATTTAATGATGAAGTTTGAGATGAAGGATTTGGGAAAAACCAAATTTTTCTTAGGTTTACAACTTGAGCATCTTCCCTCATGCATACTCGTTTATCAGCCCGCATATATTCAGAAAGTTTTGGAAAAATTCAATATGGATAAATCATATCCATCCAAAACATCCATGGTCGTTAGATCCCTTGATATGGAAAAGAATCCTTTTAGACCTAGGGATGATAACGAAGATGTATTGGAACCTGAGTTTCCATACCTTAGCACGATAGAAGCACCAATGTACCTTGCTAATTGTACTAGGCCATATATTGCCTTCGCAGTAAATTTACTGGCTAGACACAGTGCAACTCCAACAAAACGTGTCATTGGACTGGAGTGAAGAATATCTTCAGGTATTTACAAGGTACCAAAGATCTTGGTTTATTCTATAAGAAGATTCAAGATATGACTTTGACTGGCTATACTGATGCCGGCTATCTTTCCGATCCCCATAATGCTAGATCACAAACTGAATTTGTATTTTTATTCGATGGAACTGCTATCTCATAAAAGTCAACTAAACAGACTTTAGTAGCAACTTCCACTAACCACACTGAAATAATTAAATTATATGAATCTTCACGTGAGTGTGTATGGCTTCGCAGAGTGATTAATCACATCCAGACCTCATGCGGTATATATAGGTTCATTAGAATCACCAAATACTATCTATGAAGATAATGTTGCATGTGTTGCTCAAATGCATATGAGATATATTAAAAGTAATATCGCAAAACATATTGCTCCAAAATTATTTTTCCTCATGAATTACAGAAAAATGGAGAAATTGATATTTTGCAAACAAAATCATGTGACAATCTTGCAGATTTGTTCACAAAGTCTTTACCAGCACCTACATTTCAAAAATGCATTCATGGCATTGGTATGAGACGACTTAAAAATTTGCAAAATTCACGGGGAGAAATCTCCCATGACGGAACTTAGTATTTATCATCCGATAACAATATATTGTACTTTTCCTTATGAGTTCTCCAATGGATTTATCATATAGGTTTTAATGATACAATTATTATACCAACGGTATATCGGATTCCTTTATTTTTCCTTATATTTTCCAACAGGATTTTTAGAGGACATACATGGATTGAAGAAAATCAAGTTCTTACAAGACTAAGGACTATCAGGACGTTCGCATTCAAGATGCTATGGATAATTACAAGGCATATAAGAATTTGAAGACATCGTTGTCCAAGGGGGAGTGTTAGAAATAAATTAGCTTTATATTTAGACTAATCAAACAGTTAGCATATTCCTTAGAATATTCCCTATAGCAGTTAGCATATTAGGGATTTGTCCAATCGCTGTGTTTAGCGAACAGTTGTGTCTGTCCCGAATAAAACATGTAATAACCGACATTGTAAGCAATATTTAGAGTAGTATATAAACTTGACCAAAATATCAATAAAGCAATCATTCACACCCATTCGTTCTCTCTCAATCTCTGTATCTCTTCACTAATGAACCAAGGTGAAAACCCATCACCGATTTGAAACCATTTTGACCCTTTTTGTTTCACGAGTCACGCTAACATTTAGCAGGGAGTGCGTGACATGGTAAACATAAGTTGTTTCTCTATGTTGCAGTTTCTTAGTTTTATTTTGAAAATTTTCAAAGACTGAATCTACCGATTGTTTCCAACAAGATCCATCGATTCGGCGGGCACTGCAGGGCAGCAGTCTGACCTGTCCCCGTGTCCAAGAGGACCACGTAGACACCGTGACGTGTCTAAGACACAGATTAAACGTGGTCGCCAGACTGCGCGCACACAGCCAATGCGGTAGGCCCTCCACACAGATAGCGTCCGACGACGAGTACACATGGATTGTCGTCGTGCATGGCCTGCTTAAAATACTCGTTTCCGTTTCTCCTATCGCCGGCCGACGTCACTGGATCCCCGTTTTCAATTCGAGGAACCACGCATGTTCTTTTCTTTCCACCGAAAGTAATGTTCAAACCGTAACAATAGTGGATGGGATTAAAATACAGGGAATAAGTGAGGATAAGCTCTCCGCATGGGCCGATGGAGAATATGGTGACATGACACGTAATCATGAACATGAGAACAACAATGTTCTGTGCCCATATTGCAGCATAATTACCTGTCAAACAAACCTATTCTAATCGAATGGGCCGACGTAGGCGCCGTATCTATCGCTCGTTTTTTCAAACTTGGAAACGGGGATGGCCATCAACTACTCCCTCCGTATCAGTTTATAAAGGTTATATACAGTTATAAAATTTTGACTAAAAAGACTAATAAAATATAAAGTACTTCCTCCATTCTTTGAAATTTATTTGATATTTATCTAAGTTTGGATATATCTAGACACTAAATAGCATCTAAGTATATCTAGATTTTGATAAAATTTCAGACATGTTTCATGGAACGGATGGAGTATATGTCATAAAAGTTCCGTACACCATTATATTCATATAAATGTATACTTTTTGAGTTTTTGTGACATACCATATTTCATGTTTTCGTAACAAAACTTAGTCAATTTTTTTAAAAAAAAACTACGTTAACCCTTATAGACCGGAGTATTACTTTTGTGGTAACATAGATGGTGAACCGAGGCTTACCTCGGATGGTTGGTAGGTGCTAATACCTCCCTATCCAAGATCCTGAGTTCGAGTGCCAGCGCTTGCTCTCGTCGTACACACCAAAAATATCTTCAATTGAATTGCTTGGAGGGCCGTCTAACCCGGCCTCCAAAGTTGTATTTTTCATACGTACATATATTCACACCTATGCAGTTTCGCAAGAAAAAATATGTCGAATTCCATTCTCTAATTAACCAGTAATACATGGATGCTAGAGAGAGAGAATAGGTAAAGCTACGGACGGCGTACACTATCTTGCGTTCTTCCTCCGGCCAAGCCATCCAGGACTCGATGGAAGTACAACTAGGAATCACCCCATTTTCCACGTACTCCTCGCACAAACAGCAATGGCATCCGAGCGCCGGTCCAACTCCGGAACAAAAAGCACGCACAATTTTATTCCCGCACCAACGATACTAGCTATTGCCGTCCAAATCACCGCACCCAGGACGAAAACGCTCGTTCCGTTCCACCGATGGAGACAGGCGAGGGAAGACTGCAAAATAATGCACGAAAGCACGCGCGAGAGCTCGAGAACGACGAGGCGGGGCGGGGCGGGGCGAAGAAAAACGTACTCTCTTGCACCGCGCGTGCGTGCTCTCTTTTTCCAGACGAAAGAAAATCGTGCTAGCTAGCGGGCAGCAGAGTTCAAGACGTAACACTCGCCATTGCCGACGAATGCAGGCCGGCCAACAAGGTGGGATAGACAAGACTGGTAAGTAGCAGCGGTACGGTACCTCTAGGTCGAACTCCGAGCGGTCCTGCTTGAGGAGGTAGAGGATGGCGAAGAGGTCGTCGGTGTCCACGTCCGTGTCCACCAGGATCCGCCGGGGCGCCGGCGGCGGCCTGCCCGCAGCAGCGAGCTGCACCACGAGAAGAAGAAGAAGAAAGGAGAGCGTCCTCGCCGCTGCGAGCCAGCCCATCCCGAGCTAGCTGCGGGTCTTCGATCTCCCACACGCACGTAGTGGAACAATGTCTGAATGGAGTGGACTCGAGCTTGCGTGTGCCTATATGTAGCTGCTGTAAGTAGCCGGGCGATCTACGGAGTTCGCTAGTCGATCGCTGTCGTCGGGTCCATGAAGCTTTGATTGGCCATTTCGGTACAGAAATGAAGGGCTCGACCCGTGCGAGTGCTGAATAAGTATGAGATAGCTGGTCCGGAAGAGGGGACGAGATGAGAGAATGAATGGATGGGATAGGTCCCGTGCGAGCTGAAATGGAAATGAGGGGCGCCCAAATGGAGGCTGCATATAGTGATTGACCAATGAATGGCCCAGCCTAGGATACCCGACTCGAGACCGAGTTTGTGGCGGCTGGCGGGGCATGGGCATACTTTGCGAAATCCCTCCCTCACGGTCGACCGCTCGAGCGGTCACCTTTCTAAGCTCGGTCTTATTTGACCCGCCCCGCCCCCTCGCACCTGGAAAAAATTAATCGCCCTAACTGAGTTTCGAACCCGCGACCTCCTAGCACGGGGCTGAACAATAACGCTAACCGTATGAGCCCCAAGTCCTTCATGTTGGAAACGGACACATATTTAATTTGTACTATAGAATGACCATGTGATAAACGTAAAAATATGATTTTTTTTTCGTGAATTCCCTTTTACGCTATTTTTTACCTTTATTGTATCAGTTTTTTTTGATTGCGTAATTTTATTCAAAATTCGACCTAGGTATGCAATTTTTTTATAATTCCCTTTGTACAATTCCCTTTTACAAATTCAGTTTCCTATATTCTTGTTACTTTTGTATAAAAAATTCATATTATTTGGACTATTTTTTTAATTCCCTTTTTTGGGCTAGTGGTTTTTAAGAGGGGATAATAACGGGTGGGGAAACTACTTGCAACTGAAATGAACTACCACTTGCAACTTAAATAAATACATTTGCAACTCAAATAAATACACTTGCAACTCAAATAAATATCACTTTTAACTTAATTAGATTTTTGGGTCGGTAACTTTTCATATTTTACCATTGATAAATAACGGACAGAGGGGTTGATAACTATGTGAGGTAAAAATAGAGCCAAAATATTCTAAATGAAATCAAACTTTTTGGGTTGATAACTCTTCACATTTACCATTGCTAAATAGCGAACAAAGGGGTTGATAAATTTTGAGCTAACAAAGTCAATAAAATATTCTAAATAAAATTTAGGTTTTCGGGTAGATAACTTTTCGCATTTACCGTTCATAAATAACAGGCATAGGGGTTGATAAATTATGAGCTAAAAAATCAAGCAAATATTCTAAATGAAAGTAGCTTTTCGGGTCGATAAGTTTTTTAGTTTACCGTTGATAAACAACGGGGTAGAGGGTTGATAATTTTTTGAGTTAAAACGTTGACAACATATTCTAAATTAAATTTTGGTTTTTGGGTCGATAATTTTTCATATTTAACGTTGATAAATAACGGGCATAGAGGTTGATAAATTGTGAGCTAAAAAATCATTAAAATATTCTAATTTAAATTAGCTTGTTTGGTTGATAAATTTTTAATTTACCATTGATAAATAACGGGTAGAGGGTTCATAAATTTTGAGCTAAACAAGTCACCAAAATATTCTAAATAAATTTTAGATTTTCGTGTTGATAACTATTCATATTTACCGTTGATAAATAACGGGTATATGGGTTGATAAATTGTGAGCTACAAAGCCGCTAAAATATTTGACATAAAATTACCTTGTTAGGTCGATAAATTTTAATCATCGTTCTTTGGAAATCCTCGTTTAAAAACCGGATTTAGAGAAGACATGATTTGTGGTTTCGCTGGCTTTTTTAGTCTAAAAAAGGCATGTGGCTGTGTGCTATACAAGAATCGTTGACCGCTTTGGTGGTTAGCAGCGCGATCCTGTCCGTGACCCCGAGGTCGTGTGTTCGAAACCTCGGCTACGCAAAATATTTTTGCCTGCGCGGACAGGGCGAACAGGAGAATCATCAGGGGTCCAAAAATAGAAAGTTGCGGAATACGGTTCCCGTCCAAAAATGGAATGTCGCTGTCGCGGTCGGAAATCGATCGCTCGCGTGGTCGAGCGCGTGCTAGGGAGGCCCCATACTTTGGTTATTCCAAAAGTCCAAACTCCAATTAAGTTCGGTTGTTATTCCACACGTTATTGAACTGAGAGGCTATAGCTGCTCTAACCGATCGATGACTAAAGTACTGGACTCAACTCTCAAAAGTTTATAAGAGGCCCATGGGAAATGATGGGGCCATACCAGCTTTGAATTGGATGTGGAGAAGATGTTGTCAGCAAAGGCATAAAGTCTTCTTTTAGCTACTTATTCACAATAGGCTTAACACCCAGAGCTCTTCTACAATGGAATAATTTTGTGATGAATGTCTATTCTTGTGTCATGTGCAACCAACAACATCTGGAAACAAGGGTTCATGTGTTCTTCCAGTGCCCCTTTGTTGTTTTATGTTGGCAATATATGTTCTCTCTGGGTTCCTCCTCCGGCTGAACAGTTTGATCTTCAAGAGGTTTTGTCTAGTCTGAAATTGTCTATATCTAAGCCGTTCTTTATGGAGATTATCATGTTGGTCACCTGGTCCATTTGGATCACACACAATGACTTTATCTTCAAGGCTTCTCCTCCTGGTGTCTACAGATGTCGGAATAAGTTTAAAGATGAGTTTGCCCTTATCATGGCATAGTTTCTTGGGTGGAAAATTTTAGATAGCTTTCTTCTTTTCTTTTTTTGGCCTGGAGTCTCTTGCTTTTTTGTTTTTGTTGCTTCTCTCAAGCAACTGTTTTACTTTGTACACACTTGTTTACTTTCATATAAATGAAAAATATACAGTGGGTTTTTTTTTTGGCATGGTTCACAGTAATACAACGTCGGTAGATTAACAAGTCTATAAGTTGGAATTTAGCCACTGGGGCCTTAGCCCTTCCGAAAATTTAAATTCTAAAATTCTCATATGGCATATTTATGTATGTCATTCACATTGCTAAATGAGAGAAAGTTGGAGTGACTTATAAGGTGAGATTTTCTGACACTACTAAGTGACTGAGAAGATAAGGAGTTCGCGCTCACTCCTCCTTTACCACTCGCCTCTCCTCGTCACGCACCGCACCGCACTCGTGTTTCGTGAATTGAGCTAAGCTCATTCCCATGCATGTTGGGTCGTGGGCTTGGCAATCACACTAGATAATTTATCATGTTTAGATGCAATATATTCATTTATTCTCTTAGTTTTTATTATTAGTTTAATTACTCTATGTATGTATGAGCATGCTTTGTCAATTGTTTATCTGGATTAATTCATATGATAATTTTCTTATATATTTCACAATCCCAAAACCTGATTATAGCCAAATGAATTCAAGTGGCCTTGTCGCGGCTACGAGGCCACCTTTTTTTTGATGGTATGTATAATAAGAGATGACACACAAGAGCACTTCTCTGGTTTGAGATTATGAACTTTATAGCAACACTCTTGGCAAAACTGAAGGAGTTTTTTCTCCTAGATAGGAGGAAGCATTTCAAAAATCCAATACCATGTTTAAGGTTGCCCTTTTCAGTGTTCTTGGAGACAACAGTGTTTACTCGTATATGACATTTGATAGTGGCAAGGACCCGTGGGGTATGCTTGAGGAAAAGTTTGGGGTCTCGACCATTGCCAAAGAATTTTATCAGTTCAAGTGTGTGTTGTCGGACAAGTTTATTGCCAGAGGCATCATTGCCAAGCTTAATCCTCATGGAGAAATTTTACTACTTTTCCGAAACATAAGAAACAAGAGTTCTTTGTTACTGATTTCATTGGGACTCTTCATGTGAAAGAAAAGGCACGACCAAAAAATACACATGCTCAAAGTTTTGAGGGAGTAAATAGTGCCAATTCGGTACAAAAACTTCCAATCCTATAAATTCAAGAGAAAGTTTGAGGGTGAAGAAAAGTTTTATGGAAAAACAAGGTCTTACAGTCTACCAACTTCAAGAGGAAGAAAATGTAAGAACAAAGGGGCATGCCACGTTTGTAGTGATCCTGGTCATTGGGCTCCTAGCTTTCCTAATTTCTATGAAAATACGTCAACATGGAAACACAACAATACCGTTAATGTTGTTATTGGTGATACTGAGATGAAGTAAGTTGGGTATGGTAGTTTTCATACTATCTTTTCAGTATGTCATTCTAATGAATGGTGGATAGACACTAGTAGAGTGTGGCATTTTGTAGCTCGGGCTACATGGAGCTCTTTTTTTCAAAATTCAAAATTTTCATTTTATAGTTTCAAAAAATTAGGAACAAAAAAATTATAGGTAGACAATAATGTACTCTACGACTATGAAAAAAAAAATCAATACAAAAAACTAAGTATTTTGGGTTGTGCAAAATTCACAAATCCATGGATCTGAAAACATGAACAATACAGATTTTGAAACCTCCAACATTTATCAGAAGTTGTCATTTTTGTGTAGCCTCTAATATAACTTATTTCATCCTAAAATTTTGCACAGTGGTAGAGTACATCATTAGCTACATCCAGATTTTTTTGAAACTTTAGATGTTGAAATCGAATTTTGTAAAGAAAACAGGAGATGTGTAGCTCCGGCTACACTTTGAGTTTCCCGACACTAGTACTAATACACATGTATGTATTGATATTTCAATATATTTTTTTCTTATCAGGTTGCACAAAACTTCTTTCGTGCTGATGGGAAAAGGCACGTGCTTCTGTTCACGGTGTTGATACGGTAAATCTGAAGTTCACTTCAAGGAGACCGTATAGGTGAAGAATGTGCAACATGTTCTCTCCATCAATACGAATCTCGTCAGCAGATCGCTTATCATGAGATGGTTTTACTCGTTGGTTTTGAGTCCAACAAAGTGCAATTTTTAAGTATGAACAATTTGTTGAAACATGGTATGAGTGTGAAAAGGTGAAAAAAATACTTCATTATGTGTACCTTCTGAAATCAAAAGATGCAGTTTTGAATTACTTCAAAAATACTATAAGCTGAAGCAGAAAATCAACTTGATCGAAATATGAAAAGTTTTAGGTCTAGTCATGGTGGAGAGTACTTTTCCAATAAATTTGACTTATTTTGAGCTGAACATGGTATAATCTGTGAGAGAACGCTATCTCTACTCACCTTAGCCAAATGGGGTGGCCAAAAGAGAGAACCACACTCTATATTTTTAACACCATGTGGATACATCGGTTCTATCCAAGGCATGCATGTACTATGTGTGTGTGTCGGGTAGGGGGGTTGATAATGATTGCATGTCATATCCTAAATTGAGTTCCTACAAATAATAAAACATGACTCCATTTTAAGGGATGGGAAACGAAAAGAATGGAGCTCTCTTACGTGCGGACTTGAGGCTCTTTGGAAAGTCAATGTGCTGATGCCCAAGAAGTGCATGCTTGGACCGAAAATAATGGATTGTGTTTTTCTGGGATATGCATTTCATAGCATTGGATACAGATTTTTTATAGTAAAATATAAGGTATCCAACATAAGTGTTAGTACAATTATGGAGTCAACTGATGTGGCTTTCTTTGAGGATATCTTTCCCATAAAAGGCATGTATATTTCATTAAATTATGAGGTGCCTAGTTCATCTAGTCATGAACTAATTAATTAAATTAAACCTATTATTCTGATAGAACACTCTGATGATCATGTGGAGGATAGCAATGAAAATCCCAAAAGGAGCAAGTGATAGAGGACTACAAAGTCTTTTGGTGATGATTTAGTCGTGTACCTCGTGAATCATACCCCTACTTCTAGTTCAGTAGCCCATGTAGCTCGAGATGCTGACTACTGGAAGGAAGTTGTTCGTAGTGATATGGATTCCATGTTAATTAATGGAACTTGAGTCTGATGGTACTATTGAGAAGTGCAAGCCGCGACTTGTGGCCAAGGGTTATATCCAAAAAGAAGGCAAATATATCTTGGATACATACTCACATGTAGCGAGACTAGTCAATATTCGAGTACGACTTTCCTTAGCTGCCTCACACAGACTTCTCGTTCATCAAATGGACGTTGATATTGCTTTCCTAAATGGAGAGTTAGATGGGGAAATTTATATGTAGTGGCTTGTTGGATTTGTAATAGATGGTAAAAAAGTAAAGGTGTCTAAGTTACTGATGTCTTTGCATGTCCTTAAACAACCCCAAAGCAGTGTCACAAGAAGTTTGAAAGAATTTTAACCGTTGTAGGATTTATTATAAATAAAGTTTATAAATTTATTTATCATCGCTATGGTGAGGGCGAGGGAGTTGTCCTTTATCTATATGTTGATGACATATTGATATTTGCAAGCATACCATCTTAATGAGGTCAACAATGGAAGCATAACTCACAACACTAGATACAACCTCTATTGAAGACGAGTAGCCTCATGAGCTCTTGATTGACTTAACTGAGGTTGAAGAAAGAATACCCGTCATTTCAATGAACTGTGATAATAAAACTATGATCATCAAAGTAAATAGTTCTAAGGATAATATGAAACCATAAAGGCATGTGAAGAGGAGATTGACATTTGTCAGGAAAATGAGAAATTCGGGAGTTATTATGTTGGATTATATCTATAATTCTATGAACTTGGCATATCACTTCATAAAGGATTTATCACGTAATGTGATAGATAATGCATCGATAGATATGAGTTTGAGACCCATGGTATGAGCTTTCCATAGTGGTAACCCAATTTATGTGGTCGGAGATTCCGTGGAGTAGTGTTGGGAGACAAGTTATTGGTAAGTTGGTAGGAGAGTAACCATATATACCACTCCAGAAAGATGCAATACTCTCCTAATATGCATGACATGATGATATTTATATTAATGTGTTCTAAGTGGCTCATTTATGAAGGGATGTTATCATGTTGAATATATTTTAAAGGGCACACCTGGCAGTCTATGAGAATTTGGTGCACTCTAATAAACTCACCAAATGCTTTGGAGTATGACATATAAGCTCCAACCCACAGGAAAGGCATGTGACGGCCAAGTATCGGTATAGGTTTTGTGTGAAGTTAGTGTGCATAAACTTCTAGTTCAAGGCATAGTCCTATATTTAAGTTACAAACTAGTGTAACATAATGTTTCAATTGAAAATTCAACTTAAACAATCTCCACCATGCATCCAAATATAATCAGTGTTCTGCGATAAATGTAACTGGTGTGCCTATGAGACTTTGTGATGGATTGTTGGAATTTAGCTAGTGGGTCTTAGCCCCTAGCCCCTAGTCCAATACAAATTCTGAAATTCTCATATGGACCATTCATGCATGGCCAAAGGTGTACTAAAGGTTAGTCCCACATTGCTAGTTGGAATAAAGTTTGATCAACTTATAAAGTGAACCTCTTTTAGCACTACTAAATGAGTGAGAAGAGAAGTAGTTCATGCACACTCCTCCTCCGCCCGCCACGCCTTGTCACACTGCACGCGCCACGCTCTTGTTTCGTGTTTCGTGGAGCCGAGCTCATACCCATTGATACGTCTCCAACGTATCGATAATTTCTTATGTTCCATGCTACTTTATTGATGATACCTACATGTTTTATGCACATTATATGTCATATTTATGCATTTTCTAACCTATTAACAAGATGCCGAAGAGCAGTTCTTGTTTTCTGTTTTTGGTTTCAGAAATCCTAGTAAGGAAATATTCTCGGAATTGGACGAAACTTTCGCCCAGGGTCCTATTTTTGCAGAGGAAGACCGAAGAGATAACGAAGTGGGGCCACGAGGCAGCCAGAGGCTAGGGCGCGCGGCCCAGGCCGCGCCGCCTCCCCTGGGCTCTCGTGTTGGCCGCCTACTTACTTAAAGCCTCCGTCGCGAAACCCAGTCGAGAGTACGGAAAACCTTCCCGAGACCGCCGCCACGAATCCCATCTCGGGATTGATCGCCTCGGCACCTGGAGAGGGGATTCATCTCCGGAGGACTCTACACCGCCATGGTCGCCTCGGAGTGATGAGTGAGTAGTTCACCCGGACCATGGGTCCATAGCGTAGCTAGATGGTCGTCTTCTCCTTGTTGTGCTTCATTGTTGGATCTTGTGAGCTGCCTAACATGATCAAGATCATCTATAATACTATATGTTGTGTTTGTCGGGATCCGATGGATAGAGAGTACTATGATTATGGTGATTATCAATCTATTGTTTATGTGTTGTTTATGATCTTGCATGCTCTCCGTTATTAGTAGAGGCTCTGGCCAAGTTTGTACTCTTAACTCCAAGAGGGAGTATTTATGCTCGATAGTGGGTTCATGCCTCCATTGAATGGGACAGTGACGAAAGTTCTAAGGTTGTGGATGTTTGTGCCACTAGGGATAAAACATTGATTCTATGTCTAAGGATGTAGTTGTCGATTACATTACGCACCATACTTAATGCAATTGTCGTTGCTTAGCAAATACTGAATGGGGTTCGGATGATAACCTGAAGGTGGACTTTTAGGCATAGATGGTTGGATGGCGGTCTATGTACTTTGTCGTAATGCCCAATTAAATCTCACTATATTTATCATATCATGTATATGCATTGTTATGCCTTTCTCTATTTGTCAATTGCCGTGTAATTTGTTCACCCAACATGCTTTTATCTTATGGGAGAGACACCTCTAGTGAACTGTGGACCCCGGTCCTATTCTTTACATAGCATACAATCTCTGCAATACTTGTTTACTGTTTTCTTTACAAACATCTTCCACTCGATACGCTTAATCCTTTGTTACAGCAAGCCGGTGAGATTGACAACCTCACATTTCGTTGGGGCAAAGTACTTTTTTGTTGTGCAGATTCCACGTTGGCGGCGGAATCCCGTTGTTGCGCCGCATCACATTTCGCCACCATCAACCTTCAACGTGCTTCTTGGCTCCTATTGGTTCGATTAAACCTTGGTTTCTTTCTGAGGGAAAACTTTGCGCATCATACCTTCCTCTTGGGGTTCCCAACGAACGTGTGAGTTACACGCCATCAAGCTCTTTTTCTGGCGCCGTTGCGGGAGATCAAGACACGCTGCAGGGAGTCTCCACTTCTCAATCTCTTTACTTTGTTTTTGTCTTGCTTTATTTTATTTACTACTTTGTTTGCTGCACTAAATCAAAATACAAAAAAATTAGTTGCTAGTTTTACTTTATTTATTGTCTTGCTCTCTATATCAAAAACACAAAAAAATTAGTTACTTGCATTTACTTTATCTAGTTTGTTTTATTTACCGTTGCTAAAATGAATACCCCTGAAAATACTAAGTTGTGTGACTTCACAAATGCAAATAATAATGATTTCCTATGCACACCTATTGCTCCACCTGCTACTACAGCAGAATTCTTTGAAATTAAACCTGCTTTACTAAATCTTGTCATGAGAGATCAATTTTCTGGTGTTAGTTCTGATGATGCTGCTGCCCATCTCAATAATTTTGTTGAACTTTGTGAAATGCAAAAGTATAAAGATGTAGATGGTGATATTATTAAATTGAAAGTGTTTCCTTTCTCATTAAGAGGAAGAGCTAAAGATTGGTTGCTATCTTTGCCTAAGAATAGTATTGATTCATGGACTAAATGCAAGGATGCTTTTATTGGTAGATATTATCCTCCCGCTAAAATTATATCTTTGAGAAGTAGCATAATGAATTTTAAACAATTAGATACTGAACATGTTGCTCAAGCATGGGAGAGAATGAAAACTTTGGTAAAGAATTGCCCAACCCATGGACTGACTACTTGGATGATCATCCAAACCTTCTATGCAGGACTAAATTTTTCTTCGGAATTTATTGGATTCAGCTGCTGGAGGTACCTTTATGTCCATCACATTGGGCGGCTACAAAACTTCTTGATGATATGATGATAAATTACTCTGAATGGCACACGGAAAGAGCTCCACAAGGTAAGAAGGTAAATTCTGTTGAAGAAACCTCTTCCTTGAGTGATAAGATTGATGTGATTATGTCTATGCTTGTGAATGGTAGATCTAATGTTAATCCAAATAATGTTCCTTTAGCTTCATTGGTTGCTCAAGAAGAAAATGTTGATGTGAATTTCATTAAAAATAATAATTTCAACAACAATGCTTATAGGAACAACTCTGGTAATAACTATAGGCCATATCCTTCTGCTAATGGTAATGGTTATGGTAATTCTTATGGGAATTCTTACAATAATAATAGGAGTGTACCCTCTGGTCTTGAAGCTATGCTTAAAGAATTTATTAGTACACAAACTGCTTTTAACAAATCTGTTGAGGAAAAGCTTGATAAAATTGATACTATTGCTTCTAGAGTTGATAGACTTGCTCTGATGTTAATCTTTTAAAATTGAAAGTTATGCCTAATAATGATATTGATAATAAGATTACTACTACAGCAAATGCCATCCAAGTTAGAATTAATGAGAATATAAGATTAATGGCTGAATTGCGTGCTAGGTGGGATAGAGAAGAAAATGAAAAACTAGCTAAAGAGAATAATGTAGCTAAAGTTTGGACTATTACCACTACTAGTAATGCTAATTCTTCACATGTTGCTGCACCTCCTACTATCAATGGTAAAATAATTGGTGTTGGCAATGTTTCTACTCCTAGTGCAAAGCGTACAAAACTGCCTGAAATTGCTAAAACTGCTGAAACTGCTTGTGATAAAACTGCTGAAAATTTTTCCAACCTTGGGAACAATGATCCCATTGCTGTAGCTCATAATGATTTAGATTTTGATGATTGCCACATCTCTGAAGTTATAAAGTTCTTACAAAAACTTGCTAAAAGTCCTAATGCTAGTTCTATAAATTTAGCCTTTACAAAACATATTACAAATGCTCTCATAAAAGCTAGAGAAGAGAAACTAAAACTTGAAACTTCTATTCCTAGAAAGTTAGAAGATGGTTGGGAGCCCATCATTAAAATGAAATTCAATGACTTTGAATGTAATGCTTTATGTGATCTTGGTGCAAGTATTTCTGTTATGCCTAAAAAGATTTATGATATGCTTGACTTGCCACCATTGAAGAATTGTTATTTGGATGTTAATCTTGTCGATAATGTTAAAAAGAAACCTTTGGGGAGGATTGATAATGTGCATATTACGGTTAACAACAACCTTGTCCCCGTTGATTTTGTTGTCTTGGATATCGAATGCAATGCATCTTGTCCTATTGTGTTGGGAAGACCTTTTCTTCGAACTGTTATTGATATGAGGGAAGGTAATATTAAATATCAATTTCCTCTCAAGAAAGGTATGGAGCACTTCCCTAGAAAGAGAATGAAGTTTCCTTTTGATTCTATTATTAGAACAAACTATGATGTTGATGCTTCTACTCTCGATGTTACTTGATTTGCACTTTCTGCGCCTAGCTGAAAGGCGTTAAAGAAAAGCGCTTATGGGAGACAACCCATGTTTTTACCTACAGCAATTTTTTGTTTTGTTGAGTCTTGGAAGTTGTTTACTACTGTAGCAACCTCTCCTTATCATGTTTTTGTGCCAAGTAAAGTTTCTATGTCAAAGTTGATGTTATATTTGGGATCGCTGCGCAGAAACAGCATTGCTGTCTGTCACGAATCTGGGCACAGTTCTCTGTAGAAAATTCGAAAAAATCTGCCAATTTACGAGCGTGATCCTCAGATATGTACGCAACTTTCATTAGTTTTGAGTTTTTCCATTTGAGCAAGTCTGGTGCCAGCTTTAAATTCGTCTTTACGGACTGTTCTGTTTTTGACAGATTCTGCCTTTTATTTCGCATTGCCTCTTTTGCTATGTTGGATTTATTTCTTTGATCCATTAATGTCCAGTAGCTTTATGCAATGTCCAGAAGTGAAAATAATGTTTGTGTCACCTCTGAATGTGTGAATTATTAATTGTGCACTAACCCTCTAATTAGTTTGCTTGAAGTTTGGTGTGAAGGAAGTTTTCAAGGGTCAAGAGAGGAGAATGATATACTATGATCAAGAGGAGTGAAAGCTCTAAGCTTGGGGATGCCCCCGTGGTTCACCCCTGCATAATTTAAGAAGACTCAAGCGTCTAAGCTTGGGGATGCCCAAGCATCCCCTTCTTCATCGACAACATCATCAGGTTCCTCCCCTGAAACTATATTTTTATTCAATCACATCTTGTGTTCTTTACTTGGAGCGTCGGTTTGTTTTTGTTTTTGTTTTTGTTTGAATAAAATGGATCCTAGCATTCACTTTGTGGGAGAGAGACACACTCGCTGTTGCATATGGACACATGTGTCCTTAGGCTTTACTCATAATGTTCATGGCGAAGTTTCTTCTTCGTTAAATTGTTATATGGTTGGAATTGGAAAATGCTACATGTAGTAATTCTAAAATGTCTTGGATAATGTGATACTTGGCAATTGTTGTGCTCATGTTTAAGCTCTTGCATCATATGCTTTGCACCCATTAATGAAGAAATACATAGAGCTTGCTAAAATTTGATTTGCATATTTGGTTTCTCTAAGGTCTAGATAATATCTAGTATTGAGTTTTGAACAACAAGGAAGACGGTGTAGAGTCTTATAATGTTTACAATATGTCTTTTATGTGAGTTTTGCTGCACTTGTTCATCCTTGAGTTTGCTTCAAATAACCTTGCTAGCCTAAACCTTGTATCGAGAGGGAATACTTCTCATGCATCCAAAATCCTTGAGCCAACTACTATGCCATTTGTGTCCACCATACCTACCTACTACATGGTATTTCTCCGCCATTCCAAAGTAAATTGCTTGAGTGCTACCTTAAAAATTCCATCATTCACCTTTGCAATATATAGCTCATGGGACAAAATAGCCTTAAAAACTATCGTAGTATTGAATATGTACTTATGCACTTTATCTTTTATTAAGTTGCTTGTTGTGCGATAACCATGCTTCTGGGGAACGCCATCAACTATTGTTGAATATCATGTGAGTTGCTATGCATGTCCGTCTTGTCTGAAGGATCTATCATTTTAGTGGTTGGAGCATGCAAAATTGTTAGAGAAGAACATTGGGCCGCTAACTAAAGCCATGAATCATGGTTGAAGTTTCAGTTTTGGACATATATCCTCAATCTCATATGAGAATAATAATTGTTGCTACATGCTTATGCATTTAAGAGGAGTCCATTATCTGTTGTCCATGTTGTCCCGGTATGGATGTCTAAGTTGAGAATAATCAAAAGCGAGAAATCCAAAATGCGAGCATTCTCCTTAGACCTTTGTACAGGCGGCATGGAGGTACCCCTTTGTGACACTTGGTTGAAACATGGCATGCAAAGATCCGGTAGTCCAAGCTAAGTAGGACGAGGTGCGGACACTATTAGTATACTATGCATGAGGCTTGCAACTTGTAAGATATAATTTTCATAACTCATATGCTTTATTACTACCGTTGACAAAATTGTTTCATGTTTTCAAAATAAAAGCTCTAGCACAAATACATCAATCGATGCTTTCCTCTTTGAAGGACCTTTCTTTTACTTTTATTGTTGAGTCAGTTTACCTATCTCCTTCCACCTTAAGAAGCAAACACTTGTGTGAACTGTGCATTGATTCCTACATACTTGCATATTGCACTTGTTATATTACTTTATGTTGACAATATCCATGAGATATACATGTTATAAGTTGAAAGCAACCGCTGAAACTTAATCTTCCTATGTGTTGCTTCAACACCTTTACTTTGATTTATTGCTTTATGAGTTAACTCTTATGCAAGACTTATTGATGCTTGTCTTGAAGTACTATTCATGAAAAGTCTTTGCTATATGATTCAGTTGTTTACTCATGTCATTACCTTTGTTTTGATCGCTGCATTCATTACATATGTTTACAAATAGTATGATCAAGATTATGATGGCATGTCACTTCAGAAATTATCTTTGTTATCGTTTTACCTGCTCGGGACGAGCAGAACTAAGCTTGGGGATGCTGATACGTCTCCAATGTATCGATAATTTCTTATGTTCCATGCTACTTTATTGATGATACCTACATGTTTTATGCACATTATATGTCATATTTATGCATTTTGGAACTAACCTATTAACAAGATGCCGAAGAGCCAGTTGCTGTTTTCTGCTGTTTTTGGTTTCAGAAATCCTAGTAAGGAAATATTCTCGGAATTGGACGAAACTTTCGCCCAGGGTCCTATTGCACGAAGCTTGGAAGACCGAAGAGATAACGAAGTGGGGCCACGAGGCAGCGGAGGCTGGGCGGCGCGGCCCGGGCCTGGCCGCGCCACCTGGGCTCCTCGTGTGGCCCCCGCGTTGACCTTCCGCCTACTTAAAGCCTCCGTCGCGAAACCCCGGACCGAGAGCCACGATACGGAAAACCTTCCGGAGACGCCGCCGCCGCGAATCCCATCTCGGGGGATTCGGAGATCGCCGGCACCCTGCCGGAGAGGGGATTCATCTCCCGGAGGACTCTACACCGCCATGGTCGCCTCCGGAGTGATGAGTGAGTAGTTCACCCCTGGACCATGGGTCCATAGCGTAGCTAGATGGTCGTCTTCTCCTTGTTGTGCTTCATTGTTGGATCTTGTGAGCTGCCTAACATGATCAAGATCATCTATCTGTAATACTATATGTTGTGTTTGTCGGGATCCGATGGATAGAGAGTACTATGATTATGGTGATTATCAATCTATTGTTTATGTGTTGTTTATGATCTTGCATGCTCTCCGTTATTAGTAGAGGCTCTGGCCAAGTTTGTACTCTTAACTCCAAGAGGGAGTATTTATGCTCGATAGTGGGTTCATGCCTCCATTGAATGGGACAGTGACAGAAAGTTCTAAGGTTGTGGATGTGGTGTTGCCACTAGGGATAAAACATTGATTCTATGTCTAAGGATGTAGTTGTCGATTACATTACGCACCATACTTAATGCAATTGTCTGTTGCTTAGCAACTTAATACTGAATGGGGTTCGGATGATAACCTGAAGGTGGACTTTTTAGGCATAGATGCAGTTGGATGGCGGTCTATGTACTTTGTCGTAATGCCCAATTAAATTTCACTATATTTATCATATCATGTATATGCATTGTTATGCCTTTCTCTATTTGTCAATTGCCCGTGTAATTTGTTCACCCAACATGCTTTTATCTTATGGGAGAGACACCTCTAGTGAGCTGTGGACCCCGGTCCTATTCTTTACATAGCATACAATCTACTGCAATACTTGTTTACTGTTTTCTTTGCAAACATCTTCCACTCGATACGCTTAATCCTTTGTTACAGCAAGCCGGTGAGATTGACAACCTCACATTTCGTTGGGGCAAAGTACTTTGGTTTGTTGTGCAGATTCACGTTGGCGCCGGAATCCCGTTGTTGCGCCGCATCACATTTCGCCACCATCAACCTTCAACGTGCTTCTTGGCTTCTACTGGTTCGATTAAACCTTGGTTTCTTTCTGAGGGAAAACTTGCTACTGTGCGCATCATACCTTCCTCTTGGGGTTCCCAACGAACATGTGAGTTACACGCCATCACCCATGCATGTTGTTTATATTTTGTTGTTGGTAAATTAATCATGTGTATTAATTTATGAGTCTTGAACGTATGTGTCATCAGCCGGATCAAGATTTTCTAGATCGTGGGGTGTGTTGACTTGGACATGGGTTGTGATCCATAACTCACCGACCTACACTTTATAAACTCAGAAGTGAGCACTAATTGGTACATTACATGAGATTACTCACATCAAAAACCTTGCGCCGCCCACGTCTTCCCCATCCCATCTTCCGGCTTACATCGAAGGTAGAGATAGTAGGCCTCTGGAAACCCGCCTCTTGTAGATCTGTATGAGTGACGTCTTATTAGGTTTTTGGGGAGTGCTCCAACACGATTACTGGCAACATCACGTCATCTGATGACTCCTTCCCCGTTGACATCTTCTTTGTGAATAGTGATAACCTTTTTGGCGACATGGGTGACAACGTTGACGCGAACGCCGCTGCTCCTGCTTCCCAATCTGCACTGTATGGATCTGATACGTCTCCAACGTATCTATAATTTCTTATGTTCCATGCTAGTTTTATGACAATACCTACATGTTTTGTTCACACTTTATGATGTTTTGATGCATTTTCCGGCACTAACCTATTAACAAGATGCCGAAGCGCCGTTTTCTGCTTGTTTTTGGTTTCAGAAATCCTACACGAAATATTCTCGGAATTGGACGAAACAAAGCCCATGGTCTTATTTTCCACGGAAGGTTCCAGAGCACCGAAGGAGAGACGGAGATGGTCCAAGGGGGCCCCACCCCACAAGGCGGCGCGGCCAGGGGAGGGCGCGCCCCCCTATGGTGTGGGCCCCTCGGGACCCCTCCGAGGCTGCCCCTTCGCCTACTTAATCCCTCCGTCGCGAAAACCCTAGTACCGAGAGCCACGATACGGAAAAGTTCCAGAGACGCCGCCGCCAATCCCATCTCGGGGGATTCAGGAGATCGCCTCCGGCACCCTGCCGGAGAATCATCACCGGAGGGCTCTACATCACCATGCCCGCCTCCGGAATGATGCGTGAGTAGTTCATCTTTGGACTATGGGTCCATAGCGGTAGCTAGATGGTTGTCTTCTCCTCTTGTGCTATCATGTTTAGATCTTGTGAGCTGCCTATCATGATCAGGATCATCTATTTGTAATGCTACATGTTGTGTTTGGTGGGATCTGATGAATATGAATACTATGTCAAGTTGATTATTGATCTATCATATATGTGTTGTTTATGTTCTTGCATGATCTCCGTTGCTAGTAGAGGCTCTGGCCAAGTTGATACTTGTAACTCCAAGAGGGAGTATTTATGCTCGATACTAGGTTCATGCCTCCATTGAATCTGGGACAGTGACAGAAAGTTCTAAGGTTGTGGATGTGCCGTTGCCACTAGGGATAAAACATCGATGCTTTGTCTAAGGATATTTGTATTGTTACATTACGCACCATACTTAATGCAATTGTCTGTTGTTTGCAACTTAAAACTGGAGGGGTGCGGATGCTAACCTGAAGGTGGACTTTTTAGGCATAGATGCATGCTGGATGGCGGTCTATGTTCTTTGTTGTAATGCCCTGATTAAATCTCATAGTAGTCATCATGATATGTATATGAATCTCTATTCTGTCAATTGCCCGCCTGTAATTTGTTCACCCAGCATGCTATTTATCTTATTGGAGAGACACTACTAGTGAACTGTGGACCCCGGTCCTTTCTTTTACATCTGAAATACAATCTACTGCAATCTCTGTTCTCTGTTGTTCTTCGCAAACAAACATCATTCTCCACACCATACGTTTAATCCTTTGTTTTCAGCAAGCCGGTGAGATTGACAACCTCACTGTTACGTTGGGGCAAAGTATCTTGATTGTGTTGTGCAGGTTCCACGTTGGCGCCGGAATCCCTGGTGTTGCGCCGCACTACACTCCTCCACCAACAACCTTCACGTGGCCTTCATCTCCTACTGGTTCGATAACCTTGGTTTCTTTCAGGGAAAACTTCTTGCGTGCGCATCACACCTTCCTCTTGGGGTTCCCAACGGACGTGTGCTTCACGCGCCATCAAGACTGTTTTTTGGCGCCGTTTGGGGATAAAGACACGCTGCAAGGGAGTCTCCCACATCCAATCTCTTTACTTTGTTTATTGTCTTGCTTTACTTTATTTTATTTTCTGTCTTGTTTGCTTCTTTATATCAAAAACACACAAAAATTAGTTACTTGTTTTAATTTATTTTATTCAGTTTGTTTAGTTTATTTTTATTATTGTTAAAATGAGTACTCCTGAAAATACTAAGTTGTGTGATTTCGCTGGCACAAATAATAATGATTTTATATGTACTCCTATTGCTCCACCTGCTACTATAGCAGAATTTTATGAAATTAAACACCTTTACTGAATCTTGTTATCGAGAGCAATTTTGGTGTTAGTTTGATGATGCTGCTACCCATCTTAATAATTTTGTTGAACTTTGTGAAATGCAAAAGTATAAGGATATAGATGGTGATATTATAAAACTGAAATTGTTTCCTTTCTCCTTAAGAGGAAGAGCTAAAGATTGGTTACTATCTTTGCCTAAAATAGTATTGATTCATGAACTAAATGTAAAGATGCTTTTATTGGTAAATATTATCCTCCTGCTAAGATTATATCTTTGAGAAGTAGCATTATGAATTTTAAGCAATTGGATAATGAACATGTTGCCCAAGCATGGGAGAGAATGAAATCTTTGGTAAAGAATTGCCCTACCCATGGACTAACTACTTGGATGATCATCCAAACCTTTTATGCAGGATTGAATTTTTCCTCGAGGAACCTATTGGATTCAGCTGCTGGAGGTACTTTTATGTCCATCACTTTGGGTGCTGCAACAAAGCTTCTTGATGATATGATGATCAATTACTCTGAATGGCATACTGAAAGAACTCCTCAAGGTAAGAAGGTAAATTCTGTTGAAGAAACCTCTTCTTTGAGTGATAAGATTGATGTTATTATGTCTATGCTTGTTAATGTTAGATCTCATATTGATCCTAATAATGTTCCTTTAGCTTCATTGGTTGCTCAAGAAGAGCATGTTGATGTGAATTTCATTAAGAATAATAATTTCAACAACAATGCTTATAGGAATAATTATGGTAACAACAACTATAGGCCATATCCTTCTAATAATGGTAGTGGTTATGGTAATTCTTATGGTAATTATTACAACAATAATAGAAGTGTATCCTCTGGTCTTGAAGTCATGCTTAAAGAATTTATTAGTACACAAACTGCTTTTAATAAATTTGTTGAAGAAAAGCTTGGTAAAATTGATGTTCTTGCTTCTAAGGTTGATAGTCTTGCTCTTGATGTTGATCTTTTGAAACTGAAAGTTATGCCTGATGAAGTTAAAGATACTAAGTTTTCTAAAACAAATGCTATCCAAGTTCGAACTAATGATAATATTAGAATGATGGCTGAATTGCGTGCTAGGTGGGAAAGAAAAAGAAAAACTTGCTAAAGAGAATAATGTAGCTAAAGTTTGGACTATTAACACCACTAGTAATGTTGATTCTTCACATGTTGCTAAACCTCCTACTATCAATGGTAAAATAATTGGTGTTGACAATGTTTCTACTCCTAGTACAAAGCGTGCAAAATTGCCTGAAACTGCTGAAACTGTTTGTGATAAAAGTGCTGAAATTTTTCAGAATGTTGTAGATCATAATGGTTTAGATTTTGATAGTTGTCATATTTCTGAAGTTATTAAGTTCTTACAAAAACTTGCTAGATGTCCTAATGCTAGTGCTATAAATTTAGCCTTTACAAAACATATTACAAATGCTCTCATTAAAGCTAGGGAAGAGAAATTAAAACTTGAAGCTTCTATTTCTAGGAAGTTGGAAGATGGTTGGGAGCCCATCATTAAGATGAAAGTCAATGATTTTGATTGTAATGCTTTATGTGATCTTGGTGCAAGTATTTCTGTTATGCCTAAGAAAATTTATGATATGCTTGACTTGCCACCATTGAAAAATTGTTATTTGGATGTTAATCTTGCTGATAATTCTATAAAGAAACCTTTGGGGAGAATTGATAATGTTCACATTACGGTTAACAATAACCTTGTCCCCGTTGATTTTGTTGTCTTGGATATTGAATGCAATGCATCTTGTCCTATTGTCTTAGGAAGACCCTTTCTTCGAACTGTTGGTGCTATTATTGATATGAAAGAAGGAAATATTAAGTATCAATTCCCTCTCAAGAAAGGTATGGAACACTTCCCTAGAAATAGAATGAAGTTGCCTTTTGATTCTATTATTAGAACAAATTATGATGTTGATGTTTCTTGTCTTGATAATACTTGATTTGCACTTTCTGCGCCTAGCTGAAAGGCGTTAAAGAAAAGCACTTCTTGGAAGATAACCCATGTTGTTTTTATTTTTACTACTGTTTTGTTGAGTCTTGGAAGTTTTTACTACTGTAGCAACCTCTCCTTATCATGTTATTGTGCCAAGTAAAGTCTCTGATAGAAGGTTGATACTAGATTCAGATTTCTGCGCAGAAACAGATTTGCTGTCTGTCACGAATTCGCGTCCTTCTCTCTGTAGAAGAATCAAAAAAATCTGTGAAAATTCATGCATGATCCTCAGATATGTACGCAACTTTCATTAGTTTTGAGTTTTTCCATCTGAGCAAGTTAAGTGCCTCATAAAAATTCGTCTTTACGGACTGTTCTGTTTTGACAGATTCTGCCTTTTTATTTCGCATTGCCTCTTTTACTGTGTTGAGTGGATTTCTTTGTTCCATTAACTTCCAGTAGCCTTGGGTAATGTCCAGAAGTGTTAAGAATGATTGTGTCCTCTCTGAACATGTGAATTTTGATTATGCACTAACCCTCTAATGAGTTTGCTTTAAGTTTGGTATGGAGGAAGTTTTCAAGGGTCAAGAGAGGAGGATGATATAATATGATCAACAAGAGTGAAAAGTCTAAGCTTGGGGATGCCCCCGTGGTTCATCCCTGCATATTTCAAGAAGACTCAACCATCTAAGTTTGGGGATGCCCAAGGCATCCCCTTCTTCATCGACAACTTATCAGGTCACTTCTAGTGAAACTATGTTTTTATTCCGTCACATCTTATGTTATTTGCTTGGAGCGTCTGTTTGCTTTTATTTTTGTTTATGTTTGAATAAATTCGGATCCCAACAATCCTTGTATTGGAGAGAGACACGCTCCGCTTTTTCATATTCAACACTTGTGTTCTTAGCTTTACTTTAATGTTCATGGCGAAGGCTAAAAATTGCTTCGTTGATTGCTATTTGGTTGGAATGAGAAAATGCTTCATATGGTCTTGAATAATTTGATACTTGGCAATTGTTTTGAGCTCTCATAGATCATGTTTAAGCTCTTGCATCATGTAGTTTAAATCTATTAGTGGAGAACTACCGTAGAGCTTGTTGAAATTTGGTTTGCATGATTGGTCTCTCTAAGGTCTAGATATTTTCTGGTAAAAGTGTTTGAACAACAAGGAAGACAGTGTAGAGTCTTATAATGCTTGCAATATGTTCTTGTGTAAGTTTTGTTGTACCTGCTCATACTTGTGTTTTCTTCAAACAACCTTGCTAGCCAAAGCCTTGTATTGAGAGGAAATGCTTCTCGTGCATCCAAACACCTTGAGCCAAAACTCATGCCATTTGTGTCCACCATAACTACCTATATGTGGTATTTTTCTGCCATTCCAAAGTAAATTGCTTGCGTGCTACCTTTAAAATTTCATTCCTTGTGCCTTTACAATACATAGCTCATGGGAAAATAGCTTAAAAACTATTGTGGTGATGAATATGTTGCTATGTATCTTAGTTCTTATAAGTTGCTTGTTAAGCGGTAACCATGTTTCTGGGACGCCATTTTTACACCTTTCTTGAATATCATGTGAGTTGCTATGCATTGTCTTGTACGAGTAAAGGATGATACGTTCCAACGTATCGATAATTTTCTGTTCCATGCTACATTATTGATGATATCTACATGTTTTATGCACATTATATGTCGTATTTTACATTTTCTGGAACTAACCTATTAACAAGATGCCGAAGAGAGCCTGTTTTCTGCTGTTTTTGGTTTCAGAAATCCTAGTAAGGAAATATTCTCGGGGACGAAATCAACGCCCAGGGTCCTATTTTTGAAGCTTCCCGAAGACCGAGAGGAGTCGAAGTGGGGCCACGAGGTGGCCAGACAACGAGCGGCGCGGCCTGGCCCGCCGCGCGGCTGTCTGCCCTCGTGCCGCCCCTGACCTACCCTTCCGCCTACTTAAAGCCTCCGTCGCAAACCCCGATCAGAGAGCCACGATACGGAAAACCTTCCGGAGACGCCGCCGCCGCTAATCCCATCTCGGGGGATTCAGGAGATCGCCTCGGCACCCTGCCGGGAGAGGGGATTCATCTCCCGGAGGACTCTTCATCGCCATGATCGCCTCCGGAGTGATGAGTGAGTAGTTCACCCCTGGACTATGGGTCCATAGCGGTAGCTAGATGGTCGTCTTCTCCTCATGTGCTTCATTGTTGGATCTTGTGAGCTGCCTAACATGATCAAGATCATCTATCTGTAATACTATATGTTGTGTTTGTCGGGATCCGATGGATAGAGAATACTATGTTATGGTGATTATCAATCTATTACTTATGTGTTGTTTATGATCTTGCATGCTCTCCGTTATTAGTAGAGGCTCTGGCCAAGTTTTTACTCTTAACTCCAAGAGGGAGTATTTATGCTCGATAGTGGGTTCATGCCTTCATTGATACCTGGGACAGTGACAGAAAGTTCTAAGGTTGTGTTGTGCTGTTGCCACTAGGGATAAAACATTGATTCTATGTCTAAGGATGTAGTTGTTGATTACATTACGCACCATACTTAATGCAATTGTCTGTTGCTTGCAACTTAATACCGAAAGGGGTTCGGATGATAACTGAAGGTGGACTTTTTAGGCATAGATGCGGTTGGATGGCGGTCTATGTACTTTGTCGTAATGCCAATTAAATCTCACTATATTTATCATATCATGTATATGCATTGTTATGCCCTTTTCTATTTGTCAATTGCCCGTAATTTGTTCACCCAACATGCTTTTATCTTATGGGAGAGACACCTCTAGTGAACTGTGGACCCCGGTCCTATTCTTTACATCGCATACAATCTACTGCAATACTTGTTTTACTTGTTTTCTTGCAAACAATCATCTTCCACACAATACGGTTAATCCTTTGTTACAACAAGCCGGTGAGATTGACAACCTCACTTGTTTCGTTGGGGCAAAGTACTTTGGTTGTGTTGTGCAGGTTCCACGTTGGTCCGGAATCCCTTGTGCCGCACTACATCCCGCCGCCATCAACCTTCAACGTGCTTCTTGGCTCCTCCTGGTTCGATAAACCTTGGTTTCTTTGAGGAAAACTTGCCACTGTGCGCATCATACCTTCCTCTTGGGGTTCCCAACGGACGTGTACATCTACGCGCATCAGTGATTTATCATGATTAAATGGTTTGAGTATGCATATTGTTAGAGAATAACTTTGGGCCGCCAACCAAAGCCATGTATCATGGTGGAAGTTTTCAGTTTGGACATTAATCCTCAATCTCTTATGAGAATATTATCTGTTGTTGAATGCTTAAGCATTAAAGAGGAGTCCATTATCTGTTTTCTATGTTGTCCTGGTATGGATGTCCTCAAGTTGAGATCTATCAAAACTGAGAAATCAAATGCGATCTATCTCCTTGGACCTTTGTACAGGAGGCATAGAGGTACCCCTTTGTGACACTTGGTTGAAACATATGTAATGCAATGATAATCCATGGAAATCCGAGCTAATTAGGACAAGGTGCGAACACTATTGGTATTCGATGCATGAGGCTTGCAACTTGTAGGAAGTTTTATGCATAACACATATGAATTATTACTACCATTGACAAAATTGTTTCCATGTTTTCAAAACAAAAAGCTCTAGCACATGAGTAATCCATGCTTCTCTCTGCGAAGGGCCTTTCTTTTACATTATGTTGAGTCAGTTTACCTACTTCTTTCTATCTTAGAAGCAAACACTTGTGTCAACTGTGTTCATTGATTCTTACATGTTTACTTATCGCACTTGTTATATTACTTTATGTTGAAAATTATCCATGAGATATACATGTTACAAGTTGAAAGCAATTGCTGAAACTTAATCATCCTTTGTGTTGCTGATACGTCCATTTTGCATCACTATTTTATATAATAATTTGCTGTTATTTATTGATATATTTCATATTTAGAGATGATACTTATGTTATTTCACCTATTTTGCATGTTTCATGATCATTGGAGAATTATTCACCGGAGTCAGGATTCTGCTGGAAAAAGCACCGTCAGGACACCATATTTCGGAAGATCAACAATTGACGGAAATTATATGAAAAATCCTATTTTTCCAGAAGACGAAGGGAGCCAAAAGGAGGGGCCGAGAGGGGCCGCCATGGGCCCCATAGGCCGGCGGGCCCTGCCTGGCCGCGCCGCCATGTGGGGAGGGGGCGATGTCTACGGGTGCTTCTATTCTTGTAGACAGTGTTGGGCCTCCAAGAGCAGAGGTTTGTAGAACAGCAGCAAGTTTCCCTTAAGTGGATCACCCAAGGTTTATCGAACTCGGGAGGAAGAGGTCAAAGATATCCCTCTCATGCAACCCTGCAACCACAAAGCAAGAAGTCTCTTGTGTCCCCAACACACCTAATAGGTGCACTAGTTCGGCGAAGAGATAGTGAAATACAAGTGGTATGAATGAATATGAGCAGTAGTACGGCGCCTGAAATAGCTCGCTGGCGTGCAGTTGATGGTAGTAATATTGCAGGAAGTAAACATGCAGTAGTACGCACAGTAGTAATGCGTAAAACAGTAACAAGCAGTGATAGCAGTATTTAGGAACAAGGCCTAGGGATTAGACTTTCACTAGTGGACACTCTCAACTTTGATCACATAACAGAATAGATAAATGCATACTCTACACTCTCTTGTTGGATGATGAACACATTGCGTAGGATTACACGAACCCTCAATGCCGGAGTTAACAAGCTCCACAATTCAATGTTCATATTTAAATAACCTTAGAGTGTAAGATAGATCAATACGACTAAACCAAGTACTAACGTAGCATGCACACTGTCACCTTCATGCTTATGTAGGAGGAATAATACACATCAATACTATCATAGCAATAGTTAACTTCGCAATCTACAAGAGATCATGATCATAGCATAAACCAAGTACTAACACGGATGCACACACTGTCACCATTACATCGTGCAGGAGGAATAAAACTACTTTAATAACATTGCTAGAGTAGCACATAGATAAATTGTGATACAAAACACATTGCAATCATAAAGAGATATAAATAAGCACTTCACTATGCCATTCATAATAGTGAATAAGTATTCTGTGAAATATAGCCTAAGAGACCCACACGGTGCACACACTGTCACCTTTACACACGTGGGACAAGGAGTCTCCGGAGATCACATAAGTAAAACCCACTTGACTAGCATATTGACATCTAGATTACAAGCATGATCATATGAATCTCAATCATGTAAGGCAGCTCATGAGATTATTGTATTGAAGTACATAGGAGAGAGATGAACCACATAGCTACGGTACAGCCCCGAGCTCGATGGAGAACTACTCCTCCTCATGGGAGCAGCATCATTGATGAAGATGGCGGTGGAGATGGCAACGGTGTCGATGGAGAAGCCTTCGGTTCCCCGTCCGTGGGGTGCGGAACGAGAGACTCCTGTCCCCCGGATCTTGGCTTCGCGATGGCGGCTCGGAAGGTTTCGCGTACCGTGGCTTCTTCCGTAAGGGTTTCGATGGGGGCTTTATATAGGCGAAAGGGCAGCGTCAGGAAGGTCGAAGGGGCGACGACACCATAGGCTGGCGCGGCCGGGGCCGTGCCGCGCCACCCTATCATCTGGGGCCCACAGGGCCCTCCTCCGCGGCTCTCGGGTGTTCTGGATGCTTCCGGGCAAAATAGAACACAGGCGTTGATTTCGTCCAATCCGAGAATATTTCGTTACTAGGATTTCTGAAACCAAAAACAGCAGAAAACAGCAACTGGCTCTTCGGCATCTCGTCAATAGGTTAGTTCCGGAAAACGCGTAAATATGACATATAATGTGCATAAAACTGTTGGAGATATGCCCAAGAGGCAATAATAAAGTGGTTATTATAATATCTTTGTGTTTATGATAAATGTTTATATACCATGCTATAATTGTATTAACTGAAACATTGATACATGTGTGTTATGTAAACAACAAGGAGTCCCTAGTAAGCCTCTTGTATAACTAGCTTGTTGATTAATAGATGATCATGGTTTCGTGATCATGAACATTGGATGTTATTAATAACAAGGTTATGTCATTAGTTGAATGATATAATGGACACACACCCAAATGAGCGTAGCATAAGATCAAGTCATTAAGTTCATTTGCTATAAGCTTTCAATACATAGTTGTCTTAATCCTTCGACCATGAGATCATGTAAATCACTTACACTGAAAGGGTACTTTGATTACATCAAACGTCATTGCGTAAATGGGTGACAATAAAGGTGGGATTAAGTATTTGGAAAGTGTGAGTTGAGGCATATGGATCAACAGTGGGATTTGTCCATCCTGATGACGGATAGATATACTCTGGGCCCTCTCGGTGGAATGTCATCTGATTAGCTTGCAAGCATATGAATAGTTCATAAGAGATCACATACCACGGTACGAGTAAAGAGTACTTGTCGGTAACGAGGTTGAACAAGGTATGGAGATACCGATGATCAAACCTCGGACAAGTAAAATATCGCGAGACAAAGGGAATTGACATTGTATGTAAATGGTTCAATCGATCACTAAGTCATCGTTGAATATGTGGGAGCCATTATGGATCTCCAGATCCCGCTATTGGTTATTGCTCGGAGAGGAGTCTCGACCATGTCTGCATAGTTCGCGAACCGTAGGGTGACGCGCTTAAGGTTCGATGTCGCATAAGTAGATTCAGAATATGAGATGGAGTCCGAAGTTTTTGTTCTGAGTCTCGGATGGGATCCGGGACATCACGAGGAGGTCGGAATGGTCCGGAGAATAAGATTCATATATGGGAAGTCATTTTTCGGGGTTCGGAAAAAGTCCGGTGTTTTGACCGGAGCTTCTAGAAGGTTCTAGAGGGCCACCAGTGGGCCCACCACCCCGGGAGAGGCCACGTAGGCGCCACATGGCATGGTGGGGCCTCCCCACTATGACATGTGGGCCCAGGCCGGCCTACCCCTTGGAGATAAGATCTATCTCTTAAATTTAAATGGTTTAAATCTAGAGATAAGATCTATCTCTAAAATAAAGTGTTTAAACGAAGAGATAAGGGGAAGGCTTGAGGGGGAAGAAAAGTCTCCCCCCTTGGCCGGCCAAAAGGGATATGTGGGGCCCAGGGGGAACCCTAGGCCGACCCCTCCCCCTATATAAAGAGGGGAGGGGGGTGGCCGGCCATTCACCCCATCCACAACCCTAGCCGCCCCCTCTCTCTTCCACCTCCATACGCTGTGCGGGCTTAGGCGAAGCCCTGCAGCAATTCTTCTCCACCACCACCACCACGCCGTCGTGCTGCTGGGATTCCGTGGAGATCTACTACACCTCCGCTGCCCGCTGGAACGGGAGAGGAAGGAGCTTCATCGACACCGTACGCGCGACCGAGTACGGAAGTGCTGCCGGATTGCAGCACCGGGGACGATCGTCTACACCAACAACGAGATTAATCTCGTAGGCTTTGGAATCTTCGAGGGTTAGTCTCATCTCCATCTCGTTGCTTAGATCTAGTAGATTGGATCTTGGGTGTTCCATAGATTAGATCTGTTGGTTTTATTCGCTTTGCGGTAGGAAATTTTTGTTTTCTATGCAACGAACCCCATCAGTGGTATCAGAGCCACGTCTATGCATAGATCTGTTGCACGAGTAGAACACAATGGTTTGTGGGCGGTGATGCTTTTGTTGCTTTAGTTTGTGTACTTTGCTTCTTGCGGGATGGTGGGATGAAGCGGCCCGGGCTAACTTTACATGACCGCGTCTCATGAGACTTGCTCCACGCTTGACATGCAACTTGTATTGCATAAGTGGCTTTGCGGGTGTCTCTCTCCCACCATAGTGAAGATTGTAATTTGCACTTCTATTGTCAACACTAGTATCACCGTTGTGGTTCATGTTCGTAGGTAGATTGGATCTTACTCGAAAACCCTAAACCACGTAAAAGATGCAAACCAAATTAGAGGCGTCTAACTTGTTTTTGCAGGGTTTGGTGATGTGATATGGCCATAATGTGATGATGATTATATTCGATGTATGAGATGTTCATTGATGTATTATGGCCCGGCAGGAGCCTAATGGTTGTCTTTAATTTTTGTTAAAGACCTGTGTGTCTATTCATCATGTAATAGCTTTATTCCAAGTAGTTGTTATAGTAGCTATAAGTGATGGACAACCATGAAGCGGCGCCACTGACCTTGACGCCATGCTGGTGATGATGGAGATCATGTCCGTGCTTTGGAGATGGAGATCAAAAGCACAAGAAGAAAGGCCATATCATATCACACATTATGAATTGCATGTGATGTTAATCCTTTTATGCATCTTATTTTGCTTAGATCACGACGGTAGCATTATAAGATGATCCCTCTCACTAAATATCAAGATAATAAAGTGTTCATCCTTAGTATGCACCGTTGCTAAGACTTGTCGTTTCGAAGCATCTCGTGATGATCGGGTGTGATAGACTCTACATGTGCATACAACGGGTGCAAGCCAGATTTGCACACGCGGATACTAAGGTTGCCTTGACGAGCCTAGCATGTACATACATGGTCTCGGAACACGGGATACCGAAAGGTAGAGCATGAGTCATATGAATGATATGATGAACACTTTGAGTGTTCGCCTTTGAAACTACATCTTTTCTCGTGAAGATCGGACTTGGTGTAGTGGATTTGGTTCGTGTAATCACTAAGACAATGCGAGGGATGTTGTTTTGAGTGGGAGTTCACCTAGTTAATTTAAGAATTAAAACTGAACTCATTTTATCATAAACTTAGTCTAAACTCTTTGCAAATATGTTGTAGATCATGGCGCCCCCTCCATCAATTTTAACCAGTTCCTAGAGAAAGAAAAGCTTAAGGGCAATGGTAGCAACTTCACTGACTGGTCCCGTCATGTGAGGATTTTCCTCACTGGCGTGAGCATGCAATATGTGCTCGAAGCACCGCTAGGTCCCCCACCACCTCCTGCAGTGTCCGAGGACATAAAGAATGTTTATGAGACTCGGGTAACTCGGTACTCCGAAATTCAGTGTGCCATCTTGTGCAGTTTAGAGGCAGAGCTCCAAAAGCGTTTTGAGCACCACGACCCATGTGAGATGATGCGTGAGCTCAAACTTATCTTTGAGACTCATGCAGCCGTGGAGAGCTATGAGGCCTCGAAACAGTTCTTTAACTGCATGATGGAAGAGGGCAGCTCCGTTAGTGAGCACATGTTCGCCATGTCCGGACATGCGAAGAAGCTCAGTGACTTGGGGATTGTGATCCCTAACAAGCTGGGTATTCATCGTGTCCTCCAATCACTGCCACCAAGTTACAAGAACTTCGTGATGAACTACAACATGCAGAACATGAACAAAGAGTTACCTGAACTCTTCTCCATGCTGAAGTCTGCTGAAGTAGAAATTAAGAAGGAGAACCAAGTGTTGATGGTCAACAAGACCACCAGTTTCAAGAAGCAGGGCAAGCCTAACAAGGGCAACTTCAAGAAGGGCGGCAAGAAAGTTGCGCGCCTGAGAAGCCTAAGGCTGGTCCCAAGCCTGAGACTGTGCTACTACTGCCAGGGGAAGGGGCACTGGAAGCGGAACGCACCAAATACTTGGCCGATCTGAAGAGCGGCCACGCAAGAAGAAAGGTATATTTGATATACATGTTATAGATGTCTATCTTACTGGTTCTCGTAGTAGTGCCTGGGTATTTGATACTGGTTCGGTTGCTCACATTTGTAACTCGAAACAGGAACTGCGGAATAAACGAAGCCTGGCAAGGGACGAGGTGACGATGCGCGTTGGAAATGGATCCAAGGTCGATGTGATCGCCGTCGCACACTCCCCCTACATCTACCTTCGGGATTAGTTTTAAACCTTAATAATTGTTATTTGGTACCTGCGTTGAGCATGAACATTATATCTGGATCTTGTTTGATGCAAGACGGTTATTCGTTTAAGTCTGAGAATAATGGTTGTTCGATTTATATGAGTAATGTCTTTTATGGCCATGCACCTGAGATGAATGGTTTATTCTTGTTAAATCTCGATAGTAGTGATACACATGTTCATAACATTGATGCTAAGCGAATTAAATTGAATGATAATTCTACTTATATGTGGCACTGTCGTCTTGGTCATATTGGAGTGAAGCGCATGAAGAAACTCCATTCCGATGGACTTCTTGAGTCACTTGACTTTGAGTCACTTGACAGATGCGAAGCATGTCTAATGGGAAAAATGACTAAGACTCCATTTTCTGGTACAATGGAGCGAGCTACAGACTTATTGGAAATCATACATACCGATGTGTGCGGACCAATGAGTGTAGCATCGCGCGGTGGTTATCGTTATGTTCTAACCTTCACGGATGATCTGAGTAGATATGGGTATATTTACTTTATGAAACACAAGTCCGAGACTTTTGAGAAGTTCAAGGAATTCCAAAGTGAAGTAGAAAATCAACGTAACAAGAAGATTAAGTTTCTGCGTTCTGATCGCGGAGGCGAATATCTGAGTTATGAGTTTGGCATGCATTTAAAGAAATGCGGAATACTTTCACAATTGACACCGCCGGGAACACCACAGCGCAATGGTGTGTCCGAACGTCGTAATCGAACTCTCTTAGATATGGTTCGTTCTATGATGTCTCTTACCGATTTGCCATTATCGTTTTGGGGCTATGCTTTAGAGACAGCCGCATTCACTTTAAATAGGGCACCATCTAAATCCGTTGAAACGACACCGTATGAATTATGGTTTGGGAAGAAACCTAAGCTGTCGTTCCTTAAAGTTTGGGGTTGCGCTTATGTAAAGAAGTTACAACCTGACAAGCTAGAACCCAAAGCGGAGAAATGCGTCTTCATAGGATACCCTAAAGAAACAATTGGGTATACTTTCTATCACAGATCCGAAGGCAAAATCTTTGTTGCCAAGAACGGATCCTTTCTTGAGAAGGAGTTTCTCACTAAAGAAGTGACTGGAAGAAAAGTAGAACTCGACGAGGTTGATGAACCTTCTCTCATAGATCAGAGTAGCGCAGTGCCGGAAGAAGTTCCTGTGCGGCACCGTGATACGTCTCCAACGTATCGATAATTTCTTATGTTCCATGCTACTTTATTGATGATACCTACATGTTTTATGCACATTATATGTCATATTTATGCATTTTCTGGAACTAACCTATTAACAAGATGCCGAAGAGCCAGTTGCTGTTTTCTGCTGTTTTTGGTTTCAGAAATCCTAGTAAAGAAATATTCTCGGAATTGGACGAAACTTTCGCCCGGGGTCCTATTTTTGCACGAAGCTTCCAGAAGACCGAAGACCTAACGAAGTGGGGCCACGAGGCAGCCAGGGGGGTGGCCGGCGCGGCCCAGCCCTGGTCAAGGCCCCCGCTGGCCCCTCGTTGGCCTCCGCCTACCAAGTTCTGAAAGCCCCGAGGCCACGATCTAAAAACCTTCGACGCCGCCGCCGCGAATCCCATCTCGGGATTCAGAGATCGCCTCGGGCACCTGCCGAGGGGATTCATCTCCCGGAGGACTCTACACCGCCATGGTCGCCTCGGAGTGATGAGTGAGTAGTTCACCCCTGGACCATGGGTCCATAGCAGTAGCTAGATGGTCGTCTTCTCCTTGTTGTGCTTCATTGTTGGATCTTGTGAGCTGCCTAACATGATCAAGATCATCTATATGTAATACTATATGTTGTGTTTGTCGGGATCCGATGGATAGAGAGTACTATGATTATGGTGATTATCAATCTATTGTTTATGTGTTGTTTATGATCTTGCATGCTCTCCGTTATTAGTAGAGGCTCTGGCCAAGTTTTTGCTCTTAACTCCAAGAGGGGGTATTTATGCTCGATAGTGGGTTCATGCCTTCATTGAATCTGGGATCGTGACAGAAGGTTCTAAGGTTGTGATGTGCTGTTGCCACTAGGGATAAAACATTGATGCTATGTCTAAGGATGTAGTTGTTGATTACATTACGCACCATACTTAATGCAATTGTCTGTTGCTTTGCAACTTAATACTGGAGGGGGTTCGGACGATAACCTGAAGGTGGACTTTTTAGGCATAGATGCAGTTGGATGGCGGTCTATGTTCTTTGTCGTAATGCCCGGATTAAATCTCACTATATTTACCATGTCATGTATATGCATTGTTATGCCTTTCTCTATTTGTCAATTGCCCGACTGTAATTTGTTCACCCAACATGCTTTATCTTATGGGAGAGACACCTCTAGTGAACTGTGGACCCCGGTCCTATTCTTTACATAGCATACAATCTACTTGTTTTACTGTTTTCTTTGCAAACATCTTCCACTCGATACGTTTAATCCTTTGTTACAGCAAGCCGGTGAGATTGACAACCTCACCATTTCGTTGGGGCAAAGTACTTTGGTTGTGTTGTGCAGGTTCCTAGTTGGCGCCGGAATCCCTGGTGTTGCGCCGCATCACATTTCGCGACCATCAACCTTCAACGTGCTTCTTGGCTCCTCCTGGTTCGATTAAACCTTGGTTTCTTTCTGAGGGAAAACTTGCTACTGTGCGCATCATACCTTCCTCTTGGGGTTCCCCAACGAACGTGTGAGTTACACGCCATCAAGCTCTTTTTCTGGCGCCGTTGCCGGGGAGATCAAGACACGCTGCAAGGGAGTCTCCACTTCTCAATCTCTTTACTTTGTTTTTGTCTTGCTTTATTTTATTTACTACTTTGTTTGCTGCACTAAATCAAAACAAAAAAAATTAGTTGTTAGTTTTACTTTATTTACTGTCTTGCTCTCCATATCAAAAACACAAAAAATTAGTTACTTGCATTTACTCTATCTAGTTTGTTTTATTTTACTGCTACTAAAATGAGTAATCCTGAAGTTGAAGTTCGTTCTTTTAAGCAACAAGGTGGAGAAAGTTTTAAAGATGCTTGGTATAGAATTAGTAATGCTCATCAAAGGTGCATTAAGAAACACTCCACCACTATCCTTCTTAGGAACTTTTATGTTGGTTTATCTAGTTGGAATAGATATGTTCTTGATACTCTTTCGGGAGGTAATTTCCTAGGTACTCCTGCTTTAGAAGCTAGTTGCATCATTGAGAGTCTAGTTGGAATACCACCTGTTAATGAAGTTAAAATTGAAATCTCTCTTGAAGATGTTATGAAAAAATTGGAAACCATAGAGAAAATTTTTCCAAGTGTTGAAGCTAAATTGGGAATGTTATTTGACAAAACTTATGAACTTGATAAATCCTTAGGAGGAATTGATGAAAGAATTAGTATCCTAGGAACTTGTGTTGTCCATGATAATCAAACCAATAGGATTGATGAACTTGAAAAAGCTATGGGAACCTTGGGTTCAACCTTTTCTTCTCTCAAGTATAATGAGAAAGCTTATGTGGGTAAAGAGCAAAAATTCATGTACGCCTCTAAGGTGCCTAAACAAAAGAATTATTATAGGCCTAAAATTGCTAAAACCCCTAGCACTACCATAGAAAATCTAGATAATGGAACACCTAAAGTACCCCCTGCAACAAGTTGTGTTTGCATGAAGAATAATAATGTTGATGCTTCTACTCTCGATGTTACTTTCTGCGCCTAGCTGAAAGGCGTTAAAGAAAAGCGCTTATGGGAGACAACCCATGTTTTTACCTACAGCAATTTTTTGTTTTATTGAGTCTTGGAAGTTGTTTACTACTGTAGCAACCTCTCCTTATCATGTTTTTGTGCCAAGTAAAGTTTCTATGTCAAAGTTGATGTTATATTTGGGATCGCTGCGCAGAAACAGCATTGCTGTCCGTCACGAATCTGGGCATAATTCTCTGTAGAAAATTCGAAAAAATCTGCCAATTTACGAGCGTGATCCTCAGATATGTACGCAACTTTCATTAGTTTTGAGTTTTTCCATTTGAGCAAGTCTGGTGCCATTTATAAATTCGTCTTTACGGACTGTTCTGTTTTTGACAGATTCTGCCTTTTATTTCGCATTGCCTCTTTTGCTATGTTGGATTTATTTCTTTGATCCATTAATGTCCAGTAGCATTATGCAATGTCCAGAAGTGAAAAGAATGATTGTGTCACCTCTGAATGTGTGAATTATTAATGATGCACTAACCCTCTAATGAGTTTGCTTGAAGTTTGGTGTGAAGGAAGTTTTCAAGGGTCAAGAGAGGAGAATGATATACTAAGATCAAGAGGAGTGAAAGCTCTAAGCTTGGGGATGCCCCGTGGTTCATCCCTGCATATTTTAAAGACTCAAGCGTCTAAGCTTGGGGATGCCCAAGGCATCCCCTTCTTCATCGACAACATCATCGGGTTCCTCCCTGAAACTATATTTTTATTCGGTCACATCTGGTGTTCTTTACTTGGAGCGTCGGTTTGTTTTCGTTTTTGTTTTTGTTTGAATAAGATGGATCCTAGCATTCACTTTGTGGGAGAGAGACACTCTCCGCTGTTGCATATGGACACATGTGTCCTTAGGCTTTACTCATAATGTTCAAGGCGAAGTTTCTTCTTCGTTAATTTGTTATATGGTTGGAATTGGAAAATGCTACATGTAGTAATTCTAAAAATGTCTTGGATAATGTGATACTTGGCAATTGTTGTGCTCATGTTTAAGCTCTTGCATCATATGCTTTGCACCCATTAATGAAGAAATACATAGAGCTTGCTAAAATTTGATTTGCATATTTGGTTTCTCTAAGGTCTAGATAATATCTAGTATTGAGTTTTGAACAACAAGGAAGACGGTGTAGAGTCTTATAATGTTTACAATATGTCTTTTATGTGAGTCTTGCTGCACTTGTTCATCCTTGAGTTTGCTTCAAATAACCTTGCTAGCCTAAACCTTGTATCGAGAGGGAATACTTCTCATGCATCCAAAATCCTTGAGCCAACTACTATGCCATTTGTGTCCACCATACCTACCTACTACATGGTATTTACCCGCCATTCCAAAGTAAATTGCTTGAGTGCTACCTTTAAAATTCCATCATTCACCTTTGCAATATATAGCTCATGGGACAAAATAGCCTTAAAAACTATCGTAGTATTGAATATGTACTTATGCACTTTATATTTTATTAAGTTGCTTGTTGTGCGATAACCATGCTTCTGGGGAACGCCATCAACTATTGTTGAATATCATGTGAGTTGCTATGCATGTCCGTCTTGTCTGAAGGTCTATCATTTTAGTGGTTGGAGCATGCAAAATTGTTAGAGAAGAACATTGGGCCGCTAACTAAAGCCATGAACCATGGTGGAAGTTTCAGTTTTGGACATATATCCTCAATCTCATATGAGAATAATAACTTTGCTACATGCTTATGCATTTAAGAGGAGTCCATTATCTGTTGTCCATGTTGTCCCGGTATGGATGTCTAAGTTGAGAATAATCAAAAGCGAGAAATCCGAAATGCGAGCATTCTCCTTGGACCTTTGTAGGCGGCATGGAGGTACCCCTTTGTGACACTTGGTTGAAACATGGCATGCAAAGATCCGGTAGTCCAAGTTAAGTAGGACAAGGTGCGGGCACTATTAGTATACTATGCGTGAGGCTTGCAACTTGTAAGATATAATTTTCATAACTCATATGCTTTATTACTACCGTTGACAAAATTGTTTCATGTTTTCAAAATAAAAGCTCTAGCACAAATACAGCAATCGATGCTTTCCTCTGAAGGACCATTCTTTTACTTTTATTGTTGAGTCAGTTTACCTATCTCCTTCCACCTTAAGAAGCAAACACTTGTGTGAACTGTGCATTGATTCTACATACTTGCATATTGCACTTGTTATATTACTTTATGTTGACAATATCCATGAGATATACATGTTACAAGTTGAAAGCAACCGCTGAAACTTAATCTTCTTATGTGTTGCTTCAACACCTTTACTTTGATTTATTGCTTTATGAGTTAACTCTTATGCAAGACTTATTGATGCTTGTCTATTCATGAAAAGTCTTTGCTATATGATTCAGTTGTTTACTCATGTCATTACCTTTGCTTTGATCGCTGCATTCATTACATATGTTTACAAATAGTATGATCAAGATTATGATGGCATGTCACTTCAGAAATTATCTTTGTTATCGTTTTACCTGCTCGGGACGAGCAGAACTGGGATGCTGATACGTCTCCAACGTATCGATAATTTCTTATGTTCCATGCTACTTTATTGATGATACCTACATGTTTTATGCACATTATATGTCATATTTATGCATTTCTGGAACTAACCTATTAACAAGATGCCGAAGAGCCAGTTGCTTTTGCTGTTTTTGGTTTCAGAAATCCTAGTAAAGAAATATTCTCGGAATTGGACGAAACTTTCGCCCAGGGTCCTATTTTGCACGAAGCTTCCGAGAAGACCGAAGACCCTAACGAAGTGGGGCCCGAGGCAGCCAGGGGGTGGCCCGCGCGCCTGCCCTGGGCCCTCGTGCCCCTCGCGTTGACCTTCCGCCTACTTAAAGCTCCCGTCGCGAAACCCCCCGAGAGCCACGATACGGAAAACCTTACAGACGCGCCGCGCGAATCCCATCTCGGGGATTACGGAGATCGCCTCGGCACCCTGCCGGAGAGGGGATTCATCTCCGGAGGACTCTACACCGCCATGGTCGCCTCCGGAGTGATGAGTGAGTAGTTCACCCCTGGACCATGGGTCCATAGGTAGCTAGATGGTCGTCTTCTCCTTGTTGTGCTTCATTGTTGGATCTTGTGAGCTGCCTAACATGATCAAGATCATCTATATGTAATACTATATGTTGTGTTTGTCGGGATCCGATGGATAGAGAGTACTATGATTATGGTGATTATCAATCTATTGTTTATGTGTTGTTTATGATCTTGCATGCTCTCCGTTATTAGTAGAGGCTCTGGCCAAGTTTTTGCTCTTAACTCCAAGAGGGTATTTATGCTCGATAGTGGGTTCATGCCTTCATTGAATCTGGGATCGTGACAGAAGGTTCTAAGGTTGTGATGTGCTGTTGCCACTAGGGATAAAACATTGATGCTATGTCTAAGGATGTAGTTGTTGATTACATTACGCACCATACTTAATGCAATTGTCTGTTGCTTTGCAACTTAATAGGGGGTTCGGACGATAACCTGAAGGTGGACTTTTTAGGCATAGATGCAGTTGGATGGCGGTCTATGTTCTTTGTCGTAATGCCCGGATTAAATCTCACTATATTTACCATGTCATGTATATGCATTGTTATGCCTTTCTCTATTTGTCAATTGCCCGACTGTAATTTGTTCACCCAACATGCTTTATCTTATGGGAGAGACACCTCTAGTGAACTGTGGACCCCGGTCCTATTCTTTACATAGCATACAATCTACTTTTTTTACTGTTTTCTTTGCAAACATCTTCCACTCGATACGTTTAATCCTTTGTTACAGCAAGCCGGTGAGATTGACAACCTCACTGTTTCGTTGGGGCAAAGTACTTTGGTTGTGTTGTGCAGGTTCCTAGTTGGCGCCGGAATCCCTGGTGTTGCGCCGCATCACATTTCGCGACCATCAACCTTCAACGTGCTTCTTGGCTCCTCCTGGTTCGATTAAACCTTGGTTTCTTTCTGAGGAAAACTTGCTGCTGTGCGCATCATACCTTCCTCTTGGGGTTCCCCAACGAACGTGTGAGTTACACACCGATAGGAGAGGAAGCAAATGATGATGATCATGAAACTTCGAACGAGGAAGCTACGAACCTCGCAGATCGACGAGGGAGCGTACCACTCCTGATTGGTATGATCCCTGTCTAAATGTCATGATTGTGGACGACAATGATGAGGACCCTGCGACGTATGAAGAAGCGATGATGAGCCCAGATTCCAACAAATGGCAAGAAGCCATGAAATCCGAAATGGGATCCATGTATGATAACAAAGTATGGACTTTGGTAGACTTACCTGATAGCCGCAAGGCTGTCGAGAATAAATGGATCTTCAAGAGAAAAACAGATGCTGATGGTAATATTACTGTCTATAAAGCTCGACTTGTCGCAAAGGGTTTCCGACAAATTCAAGGAGTTGACTACGATGAGACTTTCTCACCTGTAGCGAAGCTAAAGTCTGTGAGGATTTTGTTAGCAATAGCTGCATTTTTCGATTATGAGATTTGGCAGATGGATGTCAAAACGGCGTTCCTTAATGGAGACATTGAGGAAGAGTTGTATAGGTACAACCCAAAGGTTTTGTCGATCCTAAAAATGCTGACAAGGTATGCAAACTTCAGCGTTCCATTTATGGACTAAAGCAAGCATCCCGAAGTTGGAACCTACGCTTTGATAGAGTGATCAAAGACTTTGGTTTTATACGGACTCATGGTGAGGCCTGTATTTACAAGAAAGTGAGTGGGAGCTCTGTAGCGTTCCTGATATTATATGTAGATGACATATTATTGATTGGGAATGATATAGAACTATTAAGCAGCGTTAAAGGTTATTTGAATAAGTCTTTTTCAATGAAAGACCTTGGTGAAGCAGCATACATTTTAGGCATCAAGATTTATAGAGATAGATCAAGACGCCTAATAGGCCTTTCACAAAGTACATATCTGGACAAGATTCTAAAGAAGTTTAGAATGGATGAAAGCAAGAAAGGGTTCTTGCCTATGTTGCCAGGTAAGGTCTTGAGTAAGACTCAAGGTCCGGCTACGGCAGATGAAAGAGAGAGGATGAGCAAAATCCCCTATGCTTCGGCAGTAGGCTCTATCATGTACGCCATGCTGTGTACTAGACCGGATATCGCACATGCTGTTAGTTTGACCAACAGATATCAAAGTGATCCAGGGATGGAACACTGGACAGCGGTCAAGAATATCCTGAAGTACTTGAAAAGGACTAAGGATATGTTTCTTTGTTATGGCGGTGACCAAGAGCTCGTTGTAACCAGTTACACCGATGCAAGTTGGAACACCGACCCTGATGACTCTAAGTCTCAGTCTGGGTACGTGTTTATATTGAATGGTGCGGCAGTAAGCTGGAGCAGTTCCAAGCAATGCACGGTGGCGAAATCTTCAACAGAATCTGAATATATAGCGGCCAGAGGCTTCATCGAAGCGGTATGGATGAAGAGGTTCATTGTTGAGCTTGGTGTGGTTCCTAGTGCATTGGACCCGCTAGTCATTTACTGTGACAACACGGGTGCCATCGCCAATGCAAAGGAACCAAGGTCACACAAGAAGCTGAAGCATATCAAGCTGCGTTTTCATTCGATTCGCGAGTACATCGAAGATGGTGAAGTAGAGATTTGCAAAGTACACACGGATCTGAATGTTGCAGATCCGTTGACTAAAGCTCTCCCAAGGGCAAAGCATGACCAACACCAGAATGCCATGGGTGTTAGGTACCTTACAATGTAATCTAGATTATTGACTCTAGTGCAAGTGGGAGACTGTTGGAGATATGCCCAAGAGGCAATAATAAAGTGGTTATTATAATATCTTTGTGTTTATGATAAATGTTTATATACCATGCTATAATTGTATTAACTGAAACATTGATACATGTGTGTTATGTAAACAACAAGGAGTCCCTAGTAAGCCTCTTGTATAACTAGCTTGTTGATTAATAGATGATCATGGTTTCGTGATCATGAACATTGGATGTTATTAATAACAAGGTTATGTCATTAGTTGAATGATATAATGGACACACACCCAAATGAGCGTAGCATAAGATCAAGTCATTAAGTTCATTTGCTATAAGCTTTCAATACATAGTTGTCTTAATCCTTCGACCATGAGATCATGTAAATCACTTACACTGAAAGGGTACTTTGATTACATCAAACGTCATTGCGTAAATGGGTGACAATAAAGGTGGGATTAAGTATTTGGAAAGTGTGAGTTGAGGCATATGGATCAACAGTGGGATTTGTCCATCCCGATGACGGATAGATATACTCTGGGCCCTCTCGGTGGAATGTCATCGTTTAGCTTGCAAGCATATGAATAGTTCATAAGAGATCACATACCACGATACGAGTAAAGAGTACTTGTCGGTAACGAGGTTGAACAAGGTATGGAGATACCGATGATCAAACCTCGGACAAGTAAAATATCGCGAGACAAAGGGAATTGACATTGTATGTAAATGGTTCAATCGATCACTAAGTCATCGTTGAATATGTGGGAGCCATTATGGATCTCCAGATCCCGCTATTGGTTATTGCTCGGAGAGGAGTCTCGACCATGTGCGCATAGTTCGCGAACCGTAGGGTGACGCGCTTAAGGTTCGATGTCGCATAAGTAGATTCGGAATATGAGATGGAGTCCGAAGTTTTTGTTCGGAGTCTCGGATGGGATCCAGGACATCACGAGGAGGTCCGGAATGGTCCGGAGAATAAGATTCATATAAGGGAAGTCATTTTCCGGGGTTCGGGAAAAAGTCCGGTGTTTTGACCGGAGCTTCTAGAAGGTTCTAGAGGGCCACCGGTGGGCCCACCACCCCGGGAGAGGCCACGTAGGCGCCACATGGCATGGTGGGGCCTCCCCACTATGACATGTGGGCCCAGGCCGGCCTACCCCTTGGAGATAAGATCTATCTCTTAAATTTAAATGGTTTAAATCTAGAGATAAGATCTATCTCTAAAATAAAGTGTTTAAACGAAGAGATAAGGGGAAGGCTTGAGGGGGAAGAAAAGTCTCCCCCCTTGGCCGGCCAAAAGGGATATGTGGGGCCCAGGGGGAACCCTAGGCCGACCCCTCCCCCTATATAAAGAGGGGAGGGGGTGGCCGGCCATTCACCCCATCCACAACCCTAGCCGCCCCCTCTCTCTTCCACCTCCATACGCTGTGCAGGCTTAGGCGAAGCCCTGCAGCAATTCTTCTCCACCACCACCACCACGCCGTGCTGCTGGGATTCCGTGGAGATCTACTACACCTCCGCTGCCCGCTGGAACGGGAGAGGAAGGAGCTTCATCGACACCGTACGCGCGACCGAGTACGGAAGTGCTGCCGGATTGCAGCACCGGGGACGATCGTCTACACCAACAACGAGATTAATCTCGTAGGCTTTGGAATCTTCGAGGGTTAGTCTCATCTCCATCTCGTTGCTTAGATCTAGTAGATTGGATCTTGGGTGTTCCATAGATTAGATCTGTTGGTTTTATTCGCTTTGCGGTAGGAAAATTTTTGTTTTCTATGCAACGAACCCCATCAAAAACATGTAGGTATCATCAATAAAGTAGCATGGAACATAATAAATTATCGATACGTTGGAGACGTATCAGCATCCCCAAGCTTAGTTCTGCTCGTCCCGAGCAGGTAAAACGATAACAAAGATAATTTCGAAGTGACATGCCATCATAAACTTGATCATATTGTAAACATATGTAATGAATGCAGCGATCAAAACAATGGTAATGACATGAGTAAACAAATGAATCATAAAGCAAAGACTTTTCATGAATAGTACTTCAAGACAAGCATCAATAAGTCTTGCATAAGAGTTAACTCATAAAGCAATAAATTCAAAGTAAAGGCATTGAAGCAACACAATGGAAGATCAAGTTTCAGCGGTTGCTTTCAACTTGTAACATGTATATCTCATGGATAGTTTTCAATGCAAAGTAATATAATAAGTGCAATATGCAAGTATGTAGGAATCAATGCACAGTTCACACAAGTGTTTGCTTCTTGAGGTGGAGAGAGATAGGTGAACTGACTCAACAATAAAAGTAAAAGAAAGGTCCTTCAAAGAGGAAAGCATCGATTGCTATATTTGTGCTAGAGCTTTTATTTTGAAAACATAAAGAGAGCATAAAAATAAAGTTTTGAGAGGTGTTTGTTGTTGTCAACGAATGGTAGCGGGTACTCTAACCCCCTTGCCAGACAAACCTTCAAAGAGCGGCTCCCATTTTATTTTATTTTTGGGTGGCACTCCTTCCAACCTTTCTTTCACAAACCATGGATAACCGAATCCTCGGGTGCCTGCCAACAATCTCATGCCATGAAGGAGTGCCTTTTTATTTTAGTTTTATTATGATGACACTCCTCCCCACCTTTGCTTTCTCAAGCCATGGCTAACCGAATCCTTCGGGTGCCGTCCAACAATCACATACCATGGAGGAGTGTCTATTTTTGTTAATTAATTTGGGACTGGGAATCCCATTGCCAGCTCTTTTTGCAAAATTATTGGATAAGCGGATGAAGCCACTAGTCCATTAGTGAAAGTTGCCCAACAAGATTGAAAGATAAACACCACATACTTCCTCATGAGCTATAAAACATTGACACAAATAAGAGGTAATATCTTTTGAATTGTTTAAAGATAGCACTCAAGCAATTTACTTTGGAATGGTGGAAAAATACCATGTAGTAGGTAGGTATGGTGGACACAAATGGCATAGTAGTTGGCTCAAGGATTTGGATGCATGAGAAGTATTCCCTCTCGATACAAGGTTTAGGCTAGCAAGGTTATTTGAAGCAAACTCAAGGATGAACCGGTGCAGCAAAACTCACATAAAAGACATATTGTAAACATTATAAGACTCTACACCGTCTTCCTTGTTGTTCAAAACTCAATACTAGATATTATCTAGACCTTAGAGAGACCAATTATGCAAAACAAATTTTAGCATGCTCTATGTATTTCTTCATTAATGGGTGCAAAGTATATGATGCAAGAGCTTAAACATGAGCACAACAATTGCCAAGTATCACATTATCCAAGACATTTTACCAATTACTACATGTAGCATTTTTCAATTCAAACCATATAACAATTTAACGAAGAGGAAACTTCGCCATGAATATTATGAGCTAAGAACACATGTGTTCATACGAACCAGCGGAGCGTGTCTCTCCCACACAAGGATGAACTTATTCAGAGAACTAAGATAACAAAACAAAAATAAAAGCACACACAGACGCTCCAAGTAAAGTACATAAGATGTGACCGAATAAAAATATAGTTTCAAGAGAAGGAACCTGATACTTTGTCGATGAAGAAGGGGATGCCTTGGGCATCCCAAGCTTAGATGCTTGAGTCTTCTTAAAATATGCAGGGATGAACCACTGGGGAATCCCCAAGCTTAGAGCTTTCACTCCTCTTGATCATAGTATATCATACTCCTCTCTTGACCCTTGAAAACTTCCTTCACACCAAACTTCGAGCAAACTCATTAGAGGGTTAGTGCACAATTAATAATTCACACATTCAGAGGTGACACAATCATTCTTTACACTTCTGGACATTGCACATAACTTCTGAAAGTTAATGGAACAAAGAAACTCATTCAACTTAACAAAAGCGGCAATGCGAAATAAAAGGCAGAATCTGTCAAAAACAGAACAGTCCGTAAAGACAATTTTAAAATGGCACCAGACTTGCTCAAACGGAAAAACTCAAAACTAATGAAAGTTGCGTACATATCTGAGGATCTCGTAAATTGGCAGATTTTTTCGAATTTTCTACAGAGACTTGTGCCCAGATTCGTTACAGACAGCAATGCTGTTTCTGCGCAGGGATCCCAAATATAACATCAACTTTAACATAGAAACTTTACTTGGCACAAAAACATGATAAGGAGAGGTTGCTACAGTAGTAAACAACTTCCAAGACTCAACAAAACAAAAATTGCTGTAGTAAAATAAACACATGGGTTATCTCCCAAGAAGTTCTTTCTTTATAGCCATTAAGATGGGCTCAGCAGTTTTAATGATGCACTCGCAAGAAATAGAAGTTGAAGCAAAAGAGAGCATCAAGAGGCAAATTCAAAACACATTTAATTCTAACATGCTTCCTATGCATAGGAATCTTGTAAATAAACAAGTTCATTAAGAGCAAAGTAACAAGCATAGGAAGATAAAACAAGTGTAGCTTCAAAAATTTCAGCACATAGAGAGGTGTTTTAGTAACATGAAAATTTTTACAACCATATTTTCCTCTCTCATAATAACTTTCAGTAGCAACATGAGCAAACTCAACAATATAACTATCACATAAAGCATTCTTATCATGAGTCTCATGCATAAAATAATTACTACTCCCAACATAAGCATAGTCATTCTTATTAATTGTAGTGGGAGCAAATTCAACAAAGTAGCTATCAAATATAGGAGGTATATTGTAATCATAATCAAATTTATCCTCCATAACAGGTGGTAACAAAAGACTACTATCATTATAATCATCATAAATGGGAGGCAAAGTATCATCAAAGTAAATTTTCTCCTCAATGCTTGGGGGACTAAAAATATCATGCTCATCAAAGCCAGCTTCCCCAAGCTTAGAATTTTCCATAGCATTAGCAACAATAGTGTTCAAAGCATTCATATTAATATGTTCCATGGGTTTTTAATTTTCGCATCAAACCATCCATGTCTTAAATCAGGAAATAGAATAAAAAGGTCATTGTTGTTCATTATGCCTAACTAGTGTAAACAAGAAACCAAATGTCGCAATTGCAGAGTCTAAAGGAAATAGCTTCGAGCACACACACAATGGCGCCAGAAAAGTACTGTTACCTGGAACCGAAGTATGAGTGCCTTTTACCTTTCCTCCCCGGCAACGGCGCCAGAAAAGTGCTTGATGTCTACGGGTGCTTCTATTCTTGTAGACAGTGTTGGGCCTCCAAGAGCAGAGGTTTGTAGAACAGCAGCAAGTTTCCCTTAAGTGGATTACCCAAGGTTTATCGAACTCGGGGAGGAAGAGGTCAAAGATATCCCTCTCATGCAACCCTGCAACCACAAAGCAAGAAGTCTCTTGTGTCCCCAACACACCTAATAGGTGCACTAGTTCGGCGAAGAGATAGTGAAATACAAGTGGTATGAATGAATATGAGCAGTAGTACGGCGCCAGAAAATAGCTCGCTGGCGTGCAGTTGATGGTAGTAATATTGGGAAGTAAACATGCGGTAGTACCAGCAGTAGTAGCAGATAAAACAGTAACAAGCAGTGATAGCAGTATTTAGGAACAAGGCCTAGGGATTAGACTTTCACTAGTGGACACTCTCAACTTTGATCACATAACAGAATAGATAAATGCATACTCTACACTCTCTTGTTGGATGATGAACACATTGCGTAGGATTACACGAACCCTCAATGCCGGAGTTAACAAGCTCCACAATTCAATGTTCATATTTAAATAACCTTAGAGTGTAAGATAGATCAATACGACTAAACCAAGTACTAACGTAGCATGCACACTGTCACCTTCATGCTTATGTAGGAGGAATAATACACATCAATACTATCATAGCAATAGTTAACTTCGCAATCTACAAGAGATCATGATCATAGCATAAACCAAGTACTAACACGGATGCACACACTGTCACCATTACATCGTGCAGGAGGAATAAAACTACTTTAATAACATTGCTAGAGTAGCACATAGATAAATTGTGATACAAAACACATTGCAATCATAAAGAGATATAAATAAGCACTTCACTATGCCATTCATAACAGTGAATAAGTATTCTGTGAAATATAGCCTAAGAGACCCACACGGTGCACACACTGTCACCTTTACACACATGGGACAAGGAGTCTCCGGAGATCACATAAGTAAAACCCACTTGACTAGCATAATGACATCTAGACTACAAGCATGATCATATGAATCTCAATCATGTAAGGCAGCTCATGAGATTATTGTATTGAAGTACATAGGAGAGAGATGAACCACATAGCTAGGTGGCCCCGAGCCTCGATGGAGAACTACTCCCTCCTCATGGGAGCAGCGGCGTTGATGAAGATGGCGGTGGAGATGGCAGCGGTGTCGATGGAGAAGCCTTCCGGGGGCACTTCCCCGTCCGGCGGGGTGCGAACAGAGACTCTGTCCCCCGGATCTTGGATTCGCGATGGCGGCGGCTACGGAAGGTTTCGCGTACCGTGGCTTCTTCCGTAAGGGTTTTCGATGCAGGGGCTTTATATAGGCGAAAGGGCAGCGTCAGAAGGTCCCACTACAAGAAATCCGGTCTATTGCAACAATAATTATTGCAACGGCCAGTTTTCGTTGCAATAGAATGCAATATTGCCACGAAACCCCCATTCGTGGTAATAGCCTCCACGTATTGCCACAATTTAGTTTTGTCGCGGTAGTCACCTTTTTTGTTGCAAAAGAGGGCGTGTATTGCAACAAAACATAGCGGCGTTGTAATATGTTGGTCCTATTGCGACAATTACGCTTCGTTGCATAAACTTGCCACCTTGTTGCAATAGAGCCTAGCTAATGCAACAAAAGCATAAAATTGTGGTAATATTTGAAAAGATATTGCAACATTTCCCCATGTTGCGCTAAGTATTCACATTGTTGCAAAAAATAACTTGTATTGCAACAAAATACTAATTTGTCGTAATACTAGTGTTTTGCCTCAAACCCATTTTGTTGCAATAATTATTTGCATATTGCAACAAGTTAGGTATCCATGGTAATATATATAAGATATTGCAACAATCATGGATTTTTCAATCTTTATTAAAAGATGCAATAGGTATCATTATCGCTGATTAATTCATTTTCCTTTTTATTATAAGGAAAAAAATTAATTGCAAAAAGTAGGTTTCAAAGCTCGCACCTCGCATGTGCAGGCAAGCGCCTCTAACCAACGGGCCAAGGCTTGCTTGTTGTGAAGAGTACAGACAAAACTCTTTTGTAGTAAGTTTACACGCTTTTTGCAACTATCATGATTTTTCCATTGTCACAAAACTTAATTGCCAAGGCTTTCATGATTTTTCCATTGTGATAAAACTTTCAGAGGCAACAAGCCCTGTTGGATTTTTCCAGTTAGTTCATCATGCGAGGTAATTTTCAATTATAGCATACATTACTTCCCATGTCTGTGCCTCCATTGAAAGTATTGGGATTGAGACGTATACGCAGTACCTGAAGCAATTGGTCCCTAATTTTGCCTGGTAACACCACAACGGCGCAGACACTGCTCCTTGATGCACGCCAAATCAAATTCGATGAGTAGAACGCAGGGAATAACGAAATCCGTCCCAGACTGATGAAATTGCACACGAGGCCTCACTTTGCCTTTCGGGATGAGGAGGACGCACCGCTGTTGAAGAACCCTAGAGGCGGCGCTACAAGACGAGGGAAGGGCGGCCACGACGTCAAAGACGAAGGACGGGAGGAGCTGTCGTTGGCACTTTTGGTTTTTTCTTTAATGTCTAATTTGACCCACCGTTTCAGCCCAAAGTGTAATAAAGATTTTTTTTAACAGAATGGTGATACCACTTACCCTCTGTTCCATAACGATCCTTTACCTTTCCCGATCAGAAATGTCACTGAATATGTCAATAAATCCCGCAAATTTCTCTGTCAGTTATTACAAAGATTGCGTGCCTGATTGCATGTATGTTAAAAGGACTAATATTTGTGGGAGCTCCCTTGATGATTTAGATAGACGGAAAGAAATTAAATGGTAGGTACATGTGCAAAGCAATCACACTAGCCTGATTTACAAAGATTGCATGCGGTTCATTTAAGAAAAAAGATTGCATGCAGCAGTGCTACTCCTCAATTCTAGCTAGGGGCAAATTTAACAACAAACCTGATTATTAGAAGTAAATTGAAATTATGCAGACCCATTAGGGAATGAGATGATTAGAAGTTTGATTGCTGCTATAACTTGTAAGACGAAAGTAACCTGATGATTCATCCAAAACAATTATGAAGTTTCAAACTTGCATATTGCATATGATATTCCCACAATCACAAATATAGTTATACAACAGGAAAAGTGATTTCATTGTTTAACAAGCATACTTATATACTATATCACCAACAGCGACGGCGCTTCCTCGACCCGCCAGCGACGAGGCCGTCTTGCCAGTTTCTCGATCCTCCAGCGGCGATGGCAAGAGAATGCTCCATCTGCAAGTCCACACGGATAATCATAAGGGATCACTTTTAACACTAGCATCAACATATGGAAATCCCTAAAACAGCGGTGCGGGTTCAGTATTCATCTAATATATGTTTTTGTACATTGTGAGTTTGTGATCTTTTATAATTCCAACATGACACTATCCAGCTGCTTGTGCTTGCCTTCACAAATGGCAATTCAATGTGTGATAATAACTATGTGATGACAGACTTCTCTTATTTATAAGATGCTTTCAAATTCTTGTATAATGGTATCAGGCATGATGACCTGCTATCCAAATACTCTGTAAAATCTGCATGTGCCTGCAATCATACTATGGAACTATGAATAGTTTTGTCATCTATTTGACTAAAGCAATGTTAGGATGCCTTAAGTAACCTGATAATTTTCTCCTTTGGTTAGGCCATAGATGCACACGGAATACTTCCAGTAGGTGATTCATGCTTTGGACTTGTTGTAGGATAACGTAGCATAGAAAACAAAAATTTTCCTACGGCGAACACGCAATCCAAGCCAAGATGCAATCTAGAAGACGGTAGCAACGAGGGGATTGTCGAGACTCACCCTTGAAGAGATTCCAAAGCCTACAAGAGGAGGCTCTTGTTGCTGCGGTAGACGTTCACTTGCCGCTTGCAAAAGCGCGTAGAAGATCTTGATCACGATCGGTTCCGGCGCCACGAACGGGCAGCACCTCCGTACTCGGTCACACGTTCGGTTGTTGATGAAGACGACGTCCACCTCCGTTCCAGCGGGCAGCGGAAGTAGTAGCTCCTCTTGAATCCGACAGCACGACGGCGTGGTGTCGGTGGCGGTGTAGAAGTCCGGCGGAGCTTCGCTAAGCTATGCGGGCAATATGAAGTGGAGGAGCAAAGCTAGGGTTTGGGAGGGGGTGGCCGGCCACTCTATGGGGCGGCCAGCTTGTGGTCTTAGGGTGGCCGGCCCCCTCCCTTGGCCCTTGTTTATATAGGTGGATCCCAAGTGTTGGTGTCCAAGTCTTCGAATAAGACCCGAAACCAAAACCTTCCATATGGTGGGAAACTTTCCCTCCCACTAGAGGTGGGAATTCCACCTTCCATGGGGGGGGTGGCCGGCCCCCTAAGGGGGAGTCCACTTGGGACTCCTCCCCCACTAGGGTTGGCCGGCCATGGAGGTGGAGTCCCATGTGGACTCCACCTTCCTTGGTGGTTTCTTCCGGACTTTTCTAGAACCTTCTAGAACCTTCCATAGAACCTTCCGCATCAATTTATTCACATAAAATGACATCCTATATATGAATCTTATTCTCCGGACCATTCCGGAACTCCTCGTGATGTCCGGGATCCCATCCGGGACTCCGAACAAATATTCCAACTTCATTCCTTATTCAAGTACTACCATTTCAACATCCAACTTTAAGTGTGTCACCCTACGGTTCGTGAACTATGCGGACATGGTTGAGTACTCACTCCGACCAATAACCAATAGCGGGATCTGGAGATCCATAATGGCTCCCACATATTCAACGATGACTTTAGTGATCGAATGAACCATTCACATACGATACCAATTCCCTTTGTCACACGATATTTTACTTGTCCGAGGTTTGATCATTGGTATCACACTATACCTTGTTCAACCTCGTCTCCTGACAAGTACTCTTTACTCGTACCGTGGTATGTGGTCTCTTATGAACTTATTCATATGCTTGCAAGACATTAGACGACATTCCAGAGGGCCCAGAGTATATCTATCCGTCATCGGGATGGACAAATCCCACTGTTGATCCATATGCCTCAACTCATACTTTCCGGATACTTAATCCCACCTTTATAACCACCCATTTACAGTGGCGTTTGATGTAATCAAAGTACTTTCCGGTATAAGTGATTTACATGATCTCATGGTCATAAGGACTAGGTAACTATGTATTGAAAGCTTATAGCAAATAACTTAATGACGTGATCTTATGCTACGCTTAATTGGGTGTGTCCATTACATCATTCATACAATGATATAACCTTGTTATTAATAACATCCAATGTTCATGATTATGAAACTAATCATCTATTAATCAACAAGCTAGTTAAGAGGCTTACTAGGGACTCTTTGTTTGTTTACATATCACACATGTATCAATGTTTCAGTTAATACAATTATAGCATGGTATATAAACTTTTATCATAAACATAAAGATATATAATAACCACTTTTATTATTGCCTCTTGGGCATATCTCCAACATCTCCCACTTGCACTAGAGTCAATAATCTAGATTACATTGTAAGGTACCTAACACCCATGGCATTCTGGTGTTGGTCATGCTTTGCCCTAGGGAGAGCTTTAGTCAACGGATCTGCTACATTCAGATCAGTGTGTACTTTGCAAATCTTTACTTCTCCATCTTCGATGTACTCGCGAATCGAGTGGTAACGCAGCTTGATATGCTTCACCTCTTGTGTGACCTTGGCTCTTGTGCATTAGCGATGGCACCCATGTTATCACAGTAGATGACAAATGGGTCCAATGCACTAGGAACCACTGAGCTCTACAATGAACCTCTTCATCCATACCGCTTCGATGAAGCCTGGAAGCCATATGTACTCCGATTCTGAGGATTTCGCCCGTGCCGCGCCGAGCTTGCCCAGCTTACTGCGCACCATTCAATATAAACACGTACCCAGATTGTGACTTAGAGTCATCGGGATCGGTGTTCCAACTTGCATCGGTGTAACTTGTTACAACGAGCTCTTGGTCACCTCCATAACAAAGAAACATATCCTTAGTTCTTTTCAAGTACTTCGGGATATTCTTGACCGCTGTCCTGTTCCATTCCTGGATCACTTTGATATCGCTAGTTAAACTAACAGCATGTGCTATATCCGGTCTTGTACATAGCATGGCATACATGATAGAGCCTACTGCCGAGGCATAGGGGATCTGACTCATCCTTTCTCTTTCTTCTGCCGTAGCCGGTCCTTGAGTCTTACTCAAGACCTTGCCTGGTAACATAGGTAAGAATCCTTTCTTACTTTCGTCCATTCTAAACTTCTTCAGAATCTTGTCCAGGTATGTACTCTGTGATAGCCCTATTAGACGTCTTGATCTATCTCTATAAATCTTGATGCCTAATATGTATGATGCTTCACCAAGGTCTTTCATTGAAAAACTATTATTCAAATAACCCTTTACACTGCTTAATAGTTCTATATCATTCCCAATCAATAATATGTCATCTACATATAATATCAGGAATGCTACAGAGCTCCCACTCACTTTCTTGTAAATACAGGCCTCTCCATGACACTGTATAAACCCGAAGTCTTTGATCACCTTATCAAAACGTCGGTTCCAACTTCTCGATGCTTGCTTCAGTCCATAGATTGAACGCTGAAGTTTGCATACTTTGTCAGCATTTTTAGGATCGACAAAACCTTTGGGTTGTACCATATACAACTCTTCCTCAATGTCTCCATTAAGGAACGCTGTTTTGACATCCATCTGCCAAATCTCATAATCGAAAAATGCAGCTATTGCTAACAAAATCCTCACAGATTTTAGCTTCGCTACAGGTGAGAAAGTCTCATCGTAGTCAACACCTTGAATTTGTCGGAAACCCTTTGCGACAAGTCGAGCTTTATAGACAGTAATATTACCATCAGCATCTGTTTTTCTTTTGAAGATCCATTTATTCTCGACAGCCTTGCGGCTATCAGGTAAGTCTACCAAAGTCCATACTTTGTTATCATACATGGATCCCATTTCGGATTTCATGGCTTCTTGCCATTTGTTGGAATCTGGGCTCATCATCGCTTCTTCATACGTCGCAGGGTCTTCATCATTGTTATCCACAATCATGACATTTAGACAAGGATCATACCAATCGGGAGTGGCACGATCCCTTGTCGATCTGCGAGGTTCAGTAGCTGTCTCATTTGAAGTTTCATGATCATTATCATTAGCTTCCTCTGTTGCCGGTGTAGGTGGTACAGGAACATTTTCCGGTACTGCGCTACTCTGATCAACGAGTAGAGATTCTTCAATCTCATCGAGTTCTACTTTTCTTCCAGTCACTTCTTTAGTGAGAAATTCTTTCTCAAGAAAGGTTCCGTTCTTAGCAACAAAGATCTTGCCTTCGGATCTGTGATAGAAAGTGTACCCTATAGTTTCCTTAGGGTATCCTATGAAGACGCATTTCTCCGCTTTGGGTTCTAGCTTGTCCGGTTGTAACCTTTTTACATAGGCTTCGCAACCCCAAACTTTTAGGACAGCTTAGGTTTCTTATTAAACCATAATTCATACGGCGTCGTTTCAACGGATTTTGATGGTGCTCTATTTAAAGTGAATGCGGCTGTCTCTAATGCATAACTCCAAAATGATAACGGCAAATCAGAGACATCATAGAACGAACCATATCTAAGAGAGTTCGATTACGACGTTCGGACACACCGTTTCGTTGTGGTGTTCCCGGCGGTGTCAATTGTGAAAGTATTCCGCATTTCTTTAAATGCATGCTAAACTCATAACTCAGATATTCACCTCCGCGATCAGATCGTAGAAATTTAATCTTCTTGTTACGTTGATTTTCTACTTCACTTTGGAATTCCTTAAACTTCTCGAAAGTTTCGGATTTATGTTTCATTAAATAGATATACCCATATCTACTCAAATCATCTGTGAAGGTTAGAACATAACGATAACCACCGCGCGATGCTACACTCATTGGTCCACATACATCTGTGTGTATGATTTCCAATAAGTCAGTAGCTCGCTCCATCATACCCGAGAATGGAGTCTTAGTCATTTTTCCCATCAGACATGCTTCGCATCTATCAAGTGACTCAAAGTCAAGTGATTCAAGTAATCCATCGGTATGGAGTTTCTTCATGCGTTTCACTCCAATATGACCAAGACGACAGTGCCACATATAAGTAGAATTATCATTCAATTTAATTCGCTTAGCATCAATGTTATGTATATGCGTATTACTACTATCGAGATCTAACAGAAATAAGCCATTCTTTTGTGGTGCTCGACCATAAAAGATATTATTCATAAAAATAGAACAACCATTATTCTCAGACTTGAATGAATAACCGTCTTGCATTAAACAAGATCCTGATATAATGTTCATGCTCAACGCGGGTACATAATAACAATTATTTAGGCTTAAAACTAATCCCGAAGGTAGATGTAGAGGAAGTGTCCCGACTGCGATCACATTGACCTTGGATCCGTTTCCAACGCGCATCGTCACTTCATCTTTCAGCAGTTGTCGTTTATTCTTTAGTTCCTGTTTCGAGTTACAAATATGAGCAACCGAACCAGTATCAAATACCCAGGTACTAGAACGAGAACTAGTGAGATAAACATCTATAACATGTATATCAGATATACCTTCTTTCTTCTTCTTGACAAGGCCGCTCTTCAGATCTGCCAAATACTTGGAGCAATTACGCTTCCAGTGTCCCTTCTCCTTGCAGTAATAGCACTCAGCATCAGGCTTAGGGCCAGACTTAGGTTTCACAGGAGGCGTGGCAGCTTTCTTGCCACTCTTCTTGTTCTTGCCTTTAGACTTGCCCTGTTTCTTGAAGCTGGTGGTCTTGTTGACCATCAACACTTGGTGCTCTTTCTTGATCTCAATCTCAGCAGCTTTTAGCATGCCAAAGAGTTCAGGAAACTCCTTGTTCATGTTCTGCATATTGTAGTTCATCACAAAGTTCTTATAACTTGGTGGCAGTGATTGAAGGACACGATTAATCCCCAGTCTGTTAGGAATCACTATTCCCAAGTCACTGAGTTTCTTCGCATGCCCGGTCATGGCGAGCATGTGCTCACTGATGGAGCTGCCTTCTTCCATCATACAGCTGAAAAAGTGTTTCGATGCTTCATAGCATTCCACGGCCGCATGAGTCTCAAAAATAGTCTTTAACTCTTTTATCAACTCATGAGGATCGTGGTGCTCAAAACGTTTTTGAAGATCGGATTCCAGACTGCATAAGATGGCACACTGAACTTGAGAGTACCGAGTTTTCCGAGTCATGTAAACATTCTTTACTTCATCGGTTTCAGTTTCTGCAGGAGGGTCACCTAGCGGTGCATCAAGCACATATTGCAGATTTCCGCCATTGAGGAAGATCCTCACATGACGGAACCAGTCGGTGAAGTTGCTACCGTTGCTCTTAAGCTTTTCTTTCTCTAGGAACTGGTTAAAATTGATTGAGGACGCCATATCTACAACATATTTGCAATAGTTTAGACTAAGTTTATGACAAATTGAGTTCAAATTTTAATTCTACATAATTAAAAATCTAGGTGAACTCCCACTCAAAACAATATCCCTCGCATTGTCTTAGTGATCACACGAACCAAATCCATCACACCTATGCCCGATCATCACGAGACAAGATGTAATTTCAATGGCGAACACTCAAAGTGTTCATCATATCAATCATATGATTCATGCTCTACCTTTCGGTATCACGTGTTCCGAGACCATGTCTTTACATGCTAGGCTCGTCAAGGCCACCTTAGTATCCGCATGTGCAAAACTGTCTTGCACCCGTTATATGTACTTATCGAATCTATCACACCCGATCATCACGAGATGCTTCGAAACGATAAGACTTGATAACGGTGCTACTAAGGATGAACACTTTATTATCTTGAGATTTTAGTGAGAGGGATCATCTTATAATGCTACCGTCGATCTAAGCAAAATAAGATGCATAAAAGGATTAACATCACATGCAGTTCATATGTGATATGATATGGCCCTTTTGTCTTTGCGCCTTTGATCTTGATCTCCAAAGCGTGGACATGATCTCCATCATCAACGGGCATGATCTCCATCATCGTCGGCGAAGCACCAAGGTCAATGGCGCCGTCTTCATGATCGTCCTCCATGTAGCAACTATTACAACTACTTTGAAATACTACTCAACATGAAATTTAAAGACAACCATAAGGCTCCTGCCGGTTGCCACAATACAATAATGATCATCTCATACATATTCATCATCACATTATGGCCATATCACATCACCAAACCCTGCAAAAACAAGTTAGACGTTCTCTAATTTGGTTTGCATATTTTACGTGGTTTAGGGTTTTCGAGCAAGATCCAATCTACCTACGAACATGAACCACAACGGTGATACTAGTGTTGTCAATAGAAGAGTAAATTGAATCTTCACTATAGTAGGAGAGACAGACACCCGCAAAGCCACTTATGCAATACAAGTTGCATGTCAAGCGTGGAGCAAATCTCATGAACGCGGTCATGTAAAGTTAGCCCGAGCCGCTTCATCCCACTATGCCACAAAGATGCAAAGTACTCAACTAAAGATAACAAGAGCATCAACGCCCACAAACCATTGTGTTCTACTCGTGCAACCATCTATGCATAGACACGGCTCTGATACCACTGTAGGATAACGTAGCATAGAAAACAAAAATTTTCCTACGGCGAACACGCAATCCAAGCCAAGATGCAATCTAGAAGACGGTAGCAACGAGGGGATTGTCGAGACTCACCCTTGAAGAGATTCCAAAGCCTACAAGAGGAGGCTCTTGTTGCTGCGGTAGACGTTCACTTGCCGCTTGCAAAAGCGCGTAGAAGATCTTGATCACGATCGGTTCCGGCGCCACGAACGGGCGCACCTCCGTACTCGGTCACACGTTCGGTTGTTGATGAAGACGACGTCCACCTCCCGTTCAGCGGGCAGCGGAAGTAGTAGCTCCTCTTGAATCCGACAGCACGACGGCGTGGTGTCGGTGGCGGTGTAGAAGTCCGGCGGAGCTTCGCTAAGCTATGCGGGCAATATGAAGTGGAGGAGCAAAGCTAGGGTTTGGGAGGGGGTGGCCGGCCACTCTATGGGGGGCGGCCAGCTTGTGGTCTTAGGGTGGCCGGCCCCCTCCCTTGGCCCTTGTTTATATAGGTGGATCCCAAGTGTTGGTGTCCAAGTCTTCGAATAAGACCCGAAACCAAAACCTTCCATATGGTGGGAAACTTTCCCTCCCACTAGAGGTGGGAATTCCACCTTCCATGGGGGGGTTGGCCGGCCCCCTAAGGGGGAGTCCACTTGGGACTCCTCCCCCACTAGGGTTGGCCGGCCATGGAGGTGGAGTCCCATGTGGACTCCACCTTCCTTGGTGGTTTCTTCCGGACTTTTCTAGAACCTTCTAGAACCTTCCATAGAACCTTCCGCATCAATTTATTCACATAAAATGACATCCTATATATGAATCTTATTCTCCGGACCATTCCGGAACTCCTCGTGATGTCCGGGATCCCATCCGGGACTCCGAACAAATATTCCAACTTCATTCCTTATTCAAGTACTACCATTTCAACATCCAACTTTAAGTGTGTCACCCTACGGTTCGTGAACTATGCGGACATGGTTGAGTACTCACTCCGACCAATAACCAATAGCGGGATCTGGAGATCCATAATGGCTCCCACATATTCAACGATGACTTTAGTGATCGAATGAACCATTCACATACGATACCAATTCCCTTTGTCACACGATATTTTACTTGTCCGAGGTTTGATCATTGGTATCACACTATACCTTGTTCAACCTCGTCTCTGACAAGTACTCTTTACTCGTACCGTGGTATGTGGTCTCTTATGAACTTATTCATATGCTTGCAAGACATTAGACGACATTCCACCGAGAGGGCCCAGAGTATATCTATCCGTCATCGGGATGGACAAATCCCACTGTTGATCCATATGCCTCAACTCATACTTTCCGGATACTTAATCCCACCTTTATAACCACCCATTTACGCAGTGGCGTTTGATGTAATCAAAGTACCTTTCCGGTATAAGTGATTTACATGATCTCATGGTCATAAGGACTAGGTAACTATGTATTGAAAGCTTATAGCAAATAACTTAATGACGTGATCTTATGCTACGCTTAATTGGGTGTGTCCATTACATCATTCATACAATGATATAACCTTGTTATTAATAACATCCAATGTTCATGATTATGAAACTAATCATCTATTAATCAACAAGCTAGTTAAGAGGCTTACTAGGGACTCTTTGTTTGTTTACATATCACACATGTATCAATGTTTCAGTTAATACAATTATAGCATGGTATATAAACTTTTATCATAAACATAAAGATATATAATAACCACTTTTATTATTGCCTCTTGGGCATATCTCCAACACTTGTGCCTTTTCTATATGTAATGCTACCTCTTCAAGGTAGTTTGGCTTGAACAGAACTAGTTAGTAAGAGAACCACATGTAGGTGCTAAGATAAGGTTTCTGAAAAATATTTGACAGTTATGTGCATTACTCAGAATCTGAGGTGTTATGTTATTTGTGGTACCTCTGGTGGAAACAAAATGGTGGAAGAGGAGCGAAGATCAAGGCTCGAATTTGAAAAAAACATGATGGCAAAGTTCAACCAACAGATGGCTAAATTTAGCCAACAGATGGGAAACCAACAGGTAATTACGGTCATATGCTTCCTGCCTTGTAAGATTTATTTTGCTAACTTGTCTTGCTGAAAGTGCATTTCTACTTGCAGGTGCTTAAGAAGAGGAATGACAAAGAAAATATTAATTCAAATTTGCAAACCACTCTTTTACAGAGCTCTAGTCCTAACAGGAATCCAGGAGCAAAGTCAAATTTGATTTCTACAAATTCACTCATACAAGCTGCAACATTGAATTCTCGAATGTACAGAGCATTGGTAAGTCACAACAGTACCTTGCTCACTTCTATATAGAAGACCATTTATTTTTGCTTCATGCTTTACTCGTCTGAATGCTTGCTCAGTTCTATAACCCTTTCCAGTATGCTCATAATATAAGCTTGTAGTAGCATAGCAATGCTTCTGTACAACCTCTTCCTCTACAATTGATTTTGTCCTTGTTATGTTCATATGCATTTGTGAGATGTATATATGGCATGGAAAATTAATCAGATGCATGTTCAAGTGCTTTGCCGCATTGCTTGTTGAGACTATGCCTCCATGATGAACCTTTCTTGGCATAACCTGATGCACTAGTCTTATTTATCTCATAAGTAGTACTAATTTTTTTTTGTTCTTGCCAAATGTGTTAATACTAGTACTAACTGGAGACCATCAAGACTCAGACCTGATAATTGAATTTGAGCGCCCCTTTTTGGTTCTCATGTTTAATCTCTAATACATACAATATTTTAGTATTTCCTTGAAATTACATGCTGAAAGCATATACTTGATTGCAAGTAGCAGCATCAGAGCATCTTGTTTGCACTTTTGTAGATTACATCATGTTATTTTGTGGTTGTTTTAATTCTACTACTGTAGGTTGTTTGCACTTCTATAGGTCACACCATCTATAAATCATTCACTCAAATAGGATCTTTGTACTATTTTCACATTGTAGTTCGTCATGTAACTGAAACATTGAATCATGAAGTAATCAAAATCTACTTTATAATTTTATCTCATCAACAGTGCAAGCCTTCTGTCAGTTCAGTACATTCTCTTTTGGTTTACACCTGGGTATGTTGCATGGTTAACACCTGGGCATTCCATCATAGATATTGCCTTACATAATTTCATTAGGTATTAGCTTGTTGACATAACTTGCTTGCTTTACTTAAGTTCTTCATTTTTTTGATTGCAGGACCCAAAGACTTAGTTGGATAGGGTTGAAGTACACGAAAAAGGCACATAGTTTAGAGAGTTCAACTACCATGGTAGCAATGGACTCAACTCTGCTGGATTGCTACATTTTACTTTAGTTGCATTTGATGGATATTTGATATGAGAATTATGATTTGTATGAACCTACATATTATACGTGTGGATTTGAATTTTGTAATTCAATGGCTGTATTTTTTTTATGGTTGCAATAAGCTATTGCCACAACTCACTTTCTGTTGCCTTACGTTAGCACCACAAAAAATATAGTGTTGCGTCAAATCCTAGTCGCCATGACTACATGCTTTGTTGCGCTAGAATGTAGCAACGAAGAATTTTTTATTGTTGCAATAAATTGTTACCACATTTTTTATGCATGCTGTGGTAACTATTTGGCGCCACGGAATAAAACTTTGTTGAAATAGAGTATCGCCACAAGAACTTCAAATTGTGGCGGTAACTTCTTGCTACAAACATTTTGGACGCTGCAAAAAGTATGTAACGCCACAATAGTGAATTTTGTTGAAATAGAGTATCTCCACGAAAAGTTTACATTGTTGCAGTAGCTTCTTGCTACAATCATTTTCCCCGTTGCGATAAGCATTTGGCGCCACGAAACTGGATTTTGTTGAAATAGAGTATCGCCACGAAATGTTAAAATTGTCGCAACACCTTCCCGCCACAAAATTTACCGTTGCCATACCTATTTATCGCGACGAGTGGAATGATTGTCGCCATAAGTTAATACCACGAGCGTAGCGATCCGTGGCAAATGGCTAATGCTACAAACCAGTAGATGTTGCCATAGGTTATCGCCACGTCTCGCTTTTGCCACGAAAGAGAGCGCGCCACGAAACGTGGGACGTTGGCATAGGTTATTGCCACAAATGTCTATCACCACAAACTGGCAAACGCCACGACACGGTTGCATGTTGCGACAAGCTATCTCCACAAACCGAATTGTGGAGATAAGTGAGTGCTGCCACGGGAAAACATGTGGCAACTTCCCGCATGGTTGTTGCAATAGATCACTTTGTTGCCACAATCGTGTTTTCGTTGCAATAGCCTATTACCATACATGTAATTGCAACGCTTGCCAACGAACGTCATTTCGTGGCAATAGGTGCATATTGCCACAAAATGGCATCTATCGCGACAATTTTTTTTGTTGCAATAGACCCGATTCCTTCTAGTGGTCGAAGGGCACGGTACCAGCCGCGCCCGTCGACCGCATCTCAGCCCAGGGGCCCTCCTCAGCTCTCGGGTGTTGGATGCTTAGGGCAAAATAGGAACCAGGCGTTGATTTCGTCCAATTCCGAGAATATTTCGTTACTAGGATTTCGAAACCAAAAGCAGACAACAACTGGCTCTTCGACATCTCGTCAATAGGTTAGTTCGGAAAACGCGTAAATATGACATATAATGTGCATAAAACATGTAGGTATCATCAATAAAGTAGCATGGAACATAAGAAATTATCGATACGTTGGAGACGTATCAGGCCCACAGCCCCCTCTGGCCTCCTCTCCTTCGCGTACTTCTTCGTCCCGAAAACCTAAGGCACGGGGAGTTACGCAGAATTGACAGAGCCGCCTCTGCGGGACGGAGAAACACCAGAGAGAAAGAGCTCTCCGACGGGCAGGAATCCGCTGGGGAAATTCCCTCCCGGAGGGGGAAATCGACGCCATCGCCATCGTCATCGAGCTGGACATCATTGGGATCATCATCATCATCATCATCATCATCTCCACCATCTACACCGCCATCTCCACCGCTGCATCTCGTCACCGCTGTAACAATTAGGGTTGGATCTTGATTGTTTGATAGGGGAAACTCTCCCGGTATTGATTTCTACTTGTTATTGATGCTATTGAGTGAAACCATTGAACCAAGGTTTATGTTCAGATTGTTATTCATCATCATATCACCTCTGATCATGTTCCATATGATGTCTCGTGAGTAGTTCGTTTAGTTCTTGAGGACATGGGTGAAGTCTAAATGTTAGTAGTGAATTATGGTTGAGTAATATTCAATGTTATGATATTTAAGTTGTGGTGTTATTCTTCTAGTGGTGTCATGTGAACGTCGACTACATGACACTTCACCTTTATGGGCCTAGGGGAGTGCATCTTGTATTCGTTTGCTAATTGTGGGGTTGCCGGAGTGACAGCAACCTAAACCCCCGTTAGTATATCGGTGCAGGAGGGATAGCAGGATCTCAGAGTTTAAGGTTGTGGTTAGATTTATCTTAATTACTTTCTTGTATTTGTGGATGCTTGCAAGGGGTATAATCACAAGTATGTATTAGTCCTAGGAAGGGCGGTGCATTATCATAGGTTCACCCACACAACACTTATCAAAACAATGAAGATTAATCAACTATAGGAAGCGAAAGCACTAGACTAAAATCCCCGTGTGTCCTCAAGAACGTTTGGTCATTATAAGTAAACAAACCGGCTTGTCCTTTGTGCTAAAAAGGATTGGGCCACTCGCTGCAATTATTTCTATCGCATTTTATTTACTTGTACCTTATTTATCTGCTATATCAAAACCCCTGAATACTTGTCTGTGAGCATTTACAGTGAATCCTTCATCGAAACTGCTTGTCAACACCTTTTGCTCCTCGTTGGGTTCGACACTCTTATTTATCGAAAGTACTACGATATACCCTATACTTGTGGGTCATCAAGACTATTTTCGTTGCCGGGGAGTGAAGCGCTATTGGTAAGTGGAATTGGTAAGGAAACTTTTACTGTACGTGCTGATTTTGTTTCTGCTTGCTGCTATAAGTCATTATGGAGAGATCCTCCCTTGAATTTCTATTTGGGAAATCTACTACTACTGCAACGGTAGTGGATGAGGCGCCAGGTGAGGAAGTAATACCATATAAAATACCTATGAAAATTATTGAACGTGTTGTGGATAACCGCTATGAAGGGGATGGAACTGTTCATCCTGGAGATCATTTACTGTTTTTACATGAATTATGCGGGTTATTCAAGTGTGCAAGTATTTCAATGGATGAAGTTAGGAAGAAATTATTTGTTATGTCGCTATCTGGTAAAGCGGCGCATTGGTATAAACTGCTGAAGGATGGGCGTTCTCTTGATTGGAAGGATATTGTGCCTCTATTTTATTCCAAATTCTATCCTCCAAGTGAAATTCACAAAGACCGCAACCGTATATATAATTTATGGCCTCATGATGGAGAGAGTATTGCCCAAGCGTGGGGGAGATTGAAGTCTTTAATGCTCAAATGCCCCATTCATGAGCTTCCTGGTAATATTATCATTGATAATTTCTATGCAAGACTTTCTTTTCAAGATAAAACCTTGCTGGATACTGCTTGTTCTGGATCATTCACACGCAATAAAGAAGAGTTTAAATGGGACCTACTTGATCGAATCCAGAGAATACTGAAGGATGGGAGAATGACAAAGGTAGAGTGTCAGGTATAAATTATGATTATGAATGCATTGAAACTTTTATGGATACTGATGAATATTGTAATATAAGTGCTACATATGGTCTTGACTCTCAAGTTGTTGCAAATATTTATAAAGCCTTTGCTTCTCATTTTGAATTGCCTAGGAAGAATTTTGATAAGTATCATGAACCTTATAAAGATAAAACTGATTCACCTAAAGGTAAATGTATTGAAATTAAAACTGTTGATCATGTTCTTCCTGAAGCTTATATTGAAAAAACTCCTTTCCCTGCTAAAATGAAGGAGTATTCTGTTATAACTAGTGTAGTTAATAAAAGTGCAAAGAAACCCATAGAACCTGAAGAACAAATAAAGGTTGAACCTGCTGTTGCGATAGTTAATTAAGGATCTTGTGACTGAAAATGTGGAAGATGGTCATATTATTTTCTGTGAAGATGCTTCTAATATTGTTTCGCATCCTAATAAGTATAGGAAAGCCAGTGTTCATGTGCTCTCCGTTCGAATTGGTGATCATTGCTATTATGGTTTATGTGATATTGGTGCAAGTATTAGTGCCATTCCTTATGAGCTCTACACGGAAATCATGCATGAAATTGGTTCTTGCGAACTTGAAGATATTGATGTGGTTATTCGGCTAGCTAATAGAGAAACTATCTCTCCCATTGGTATTGTTCGAGATGTTGAAGTTCTATGTGGTAAGATTAAATATCCTGCTGACTTTTTGGTACTTGGTTCTGCTGCTAGTAAGTCTTGTCCTATTATTTTTGGTAGACCTTTTCTGAATACTTGTGGAGCTATTATAGATTGCAAGAAAGAGAAAATTGTTACTAAATTTGCTGGTGAATCTTATGAGTTTAACTTCTCTAAATTTGCCAAAACTCCTTATAAAGCTGATTTGCCTAATGATGATTTTAGAGTTGAACAATGTGCATCTATTGCTCTTGCTCCTAATAATCCTTTGAAGCAACATTTGGAGAATAGTGAGAGTGAAGTTTTTAGGGAAGAAAGGGATGAGCTTGATGAAATTTTCCTTCGTCAACCTATTCTTAAACATGACTTACCTGTTGAAGATTTAGGTGTAACACCACCACCAAAGGAAGATCATGTATTTGATTTGAAACCATTACCTGATAATCTTAAGTATGCTTATATTGATGATAAGAAAACATATCCTGTTATTATTAGTGCTAAGCTTTCAGATATTGAGGAAGAAAGGTTATTGGAAATATTGAAGAAACATCGAGGAGCTATTGGCTACACTCTTGATGACTTGAAGGGGATTTCTCCCGCTATTTGCCAACATGCAATCAATATAGAAGATGGTGCAAAACCTGTTGTTGAACATCAGCGTCGTCTAATTCCCAAGATGAAGGATGTGGTAAGAAATGAGGTATTAAAACATCTTGAAGCATGTATTATATATCCTATTGCTGATAGTAGATCGGTTAGTCTTGTGCATTGTGTTCCTAAGAAAGGAGGAATAACTGTTGTGCCTAATGATAACGATGAGCTTATTCCTCAAAGAGTAGTTGTAGGGTATAGAATGTGCATTGATTTTCGAAAAGTTAATAAAGTTACTAAAAAAGATCATTACCCTTTACCTTTTATTGATCAAATGTTAGAAAGGTTGTCTAAAAATACTCATTTCTGCTTTCTTGATGGATATTCTGGGTTTTCACAAATTGCTGTTAGAGCTAAAGATCAAGAGAAAACCACTTTCACTTGTCCCTATGGAACTTATGCTTATAGGCGTATGCCTTTTGGTTTATGTAATGCTCCTGCTACTTTTCAAAGATGCATGTCTGCTATTTTTCATGGCTTTTGTGAAAAGATTGTTGAGGTATTCATGGATGATTTTTCTGTCTATGGGAATTCTTTTGATAATTGCTTGCGAAACCTTGATAAAGTTTTGCAGAGATGTGAGAAACTAACCTTGTTCTTAATTGGGAGAAATGCCACTTTATGGTTAATGAAGGAATTGTATTGGGACATAAAATTTCTGAGAGAGGTATTGAAGTTGATAGAGCTAAAGTTGAAGCAATTGAGAAGATGCCCTATCCTAGGGATGTTAAAGGTATTCGTAGTATTCTTGGTCATGCTGGTTTTATAGGAGGTTTATTAAAGATTTCTCTAAAATTTCAAAGCCTCTTACTAATCTTCTTCAAAAAGATGTACCTTTCATTTTTGATGATGATTGTAAGGAAGCCTTTGAAACTCTAAAGAAAGCCTTAACAACTGCTCCTATAGTTGAACCTCCTGATTGGAATTTACCTTTCGAAATTATGTGTGATGCTAGTGATTTTGCTGTAGGTGCTGTCCAGCGAGTAGATAAGAAATTAAATGTTATTCATTATGCTAGTAAAACTCTAGATGCTGCTCAAAGAAATTATGCTACAAAAGAGTTATTAGCCGTAGTTTTTGCATGTGACAAGTTTAGATCCTATATTGTTGATTCAAAGGTTACAGTTCATACTGATCATGCTGCGATTAGGTACCTTATGGAAAAGAAAGATGCTAAGCCAAGGCTTATTAGATGGGTGCTTCTTTTGCAAGAATTTGATTTACATATTGTAGATAGGAAAGGTGCTGATAATCCTGTTTCTGATAATTTGTCTAGATTGGAAAATATTGCTTATGATCCTGTTCCTGTTAATGATAGTTTTCCAAATGAACAATTGGCTGTAATAAAGGTGAGCTCGCGAGATAGTCCTTGGTATGCTGATTATGCTAACTTTATTGTTTGAAGTACTTGCCTCCAACCTTTTCAGCTCAGCAAAGGAGGAAATTCTTTTATGACTTGAGACATTATTTTTGGGATGACCCACACTTATATAAAGAAGGAGTGGATGGTATTATGCGAAGATGTGTCCCAGAATATGAACAACAAGAGATATTGAGTAAATGTCATGGTAGTGTTTATGGAGGACATCACGCCGGAGATAGAACCGCACAAAAGGTTCTACAATCAGGTTTTTATTGGCCAACACTTTTCAAGGATGCAAGGAAGTTTATCTTATCTTGTGATGAATGTCAAAGAGTTGGTAATATCTCTAGACTCAATGAAATGCCTATGAATTATACTCTTGTTATTGAACCATTTGATTGTTGGGGATTTGACTTCATGGGTCCTTTCCCTTCTTCAGAAGATTTTTTGCAGGGAAATTACTCTCTAAATGGGAATGACCATATGTTATTGAGGAGGTATATCGTTCAGGGGCAATAAAAATTAGCTCTTTGGAAGGTAACGCCACACAAGTAGTGAATGGACAAAGACTCAAGCATTATATTTGGAGATTCTTATAATGAAGATATTGATGTTATTCAAGTGATGACTCCGGAAGCTTTCATCAAAGATCAAATTGACAGTTCTGAGTCCGACTTTGAATAGGTAACAGTTTTAGTAATAAAAAGTCCGCGTTTAACTTTCCGAACATATTTCTGCTGTTTATGGAAAATATGAAAAATTACGAGATCGAAAGGGAGTGGAGACGCGCGAGGGCCCGTCACCATAGGCGGCGCGGGCCCCCACCCTGGCGCCGCCCTAAGGGGACAGCCCCTCGGCGTCCGTTTCCACTCGTTTTCGGCCTGGAACCTTCCTTTTGTTGTAAAAATATTTGCTATATAATCCCCGGATCTCCTGGAGGTCCGTGTATCGTTTTCTCGTCGTGTTTTGTTTCGAGCTGTTTTCTGCCAGATTGTTTTGATCTAGAAGCACCATGGTCTCCAACAACAAAGACAAGGAGTCTTGGGAGGAGGAGATGGATGAAGGGGTCAATAAGGGAGTGAAGAAGACAACATCAGCAAAAAGAGAGCGGGAAGCCATGGAGAGTAAGCCAATCTTGGTGGGACGGTTAACACTGGGCGTTCTTTTTCTCATAACTTGCAGGGACTTCTTCCGCTTGCTCTTAGCCTCAACTCTTTCTCTTGTGTGGAGGAAGCAATACGGGTTACCGATGAGTTTTGTGATCAATATCGTGCTCTAAGAAGGGAAGTGGAGATACTTCAGGAGGAGAACCAGCGACTTCGCAGAATGCTGGAATATTAATCGATTCCCATCACAAGGCCGCCACCGCCACATTCGGATAACAATGAATCTCTTCGAGCTTTAATGCAGAACTGCCAAACTGAGAAGCTGAAGCTGAAGGAGATCGTTAAGAAGCGCGAGATCAAGAATCCACCATCATCACCACCGAAGGAGTAATTCATCATCGGTATTGACATCCCCTTGGTTTGTTCCAAGCTTGGGGGAGTGCCGCGGTATCACATCATCACTATCTTTATCTTTTACTATCAATTAGTGTCATATCATGAGTAGGGGAGTTATCATATAGAATAGTTTGCAGTGTGGAAGTATCTCTCTCTTAGTTGGTTATCTATGTATCCGTTGGTGTGAGTTATCGTTATGGAATATTAATGAGAAGTCTTATCATTTACTTTTTGCACACCTTATTTTAGTTTGCAATCTGTTATATGATCACTCTTGACATTAGTATTGATATCACTTTGGGAGCATCAAGTAAATCTATTTGGTTTTGGCAAACTTAGCATTGGTCAGTAGCAACAATACTTTGATGTTTAAATAGAAAAGGGAAATACATGTAGATATATTGCTTTATTATCTTTCTGCTAATGAGTTAGTATTCTGAAGTTAAAATTGCTTGTGCTTATGAGAAAGATGCATGATTGTTTCTATCACATGTATATTTGTTTGTGTCCCTCAACCTTTATGATTGCTACCCAACCTTGCTAGCCAAAGACCTGTATTGAGAGGGAATGCTTCTCATATATCCATAACCTTAGACCAAACCCATGCCATTTGTGTCCACTATAACTACCTACTATGTGGTATTTTGCGCCACTCCAAGTAAATACTTCATGTGCTACCTTTAAATAATTCAAACTATATTACTCCTTATTTGTGTCAATGTTTTATAGCTCATGAGGAAGTATGTGGTGTTTTATCTTTCAATCTTGTTGGGCGGACTTTCACCAATGGACTAGCGGCACATCCGCTTATCCAATAATTTTGCAAAAAGAGCTGGCAACGGGGTTCCCAGCCCCAATTAATAACTTTCATTAATAAATCTCTTCACATGTTTTGCCCTGATTCATCAGTAAGCAACTTAATTTTGCAATAGACACTCCTCCATGGTATGAGAAATGTTGGAAGGCACCCGAGGATTCGGTTAGCCATGGCTTGTGAAAGCAAAGGTTGGGGGAGCGTCATCCATAATAAAACTAAAATACATGTGTAAACAAAAGAGAAGGGGGATGATCTACCTTGCTGGTAGAGATGACGTCCTCCATGGGAGCCGCTCTTGGAAGGTCTGTTTGGCAAGGGGGTTAGAGTGCCCACTACCATTCGTTGACAACAACAAACACCGCTCAAAATCTTACTTTTATGCTCTTTATATGATTTCAACACTTGAAAAGCTCTAGCACATGATTTAATCCCTACTTCCCTCTGCGAAGGGCCTATCTTTTACTTTTATGTTGAGTCAGTAAACCTATTTCCCTCTATCTTAAGCAAGCAATTGAGTTTTTGTGAACCAATCATTTATGCTATGATTTAGTTAATCATGTCTTTTATGCTTTCTTGTTTAGTACAAATTTTATCTGAATGAATATGACTTTGAAAGTTATCAATGTTTATGAGGAGATTGTTATGATTGAGGATGAAAGCCCTGCCATATGAATTCTAATATAAAAGCTTTGCTTAGAAGATAAGTACAATCCGTTAGTAGTTCTCTGACCAAGAACAAAGTTTGCCATAACCGTTTATGATTTCCTATGCACCTTTATTTGTGATTTCTCTTTACTTATTTCGAGTTGAGTTATATGAAGAGAATGTTTACTAGAATGTCTTGTGTGAATCAATATGATGCTTCTTGCCCGTATTTTATTTATCGACTCTTCACTCCATAAACATGTGTCTTGTTTGTTGAGCTCAGTTTCGCTTGGGGACAAGCGAAGTCTAAGCTTGGGGGGAGTTGATACGTCCATTTTGCATCACTATTTTATATCATAATTTGCTGTTATTTATTGATATATTTCATATTTAGAGATGATACTTATGTTATTTCACCTATTTTGCATGTTTCATGATCATTGGAGAATTATTCACCGGAGTCAGGATTCTGCTGGAAAAAGCACCGTCAGGACACCATATTTCGGAAGATCAACAATTGACGGAAATTATATGAAAAATCCTATTTTTCCAGAAGACGAAGGAGAAAAGGAGGCGAGAGGGGCCGCCATGGCCCCCACAGGCCGGCGGGCCTGCCCTAGCCGCGCCGCCATGTGGGGAGGGGCCCACGCCCCCTCTGGCCTCCTCTCCTTCGCGTACTTCTTCGTCCCGAAAACCTAAGGCATGGGGAGTTACGCAGAATTGACAGAGCCGCCTCTGCGGGGCGGAAAACACTAGAGAGAAAAGAGCTCTCCGGCGGGCAGGAATTCGCTGGGGAAATTCCCTCCCGGAGGGGGAAATCGACGCCATCGCCATCGTCATCGAGATGGACATCATTGGGATCATCATCATCATCTCCACCATCTACACCGTCATCTCCACCGCTGCATCTCGTCACCGCTGTAACAATTAGGGTTGGATCTTGATTGTTTGATAGGGGAAACTCTCCCGGTATTGATTTCTACTTGTTATTGATGCTATTGAGTGAAACCATTGAACCAAGGTTTATGTTCAGATTGTTATTCATCATCATATCACCTCTGATCATGTTCCATATGATGTCTCGTGAGTAGTTCGTTTAGTTCTTGAGGACATGGGTGAAGTCTAAATGTTAGTAGTGAATTATGGTTGAGTAATATTCAATGTTATGATATTTAAGTTGTGGTGTTATTCTTCTAGTGGTGTCATGTGAACGTCGACTACATGACACTTCACCTTTATGGGCCTAGGGGAGTGCATCTTGTATTCGTTTGCTAATTGTGGGGTTGCCGTGACAGCAACCTAAACCCCGTTAGTATATCGGTGCAGGAGGGATAGCAGGATCTCAGAGTTTAAGGTGTGGTTAGATTTATCTTAATTACTTTCTTGTATTTGTGGATGCTTGCAAGGGGTATAATCACAAGTATGTATTAGTCCTAGGAAGGGTGATGCATTAGCATAGGTTCACCCACACAACACTTATCAAAACAATGAAGATTAATCAACTATAGGAAGCGAAAGCACTAGACTAAAATCCCCGTGTGTCCTCAAAAACGTTTGGTCATTATAAGTAAACAAACCGGCTTGTCCTTTGTGATAAAAAGGATTGGGCCACTCTCTGCAATTATTTCTATCGCATTTTATTTACTTGTACCTTATTTATCTGCTATATCAAAACCCCCTGAATACTTGTCTGTGAGCATTTACAGTGAACCCCCTGAATACTTATCTGCTATATCAATTACTCTGAATGGCATACTGAAAGAACTCCTCAAGGTAAGAAGATAATTCTGTTGAAGAAACATTTTTTTTGAGTGATAAGATTGATGTTATTATGTCTATGCTTGTTAATGGTAGATCTCATGTTGATCCTAATAATGTTCCTTTAGCTTCATTGGTTGCTCAAGAAGAGCATGTTGATGTGAATTTCATTAAGAATAATAATTTCAACAACAATGCTTATAGGAATAATTATGGTAACAACAACTATGGACCCCGGTCCTTTCTTTTACATCTGAAATACAATCTACTGCAATCTCTGTTCTCTGTTGTTCTTCGCAAACAAACATCATTCTCCACACCATACGTTTAATCCTTTGTTTTCAGCAAGCCGGTGAGATTGACAACCTCACTGTTATGTTGGGGCAAAGTATCTTGATTGTGTTGTGCAGGTTCCACGTTGGCGCCGGAATCCCTGGTGTTGCGCCGCACTATACTCCTCCACCAACAACCTTCACGTGGCCTTCATCTCCTACTGGTTCGATAACCTTGGTTTCTTTCTGAGGGAAAACTTACTGCTGTGCACATCACACCTTCCTCTTGGGGTTCCCAACGGACGTGTGCTTCACGCGCCATCAGGATCATATTCTCTTCTGTTAGATCTTGCAAGATTTTCTAGCTCTTGCAATCACAATAGATACGATCAAATTATGTTTTTTTAGATGCAATTGTTGAATATAAATACACTACCTAGTCTCTTTTTATCTGTTCAAAGTGATAGGTGAATTGGTTAGGTGCATACAACTTGTAACCAGAGGTTAGATTCAAAACTCAAAAAATGCAATAAAGAAAACATTGCGGCATGCTCTCGTGCACGATCACGTCAAGACTCCAAAGAAAAAGAGCATAGACGTGATGGCGAGTGTTAGAGTGTAATGACCAACCCTCTCTCTGAGTTCGGACTTTTGCTTCAAGGGACTAGTGCGGCAATCTCACATGGTATCAAAGCCAAGAGGTCTTAAGTTAAGACCCTGCCCGTGAAGTATTAAAAACAAAATAAAAAAGGATTTTATGGCTTGTGCGCCGAATTCACCCTAAGGACTAAAATATGCTACACATGAGAGAGAGAGTTGAATATAAATATAGTGTCTTGGCTCTTTCCAACTAGCTAGAACACCCAATTCCACAACAATATATTCATCTATTGTGTTAATTTGCATGATTCATTTAATTATTAATATTTGTATGACCATGTTTTGTCAATTGCTTATTTAGGTTAAATCATACGATTAATGTGCATGTATACCACCTACATCAAGCCGGTTTGCGAAGCAAAATGCAAAACACGGATAGTCCATGACTACAAAAACACGCGTACGTAGTACATTGAGGACGTGTTTGGTAGCCTGCAGGGAAGTTGGTAGACGGCATGGGGTGAGTCGCTGAGAAAGATTTCTTTTTTCGTGGAAAACCAAACAACAGGGTCCAAAACTGCCACATCACGGACCTTAAAACAGTCAAAAAAGGCCTCGGGCCAGGCTCCACAGGTACGCCTGAATCGGCCGTTTCTCCGGGGCCAGGCCCGTTGCAAACGAAAACGCGTGAAGATTCTCTTAGTTTTCAGTGGCAGGTTGTTGGGGCCTCACATACATGCAGGACGCAGCCACAACCAAACAACCAGCCCAAAATCTCTTCTCAGCCTAAAAATTGCAGCTCAGGATACCAAATAAAATGAGAACTACATCTCTTACACCGTTTCCAACGAGCCAGACTCCACTAAACCAAAAACATGCGTTGTTTCAGGACCTGGCTGCACGAAAACGTGAACCAAACGCGCGCCCTGGGTGTTGGAATGTGTAACTAGCGACGGATCGAGCGAGGGTGGCGTGTCGTATCCAAATATTGTCACGCACGATCTCCTCACATTTGTCTCCGTATCTTATATTCTTATTATGTGTGTATATCTGGCAGGTGATCCCGTATATGTCTGAGATGTCGCGATTAGCGCACCCCCGATCCTTCCAGTCGATTGTGCCACATGCTGACATGCCCACATCACAATCACACGAACTCCGTCGGCAGCATCAATGTTTGAGGAGATCGTGCGTGACAATATTTCACTCAACCCTGACCTGACGGGTCAATGCTATTGCTATCACAACTACTCCGATGGAGTACAGTACAGGGTCTACCTCTCTGCCATTATCCGAGCGTGTCTACTGCTACGCATGCACATGGCGCACGGCACGGTCCTGTCGACATTACTCGACCATTCTGCGCGCGTTGACGGCACCTAGGTCATCTCCAATGCGGCGACCCATCCCGCACCCGTGCATCTGGATGGATTTAACTGAACAAATCCGCGGTCCAACGCGACCACGCACCGCAAATGCGGATGGCCGCACCGTCCGAAACGACACAAATTCAGCCTAAATCTGGGCTAGGTTTGCGTGGCCGCGGATGGCACGCGGCGTCCGGTCGCGTACGCATCGGTGGGAGCAAGCGTCATATTAAATGTGGACTGGGAGGGATCTGTCCCTATCCAGTCCACTGCCCACTCCACTTCAGTCGACGGTTCCGCACGCACGCGCAACCGCCGCCATGACCCCGAAGAGAAGGTTTTCTCCCGGCGCCAACGACGGCGAGGCCAGCAGTAGCCGCCGTCCTCCGCCGGCGCTGCAGGCCGGAGGAACCGCGGCGGTCTCCACATCGGAGAGGCCGCCCGCGTTGGCGCGGCATTGGCGCAACCCGTGCCGCTGCTGCTGCCGAAGCTGAAGGAGGAAGAAGACCCCGACCTGTGCGTTGCTCTGGCGCTGTCCGCGGCGGAGGAGGAGGCGAAGTGGCCACATCTCGCGGTGGCCATTCGCACCTCCGCGATGGAGGAAGAGGCCCGACAGACGGCCGAGGACGCCGAGGCCTGGGCCTTGCTGCGAGGTCGGGGGAGGAGGCAGCGGCGCGAGAGGAAGGCTCCGCCGCGAGGAGATGCGGCAGAGGCCAGGCGCCTCGCGGAGGAGGAGAGGCACAAGGCGGCGCCTCGCCGGAAGGAGAGGAGCTGCGCCTTAGGGAGGGCGTAGCTCCGGGCTGCTGCGGCGGAGCGGGCGACTCCGGCCTCCGCCTGGGAGGAGGCCCTGTTGTCACCGTGACCGGAGTCCCCGGCGTGGTCGAGCCACAACAGCGCCTCGCCGCCCGGGGACGCCATCGACGGCGACGGCGACGAGGCCCACAGCGACTAGGCGGCCCACCGGCAGCCACCACGTCCTCCTCAAACCCTAATAGAGGGTTTTTTTTATTTGTTTTTAATTTTAAAGCCCATATAGATGGCTTCTTTTGGTAGTTAAATTTGCCAAAATAGGGTTTATGTACAAATTTGCCCAAAATAGGGCATATGCTTAATGAAATTTCGTTAAAGTTTACATTTTTTTGCTTTGTTTTCGATTTTCTTTACATTTGTGATGCGTCCGCGCAGCGTCCGATCCAAACGGACACGCGAACGTGGGCCGCTGTCCGAGTATCCGCGCGGCCATCCAAACTACCCAAAGTGAATGGTCCAACGCGTCCGTTTGGATCGCCGCGTTGGAGATGCCTTAAGTCGCGGCCACAAGACTGACTTCTGCCCTATGTTGCCTCACTATCTTCACTTGTGTCGTGTAACAGTCCGGCCCCGTTCAAACAAGAAGCCTTACCGCGTCGGCACTCACGATTTCTCTCCCGGTAGGCCAACATGTGATTTTTTGCTAACCAAATGTGTCCATCGGTAGGTAGTGAGGAAGCATAACGCGCCAACGTATGGTCTTCAAGATTTAATTCCCGTCCTTCATTGTTGAAGTATGTCTCTCCTTGAAGAACTTGAGCTCGACACTTTGCTACGGAAAACTCCCATATACTTGCATGACAAGCCTTGTACCACCTCCAAGCAATCTGAAGCCACTTGGATTTACCCTAGATTGTCTAGGGCAAAGTCGAGTGTCTCTCTACACGCAAGCGCTTCCAAATAATGTTATCAGAATCATGATTCTGAATCGAATCGAAACTTCTATGGTAGGATCACTGATCGTGTGTGATCTTAACTTTTAAAATCATAAAATCTCGAATAGACAAGCCCATAGCCGAAGCACCCAAAAAGACTCCTAGCTTGGATCCGCAGATCACTCCCATGTCGCCAATTGGCAACAACAAGTTTGCAAGTTTCCATAGAAAAATGCGTATAAAGGCCAGTACGTTCTAAAAAAAATTATATGCCGACCAGCTCGGCGCCTACTCGACACAGGTGAACAACACACCAGACCCACTATTTCTGTTTTGCATTTTTCAGTTTGTTTTTTCTGTCTGGGTTTTCAACCGGTTTTCCTTCTCTGATTCCTGGTTTAGTTTTTTTTCAGCTAGTTCTTTTGTCTAATTTTTATTACATAAAATATTTTCAGATTTGAAAATGTTTAAAATTTAAAATGTTTATATTTCAAATTGTTTAAACTTTAAGTTTATTCTGATTTTGAAACTGCTCATATTTTGAAAAATAACAAAAAAATAAAATGTTTAAAGGGAATAATAAGCGAGAGATTTGAAAATGTTTAAAATTTAAAATGTTTATATTTCAAATTGTTTAAACTTTAAGTTTATTCTGATTTTGAAACTGCTCATATTTTGAAAAATAACAAAAAAATAAAATGTTTAAAATATGTACAAAAAATAAATAGCTAAAAAAAATAAGAAAACAAAATGAAAAGAGAAAATGCAGTGTGTGCTAGCCCAACACACATGCGTGGGGTGTCCGGCACGGGTTCCAACTGCCTGCTTAGGGTGTGTTTGGTAGGTCGGTCTACTAGAGAATGTCTTTCCCAGCTGAGATATGCTCACCTTATACAAGCTAGGCTCAGATTTGAGCATCTGTTTGGTGGGTTGGGTGTGTTCAGCCAAGTTGAGTCAAGATGTTGTTTGGTGCTCACCCATGTGTTAGGGCACGCAGGACACAGGTTCAGAAATATAAAATTACAAGGAGGTCCAATTTTTACACAAAACACCCTGAACAAAAAAAAAGCAATCGGATCCGCAGATCCCGACCACCATCAAGGAGGCGCTGTGGCTGGCCGCCGGCCGGCGTGAGGAGGCGCCCTGGATGACATCCGTGGAGTCGTGAGGAGGGGCCGTGGCTGGCGGCCGTGGCTGGCGGCCTTGGCGGCGGAGTTTCGAGCTGGGGCGTGAGGCACTGGAGGTTGTTCGTGGCGGCGCGGGCGGTCGTCCATGGCGGCGCTAGAGGTCCTCCATGGCGGGGACGGGCAGACGAGGCCCGCTAGAGCGCCAACGGACAGAGTTTGGGCGCGGCGACGAGGTAGATGAGGTCTGCCAGGGCGGCTGCCGGACGTAGCTCGGGTGCGAGGACGTTCGAAAGGAGGAGACAGTGGTGGCGCTCCAGGAGGAGGACGAGAGAGAGAGCTGGATGGGGGGGAATGAGGAGAGGGGGCGGGGGGGGGGCGGGCGCGCGTGGGGCGTGTGCTACAGCGTTCTGCGGGGCGAGCTCAGCCTGGCCGATCTGAGAAGCTCGATTTGAGCTTCCCAACCCGGCCTGGCTGAGAGCCCTTATTTGCACGAGCTCAGCACTGCCCAGTGAAGCCGACCCGACCTACCAAACAACTAAAATTGAAAAAATCTGAGTTGAGATGGGAATTTCTGTGTGCAGCCGGTCTACCAAACACACCCTTAGTGTACACCCACTCACATCGCGTACCCTTTGTAGTATACGGGTCGGGCTTTTAGTTTTATTTTATTTCTCCGCTTGCTGGCCCTCTGTTTTGAGGGCGTTCTTACCGGTTCTTCTGGTTTTTTATTTATTCTTCTCATTTTCTTTCTCTTTTATGTTATATTCTCCTTTTATCTTTCTCTTTCGTCCTTTTCCATGTTATTATTATTATTATTATTATTATTATTAGTTTTCATGTTTTTTAAATTGTTCATTGTTCAAAATAGTTCATCTTGTAAAAATGTTCATGTGATGCAAAAAGTATGTTCATGGATCAAAAATATTTTTCATATTTAAAAGTTGTTCATGTAGTTTCAAATTTTGGTTCACAAGGTTCAAAAAACTATTTATGGGTTCAAAACAATTCATTCATTGATTCAAAAAATATTAATTGTTCGAAAAATATTCATGGTCCTAAAAAAATATGGTCATGTAATTGTAAAAATATTCATGGTTTTGAAAATATTCATGGTACAAAAAATGTTCATGTTCGGCTTAAACCAACAACAATAAAAAAAGTATTCACATTTGTTCAAAAAATGTTCATGGTTTAAAAAAGAGTATGCCCACGGGTGCAAAAATACATATATTCAGAGGTTCTAAAATGTTCATGCATATTTCCTATTAATATACTGATTCATAAAGATTAAATATAAATTTCTATGTTTATACCAACTTTTCAAATGTATATGCTAAAATATTTTTGAAGGAAATATGCCCTAGAGGCAATAATAAGTTGTACTATTCTATATTTCTTGATTCACAATTAATTTTCCATTCTATGCTATAATTGCATTAGCTCTGGATATTGAGATATTGGAGAAAAACCTAGCTAACTGCATGAGTGGGATTATATATAAACACCAAATAAAGAATTCCCTAGTATTGCCTCTATGATTAGTACATGTGATGATTTTTTTTTTTGAAGTAGTACATGTGATGATGATAGTCTTGTTTTCCTAACTATAGTGGAATGAGTAAAATTTGTGACAAGGTTTCATGTTATCACATGCGAGTAGCATTGTTAGCGGAACAATGATATTGGATAGACACCAACTGAAATACCGTGAAATACAATGTCAGTATAAGTTATCGGCAGTTTCGCAAAGACTAAGTATTATAGTTACTAAATCGTTAGACCTTGATACTAAAATGAACTAGCATATGATATGGATTTCATGAGTTCTTCAAACGCCACTTCGTAACTAAGTGAGTATAAAGATGATAATTGCTCGTACCAGATAATACAGCTTAATTAGTGTCGTTTTATGTGATCATGGGAATTGCTACTCCTACAATGGAGAGATACGCTTTCAGCCCACTCATGTATCATGTTGTTCGTCATCGTCTAGCCAAACAAGTGACTAAGTTGTTGTGTCACAGGAACATAGATGATATGAAATGAGTAAATAGAACATGTTACAACGAGGGCACCCTAGAGTTTCACCTCGGACTATTTTGAGTATCGTTAAGCAATGCAGCGTGTATCGAACAGTAATACGGAAGGTTAACATGATAAAGATCTTCGTGTTATATGTGGAGATCGTTGCGTTTATTGATGAGTGCAATTATGATGCATATTTAACCATAAAAACCATTCATATTGCCACTCATCCCATGCTCCATCTAGCAACAACTATGCCTATTATGCATGATTACTAGTTCACATTCATTTTCATATGAGTTTTCCACAAATATTAGTTTTATTATTTTTATTTGAATTTTATTACTTTTCCTTGTCTTTGACACATGTGTAGGTTTTTTGGACAATTATGGGTAAAGCAAGGTAAGTGGATCCCAGAGGATGCAATACGGGGAAGATGCAGGCGCCAGACTCAGCCATATAAGAAGTGGAAAAAGTCATATTTTGCATCATCTCATATTGAAGATCCAAGACCATGGTGGTGTATCCCTTCTCCATACGAGTCCAACGAGCCGAAGAACACCTCAATCGGAGTTCGTATGAAGAAATGACGACCAAAATACTAGAAAGTCACGAGAGGGTTACCAAGAATTGGTACATGCAGAGCCTGCCCGTACCGTCTGCCCGTACCACCCCCCGTTTGTTGTCTACATGGGGACCGGGTGTCCCCGGATCCAACGGGCGGGCCGCAATCTAGCAGGACTAAGGATGTCGGTGCGGTTCTAACCGGAGACATCGCCGAGAGCCTCACCGTGGTATCCCGGTTAGCCGCCACTGCATAGTCGGGACATGACGGACGGAAAAGACCCAACCTGCATCTCTAGCTTCACAGCGCGTCCCGCCAAGCAATAGGTTTGCACATACACGTTGAACCCATGCACTCGATACCTCGCCGCGTGGATCCACACAACACCCCGTGGTGACCCCTTGCCCATATAAAAGGAGGCCCGAGGCTACGTTAAGGGGGAGGTCCTCCAGAGAAGCAAAATAAGAACAATGTAAGGAAGAAGGTGATACGCGTGAAGCTGTTGCCTGCCAAAACCCACCGGCGAGTAGTGGTTAAGCAACACGAAGAGCCGGGAGGCTTCCAAGACTGCAGGGGGCCCTGGTCCCTCGACGTCTTCCCGCAAATATTCCGGCACACGTCCTAGCGGTTGCAGGCGTGCCACCTGACCTATACCTGGTCAGGAAGGTGTTGGATTGCTTCGATTAGTTTCCTGCATGCCAGACACGTAAACATTAAATACGAGCCCGATCGGCTCTCAGGTTGCCATGTGGATCGGCTCATCGCCCCATGGTTTGCGTCGGGTTAACGATGACATGGGGCTCCTGCTTGATCAACGCAAAGTTAAACCAATCTATGACAGTTTAGGGTTTTCACCGTATGATCGGAACATCCTACGCGTAGTTGAGCCTAATAGACACGAAAGATAATGAAAAACTAACCCTAAAAGAGGCCTAAAAACCAACATTAAGTTAATTCCCGGAACATCCCTCTTAGGACTAACAAACCATACCTAACGTACTACCGGATCGTTCAACCCGTTTGCAAGGCCTAACCATACAGATATTAAACCAATCATTGAGGAATCAAGGAGCAACTATAACGGATCGGATCTACTAGACAACGAACAAGCAAGACGCTGCCCTTACACCTGGATAGGTTTAAGCGCAGCTAGATATCGAGGGACAGCATAGCTAAGCAAATATGCATAAGAAAAGCATCTATGCAAGCCCCAAAACATCTACGATAAATAGTGCTACTCGCCATCAATAACGCTTCAGCACGAGCAGCACAAGGTAAACGAATAAACGTGTGCTGCCTAGATCGCAAGATGCGATCTAGGCAGCATGATGCTTACCCGGGAGAAACCCTCGAAAGAAGGGGTGGCGATGCGCCGATTTGTGTTTGTTGTGAACGTGATTGTCCTCCTTTTTCGATAACCCTAGATACATATTTATAGTCCAAGGGACTTTCTAATTCGGGCGTGCATCTAACCGTGCACGGGTTAAACTCTATCTTTTAATTCTAAACTAAGATGCGATCTACTATATTACAGATACATGGGCAATTAAGCCCAAACTCTTCGTGCAAGGCCGCTTCAAAGATGCTCCACGCGTATATCCTTCAAGCCCATCTTCACTTACGGCCCATCTCCTAATTTGGCCAAAATCTGGTGATAACACATGCCCCCCTGGTTTTGGCAATGATAATTTCAAAACCACTCTGTTTTTTTCCTTCGAGGGTCATGTCGTGGGAGAGCAGAACCGTCGCAGTATTCTTCATCATGACGCCTTGCCTTCTCAACTTCTCTGCACGATTCGACAGTTTTGACACCACATCCTCGGAAACTGCTTAAGCATTTAAATCTCCGCTACATCCCCTTTTATTTAGCCACATCTTGCAGTTCCCTTCTTCGTCCCCTTCGCATTAGCATCCCAAAACCCTCCTCTGCCACCATGTCTTCCTCTTCTTCCTCCTCTTCTTCGTCGGGCCTTTCCATCCAATCCTCCCCCCTCCGGGAGCCGACACCGGAGTGGGACCCGATGGAGGCCCACGCGGCCAACATTCGCCGCGCCATAGAAGACGGGGATGAGTCCAGCCATGACTTCTCCGTATGGTCTGAGGACGACAAGTCCTCGACCGACGGGGAGAGCGACCTCCGTTTCCTCGCCGTCGGGGATTCGGAGGAGGAGAGCGACGACGATCGCTTCTCCTGGGGCGACTTCACCTCCTCCGAGGAGGCGAAGGAGGAAGAAGAGGAGGACGACACCTCCTCCGATGAGCCGCCGGCCAAGCGCTTCTGCCGGCCGGGCAACCTCAGCGACTTCGACGGCAGCGACGCCGACGAGGAGGACGAGGACAACGAGGTCTGCCGGCGCCGCGGCAGCAGCGACGACGAGCCCGCCGGGAGTGGCGCCGATAGCGGCGACGACGGCGATGACGAGGGCAGCGATGGCCCGTAGATAGGATCTTTAGCATAGGATCCGTAGTAGTAGATGGGACAATATGTCCCATAGTTCTTCCTTTTGAGAGCAATCAGCTCTTTTATGTAAGAAATCTTATTATCAATGAAGAATTTCCTTCAATCCAATTTTGCCGATTTCTTTCATATTGATTTAGCCGATTTTCCCTCTTCTTGACTTTGCTGATTGTCAACTTGGTCGATGCTCAATGAGCCGATGGCAACGCATCAGCCCTTCACCATAAACTGAAAGGTCAACTCAGTTATCTCCTCAAACGGTAACCTACAACCCTTGCTTCAATTCAGACTCCAAATTTCCAATCGAACAGGCCCAACTCGCAGCGCGCGAATTCCAGATTTTTTGGTCTCCAAAACACCTGAGCGTGATGTTCGATTTAACGGCAAAATTTCTAAATCAATGCCTTCAGGAGAGCTCTAGGACCGTTGCTGAAAACCTTGATGTTGAAGCTGATACTTCTGCATAACAGGTACCATTTGCCCACAACTTTCCTTGTGATGCTCTGTTTCTTTGCAGCAACAAGCTGGCCCAGAGCCTATCAATGATGATGGCTCCCTCTCTACAAACTCCTCCCACCAGCTCGGTGGTTCCCTTCTGCAATAATTCACCACTGTTTACAAAGATTGTGGTGCAGAGTTAGCCGATTTCAACCAAAATCGGCTCCCAAGAGCAAAGGATCTTCAGGGCCAGCTGCCCCCCGAGCCTCAGTCAAGGCGAGAATAGTAGTGAAAAAGGTGGCTGCCAGGAAAACTTTGAAGGGCAAACACCCCTCTAGGCTTTAGTAGCCTATTAAGTCCAGTAATCCTGCTCTTGTAGACCTCTACCGAAGATAATATCAGCGAGGACATGCAATCCAGCCGACGAGGCTCCAGCTTGGGCACCTCTGGGAACACTACCACGTAAAACCAGCCAGATGTGCCACCATCGGCTTCCAAGAAAAGGTCAGCCTCCAACTCCCATCAAAACAGGACAGGAAAGCTTACGCACAAGGAGTCGATGCACCAAGAGGGCTCGGAAGGACCAGCAAACCCCTTTCTTGAACCAAGAAGCTCAATTCTTGTGATTTACTGCTCCAATTGGCTCACCCTTTCTCTGATCTGCATGCTTGTGCTGCCCTTGTTGTCTGTTAGGGCTGTGATCTCTCAGGCTTGCTGTCGTGTCGTTCGACCCTGAATATCGAGCCGGCCCCTCCACAGCATGTGATGAACCAAGTCCAAGCTCCAACGCCTCAATGCCCTGCTTTCTTCCCTCATTGAAACATTGGTCGAAAACTCTGCAGTTGGCTCATCAAAGAGGTTCTCAAGTCGATGTCCAAGCATCGGTTGTGCTTAAAAATTTTCTATTTTCAATTTTTTATTAGCCGATCGATTTCATGAATCGGCTCCTCCTGGGTACATACTTCGTGGCCTTGACCTTCTCTGTGTGTATGCCCCCCGAGCCGAATCCTTCAAGTGATTGAAGATATCGGCTTTTCAGCCAATTCAAGCTTGTCTCACCACTCACCATGCTAAATAGCACATTAGTGAACACGTGTGGTGAGAATAATTTTAGCCGATTGCTGGAATCGGCTTCCCTTGCAGTTGTTGTCCCAACTATTTGCTGATAAATGTTGGTCGTGGCTTATCCCCAGGACCAATGTCGACCTCTTCTAGTTCATCAGCTGCTGTAAACCCATACCTCAGCTTTCCATCGCCTGCTAAATCAATGTTGAAAACAAGCAGGAGGCAGGTTGAGGCTAATTGTGGCCGATCGCTAGAATCGGCCTCCTTTCCCATTGCAATGTTTAACGAGGGTTTACAACTTCCTGGTTCTCTGCTATAGCGACGTGACATGCTTGAGGTGAGATCCTTGCTCCTTATTTTTTGGGGCCGATCGCAGGGATCGGCCTTGCCACGTACGCCCATAGATTTGGATCTTGCTACTCTGTCAGGCCAGTGGATAAGACCAGCCTCACCCCATTTTTTGTAGCTTCGATGCGCTCACAGCCGTCCAGGTTGATTCCAGAGAGCGGCTCTTGGTCGTCTGCCTCCCAAATTGTCATGCCAGCCAAAGAGATCTCGATCGAATCATCCTGCATGAACAACCTCCACTTCATCTCCATCCCATTGTATGATGCACTGATGCATTGTGGATGGGATGCAGCAGTTAGCGTGGATCCAATCCCTTCCTAGCAGAACAGCATAAGTGCTCTTGCTGTCAATGATGAAGAACGTTGTAGGGATGGTTTTTCGGCCGACAGTTAAGTCTACGTTCTAAACACCCTTGGCTTCTGACGTTTGGCCGTTGAAATCGCTTAGCGTGACGTTGGTCTTGATCAGATCATCATTGGATCGTCCCAAACGTTGCAACATGGAGTATGGCATTATGTTGACCGCTGCTCCCGTGTCAACCAGCATCTTGCTGATAGGCTGCCCATTGATATAACCCTTCAGGTATAGGGCTTTCAGATGCCTGTAGCTCCTCTCTCGCGGCTTCTCGAAGATAACTGGTCGTGGCCCGCAATCAAACTGTGCCACTGATACTTCCTCATCTCTTGGAGCACAAAACTCTGACGGGAGAACGAACACCATGTTTGTATCAGCCGATGCCTCTACATCGGCTTTTGTCTGCTTGGGTCGCCACACTTTCTTTGGTGGGCGAGCCTCTGTCTCCAGTGTTTGCTGAATTTTCATGGCCAGATCGGGCCGTGCTTTCCTCAACGTGTACAGGTACTGCGCCTCGGCTTCTTCCAAGTTTCGTAGCCGTTGCACTCTACGCTTTTGGGAGTGGCTGAGTCCATCAGGACACCACCTTGGTCGGTGATATCTATCTTCTTCTTGACTCCTCGAAGTCTTCATCTTAAGATGACTCAGCTCGTTTGTTCTGAGGTGGGAGAGGTCCTAGACGCTTGAACACTGAAACTTCATTTGTTCCCTTCCTCTTATGTCTACATTCGGGCAGTTCTCGATTGTAGGCAATCGGCTCATTCCTGAGTCCCAGCAGTGTTTGAAGAAAGGACGTTCCAATGCCTATCCATGTCCTCTTGCTCTCTTGACCTCCCTCTAGCGTGAAGCTCATACCCTTCGTGTCGACGGTATTTCCTGTTGTCTGCATCAGACCGACGATATCTATCATCATCTACGTCGTAGCGCCGACGTCGGTCATACTGCTGCTCATATTTGTTGAGGAGATGTGCGGAGAGTGGTCGTTGATACCGTACGCTTATCACCTCTTCCTCAGTCAAGTACCGTCTGTCATCATGCTGGGGCCGGTCGCGTGGATCGGCCTCCTTTTTATCTTTGCCACGAGAGCGACTGCTCTCTGGCTTATCCTCGCCATGGCGATCTGCAAGCCCTGTCATGTTGATATCAAAGAAACTGGCTCGCGTCTTATGCAGTGGCTGAGATCCACCATGTTGACGTCCGGAAACGGCTGCGTGTCAACTCTCATGGCAAACTGACCGAAGAGTAATCGGCCTTGTTCTATCGCCATTTGAATCTGTCCGCGTAAGACTTTGCAGTCGTTGGTGGCATGGGTGAACGTGTGATGCCATTTGCAGCCTGCCGTTCATCTCTTGTAACGTGGGGATTTTGTGGCCATCGGGTAACTTCAGCTGTTTTTCCTTGAGCAAATCAAAAATTTGCTGTTTTGCTCAAATCAAAGTCAAACCCTTTTGCAGGCCCTAGTTGTTTCACCCACTTGCAGGACACGGGCTTTGCCCCCGAGTCCATTCAGCTACAGCGACTTCCTGATCTCCTACAGAATCTTCATCTTCTTCCATCTCGATCAGGGCGACGCGCTTGAACTTGTCCTGGTACAATTCTGGGTGGCGCTGTTCATACGATGTCAATTTCTGAACCATATGCGCCGGTGAATTGTAGTCTGCTTGGAAGGCCACATCTTTGAGCGGCGCTGACAGGCCTGCTATCGCCAGCTCGACTGCTTCCTTCTCAGATAGGCGAACCGAATAACATCGGTTTCTGACGGTCCTGAACCTCTGGATGTACTCAGACACCGTCTCTCCTCGCCTCTGCCGAACCTGGGTCAGATCGGCAATGCCATTGTAGCTTCTGAATGGTATTGTACGTGGAATTGTTCCTCCAGCTGCTTCCACGTCCGACCGAATCTGGTGGCAACGAGGTGTACCATCCAAAGGCCGGACCCGTGAGAGATTGTGAGAAGAACCTCACACGCACGCAGACCATGCCCAACTGTGCCAAATATCGGCTCACGTGCTCAATTGAGCTGGTTCCTTCTGATCCACTGAATTTTGTGAAGTCGGGGAGCCGATACTTAGGCGGTAGTGGGATTAGGTCATACTCGTTGGGATACGGCTTGGAATAGCCGATCATTCTCTTCTTCGGCAGGATGCCGAACTGATCTCTCATGATTGCGGTGATCTCATCCACCGTAGGAGCTGCAGAAGTTGAGCGTTCATGACTTGTACCGGTGGCATATTTAGCTAGCCATGCCTGCTTCTCAGCATCTGCTCCGACTGCTTCTGCTCAACAACTACTCCTGTTCGGCGATCCCTCCTGCCGTGGCAGTCCTTCTGTTGTAACTGGTCATCCGCTTGTTGCGTCCGGCACGTATGTGCACACGTATCCATGCGGAATCTCCTTGGGCGGCTCGTACAGGAATTGGTAATCGCCAGGATCACCTCCAACCTTGTAGACGACGTATGCCGGTGAACCCTGTTGCTGTGGAGCTGCCATCGTGTATTGCAGTGGTGGCCTAGTATAGAGCGGTATCTCTCCCTGATGGGTTCCTAGGGCAGGTCCTGACGGAGAGTACTTGACGTGGGCATTACCCTTCGGGTAACCACTATTGCTCTACCCTATACGGCCCAGGTGGAGGCTCATGAAGGTACTCGAAGACAAGATGGGCCACTAGGACGGTGCGGCGAAAGATTACTTGAAGTACAAGACACGGAAAGAGCCGAAGAAGGAAAGATTAGAGATAGATCTATTGTAAACCTACTCGTACTCGATTAAACCTCTCGAGACCTGGCCACCTATATAAAGGCCAGGAGAGGGGCTATCGAGGACACGACCAATCTTAGCGATCTTAGCCAACAGAAGCTTAGAACTAGGTTACCCTAGCGATTAGCTATCTCGACGAGATCACAGCCGAACTATTCGGCACCCCATTGTAACATTGTTTTCATTATAATCAAGAACAGACAAGCAGGACGTAAGGGTTTTACCTCATCGAGGGCCCCGAACCTGGGTAAATCGCTCCCCGTTTGTCTGTGCACCGATGTCTCGTATCAGCTTGCAGGATTCCATCAACCCTAAGTCCCTATCGGAGGACATTGTCGAGGAACACCCCCGACAATTGGCGCCGTCTGTGGGAAACCTGCAGGCACCAGATCAGTCATCGGCAGATCTGATCATGTCGTCGACATCTTCATCGGCACCGCCACCACCAGCTCTGGGAAGTCCGATCCGATTTGGCTCCTACGAGTTTACCCCGCATAGCGATTCTTCTCGCTCGAATTTCTCGGATCTGCAAGGAAACATGGAGATGACCATCGGCAGCGTCCACTACAACGTCAACGCGGAGGGAATCCTCCAGCTGCTAGAGTCGCCCACCTCCGGATCAATGAGTCCTAGCGCGTCGTCATCGCTCGATCTATTGGCTGGCCTGACAGAGTCGATGGACTCGCCCGCACCTTCGACTCCTCGTTCAGCATCCTCAATGTCGGTGGGATCCGACGAACCCATGTCTTCAGAACTAACCTCCTACTACTGTTCAAACTGCGACGCCAGGCACGGTTTGGGATCAAGCGACACACCGTTCATCTGCAATGCCCGATACTCGTCAGGAGAAGACAGCGTCGACAGCATCGTCCCGAGAACCACCCGAAGAACAGCACACCATCAGGTCTACGTCGCCAACAATACAGGAAATGCAAGGCACGGAGGAGACGGAGACCGCACGCCTCGTTCCAGCAGGAGGGCGAGCTTCGAAAATAGCGCTAGCAATCGCGACAGCGACTATACCATCGCGGATGAAGAGTGGGCTGCGGCCAGAACAGCCGTACTCAACAACACCCCGCTCCCCGCAGGAACCTCGGTTGGAACCCTAAACGCATACCGCTCTATACTAGAGAAAAACCGGGAGCACCTGTCGAGAGAGCAAGCTACCCTCGAGAGACGCCTATCTGCGGCAGAACGATCCAGCGAGCGACGGAGAGCCTCACAAGGAAGCGCTTCCCGAAGCGCTCTTGGAGCAGGAAAACATCGGTCAAGACTGTCCAGGCTCTCAGAAGACGACGCCAGAGAAATAACGTCGAATCTAACCAAGTCTTTCATGACCACGGATACCGCAGGCATGCCACGACCGAAGAACGTTGCGGGAGCAACAGCCAATCTCGCCGCGTACCTCATCAACCAACGCCCCGAAGGATCCATGGCGCAAGCTCATCGCGGTGCCCTAGAAAGTCTCGCCATATTGGGAAACAATCTAGTCCCGCAGAAGGAGAAAACCACGCACAGGCCAGTGGTTCGAAACATCGGGCGAGAGATGCTCGGGATGAAATCACCCAGAGCCGAATCGATAAAGCAAGACGACGACGCGCCGCTAGGAAGGATGACGACAGCGACTCCTCAGACGAGGATCAAGAGTACGATGGTGAACTAAGGGGAGCCGATTGCTTGAGTTACAAAATCCGCGAGACAATGCCGCCCAAGAAATTCAAGCCTACTCCCACCGACGCTGCCAAGTATGATGGGCAGCAGGAACCAAGATCTTGGATAGATGATTACCTGCAGACTGTGATTCTGCACAAAGGAAACCAGATAGCAGCAATGCAGTGCTTTCAGCTCTACTTAAAGGATTCAGCGCGAGCTTGGTTAAGGGGGCTGCCGAAAGGCTCCATCAAATCATGGGACGACCTGGTGGATGCCTTCGTTGCTAACTTCCAGGCAACGTACAAAAGACCCGTCGGGATTGAGGAGCTACGCAGCTGCCAGCAGAAGCAGAAGGAATCGATGCGCTCTTACATAGGGAGGTTCACCAAACTCCTAAACGCTGCCGAAGATGTATCTGTAGACAGAGCAATCGACGCTTTCAGCGATGGCGTCCGACGCGAAAGTTACATAGAAGAACTTGGACGCAAAAAGCCAAAAACCATCACCAAGCTGATGGAAATCGCCAACAGTTGGGCAGATGGCGATGACGAAGACGATGACCAGCCAAAACACGACTCGGGCAGCCGAAGGGATCGGAACAAAAGGAGGAAAAATCGCAACTACGACGACAACAATCTGGTAGCCGCAGGATACTCCGATCGACATGATGATCGGTATGATGAAAGAAGAGACGATCGACAAGATGGCAACCGGAACAACTCTGGAAACCGCGGCAATTATAAGCCACGGCAACAGAGGGCTCCCGAGTTACCCTATGCTGAACAGATCAACGCCCCCTGTTACTTGCACTCGTATGTCGACTCCAAGGACGGCAAAACGAAGTCAAGCCACCTTCTCAGGGATTGTCGACAGTTCCTTGACATGCATAAACTCATCCAGCAGTCAGGACAGCAATCGTTACCACCTCCTCCACCTCTACCACAGCACCAAGTCCAGCAGGCCCAACCTCATCAACCCAACGAGGCGTTCCCACCACCACGTGGGCAGATGAGTATGATCCACAAGACGGGTGTCTCGAGAAGAGAGATGAAGAAGCTCACTAGAGAAATCAATCTGGCCGAAAGCATCATGGCAAACATCCCTGAGTATGTCGAGTGGTCCTCTCAGAACATTACGTTCAGTCGAGCAGACCACCCGATGACCATACCGGGACACGCTGCCCTGGTAGTTGAGGCACAGATAGGGGGATTCAAGATGAGCAAAGTCTTTATGGATGGTGGGAGCGGGTTAAACCTGATTTTCGTCGACACAATCAAAAGTATGGGGATCACCATGGGAATGCTGGAAGAGACAGACACCTGCTTCCACGGGATTTTGCCAACTGGACCAGGTTATTCCCTTGGAAGAATTTACCTGAACGTTGTCTTCGGCAGATCCGACAATTTCAGGAAGGAGAAGATCGAGTTTGAGGTAGTGAACTGGGAGTCACAGTATCATGCTATACTCGGGAGACCAGCCTACGCCAAGTTCATGGCCGTGCCACACTACGCTTATCTCAAGCTGAAGATGCCTGGCAACAAAGGGACAAACATTACAGTCCATGGAAGTTTTTCGCGCTCAGACAGTTGCGACCGCGATTTCCAGAGGATCGCAGCAAAGTTTGGGAGCAAGCAAGAATTTATTAAACCTCCACCTAAGTTGTTGCTGCGTGAAATCAAGGAAGAAAAGGATGACAGGGGAAGCAAAAGGAAGCCAGCCGACCTTGCTCTTAAAGCCTCGACAGCAGAAGCCTCAGCAGCAGAAGCTTTGGCAACAAAAGCTTCGGCAGTCAAAGGTTCGGCAGTTGATGATGCAGAAGACATAGAAAACAGCAAGACGCTGGCAGTCACTGCTCAAACCCCTGGTGAAATCAACAACGCCGCGGCTACCCCTAACATGGTGAAGAAGCCAGAGGAAGAGAAGAACCCCTTCCTTGCTTAAGCAGTTTATCAGCATTTATTTTTGTTTTTCCTTTAGTATAAACAGGGCTTTCTCTTTCGCCCTCCAGCTTTGTGCTTACCTTATCAATAAGAACTTAAGCTTCGATTCTTTGTTAAGCATTGCAGTGGCTACAAACTTCTAAGCCCCATCACTATACAAACATAGTACAGGGCAGAAGATCGTGCTCCAGAAAGCCTCTACGAGCGCTAGAAAGAAGTTCACTCTTCCCTCTGTTATAGATGCCTCTACGAGTGCCGTAAATAGCAAGAGTTTGGAAATACACATAAACAACAACCCACGTTTGATATTTCGCTTATGGAAATATCAAGGAACAACGGGCTCTTCGACAGAATCACTACACCCGAAATATTCGGGAGTGTCTGTCGAAATTTACAACGGTTGAAAGCAAAGTTGCGCATACAACAGGTTTAGCAAGACCTGCAACACGAGCTGATCACTCACATGATTTGCTAAACCAACCAACATACATACATTCAAAAACGAGCAACCAAGATTCGCTCAAAATTGAAACTTGCCAACGGCAATAACATGGTAAAAATACATATGCATGTATCTACCAAATGAAAAGGCGTCATCCACACGCTTGGATAAAATTGTCAAACTATTTACAAACAGTTATTAAAACCCTGAGATCACCCTTGTGGAGTTTCTTTTTCTTCAGGTACCTTCGAATCTCTCTCGAGTCTGTCGACAATTATGTTCGCGGGCAACAACACCTTCGGATACAGTGCTTCCAACTCTCCAGTAACGTTGGCAATCGAGAGTAAACCTGCTGAAGGATAACGGGCAAGTACAAGAGCAAGTGTAAACTTGGCTCCTGCAAAAACTTGCGCACGCACCAAGTCCCGGATCTTCCTGGCGTTACCAAACTCCGACATTAACGCAAGAAGCGTGGGGGGAACTGCGTTCAAAGGAAACATCGTCTTCCAAACCACCCTCATGGCTCTATAGCATTTGTCGAAGAAGTGGTGGACCTGTTGAACTCGATCCTGAAACCGTGCGACAGCCGATGCCTTCGAGTGTTCTCGCCAGAAAATTTCTTCGGCTGAGGATAACTCGACCAAGGCATTCACACGATCGTGAATCCGTTTGCTCTCTTCCGCACGATTCAGAGCTATGACTGATAAGGAAGCAAAAAAGGATCAGAGAAAATGCTATCAACCAAAGGGTAAAGAGATTAAAGGACTCACAGTTCAAGCTCTCGGTAGCCTTATGTAGCTCAGTAAGAGCATACCGCTCCACGTCGGCTGCAGTCTCGCTCTTCTTGTTGATAATCGCGGCCAGGGCATAAGTGCTGCGCAGGTCTTTCTCCATCTGGGCGATCCGATCGTTTTCGGGAACAACACCAGAGGAGTCATCAACAAACGAGGGCACTGAGAAAACCTGCAGGCAACAGTGTTAAAGAGGATAGTATGGTCAAATTAAAAACTCCCATCGGGAGAGGTATAAGCAATCCCTATCAGGAGAAGCACAAGTAAAGATATTACGATAAAAACATGCTGGCAACATTGCCGGCATAATATTTGATGACCCACAAGTATAGGGGGTGTATCGTAGTACTTTCGATAAATAAGAGTGTCGAACCCAACGAGGAGCAGAAGGTGTTGACAAGCAGTTTCGATGAAGGATTCACTGTAAATGCTCACAGACAAGTATTCAGGGGGTTTTGATATTGCAGATAAATAAAGTACAAGTAAATAAAATGCGAGAGAAATAATTGCAGCGAGTGGCCCAATCCTTTTTAGCACAAAGGACAAGCCGGTTTGTTTACTTATAATGACCAAACGTTCTTGAGGACACACGGGGATTTTAGTCTAGTGCTTTCGCTTCAGCTGATTAATCTTCATTGTTTTGATAAGTGTTGTGTGGGTGAACCTATGCTAATGCACCGCCCTTCCTAGGACTAATACATACTTGTGATTATACCCCTTGCAAGCATCCGCAACTACAAGAAAGTAATTAAGATAAATCTAACCACAGCCTTAAACTCGAGATCCTGCGATCCCTCCTGCATCGATATACTAACGGGGGCTTAGGTTTCTGTCACTCCGGCAACCCCGCAATTAGCAACCGAATACAAGATGCACTCCCCTAGGCCCATAAATGGTGAAGTGTCGTGTAGTCGACGTTCACACGACACCACTAGAAGAATGACACCACAACTTAAATATCATAACATTGAATATTACTCAACCATAATTCACTACTAGCATTTAGACTTCACCCATGTCCTCAAGAACTAAACGAACTACTCACGAGACATCATATGGAATACAATCAGAGGTGATATGATGATGAATAACAATCTGAACATAAACCTTGGTTCAATGGTTTCACTCAATAGCATCTACAACAAGTATAGAATAACACCGGGAGAGTTTCCCCTATCAAACAATCAAGATTTAACCCGAATTGCTACAGCGATGACGAGGTGCAGCGGTGGTGATGGCGGTGTAGATGGTGGAGATGATGATGATGATGATGGAGATGATGTCCCGCTCGATGACGATGGCGATGGCGTCGATTTCCCCCTCCGGGAGGGAATTTCCCGGCGGATTCCTGCCCGCCGGAGAGCTCTTTCTCTCTGGTGTTCTCCGCCCCGCGAGGCGGCTGTAACCCTTCGTGAGGATCCCTCGTGGCTTAGGTTTTCGGGACGAAGAGAGCGCGAAAAAGGAGGCGAAAGGGGCTGTGGGGCCCCGAGCACGAGGGTGGCGCGGCCAGCCTTGGGCCGCGCGCGTGGTCTGGGCCACGGGCTCTTCTCTGCTCCCCTTTGGCTCCCTCCGTCATCTGGAAAAATAGGAATTTACGTGAAATTCCCTTCCACAGTTGATCTTCCGAAATATTGCGTTCTGACGGTGCTTTTTCCAGCAGAATCCTGGCTCCGGTGCTTGATCCTCCAATGATGATGAAACATGCAAAATAGATGAAATAACATAAGTATTGTGTCCCAATATGAAATATATCAATGAATAACAGCAAATTATGATACAAAATAGTGATGCAAATTGGACGTATCAACTCCCCCCAAGCTTAGACCTCGCTTGTCCCCAAGCGAAACTGAGCTCGATAAACAAGACCACATGTTTATGGAGTGAAGAGTCGATAAATAAAATACGGACAAGAAGCATCATATTCATTCACACAAGACATTCTAGTAAACAACTTCCTCATATAACTCATCTCGAAATAAGTAAAGAAAAATCACAAGTAAAGGTGCATAAGAAATCATAGTTGGTGATGGCAAACTTTGTTCTTGGTCAGAGAACTGCTAACGGATTGTACTTCTAAGCAAAGCTTTCATGTTAGAATTTATAGCTGAGCCTTCATATTTAAGCATAACAATCTCTTCATAATCATTGATAACTTCAAAGTCATATTCATTCAGATAAAATTGGTACTAAAACAAGAAAGTATAAAAGACATGATCAACTGAATCATAGCATAAATGATTGGTTCACAACAACTCAATTGCTTGCTTAGGATAGAGGGAAATAGGTTTACTGACTCAACATAAAAGTAAAAGATAGGCCCTTCGCAGAGGGAAGCAGGGATTAAATCATGTGCTAGAGCTTTTCAAGTTTTGAAATCATATAAAGAGCATAAAAGTAAGATTTTTGAGCGGTGTTTGTTGTTGTCAACGAATGGTAGCGGGTACTCTAACCCCCTTGCCAAACGAACCTTCAAAGAGCGGCTCCCATGAGGGACGGCATCTCTACCACAAGGTAGATCATCCCCCTTCTCTTTTGTTTACACATGTATTTTAGTTTTATTTAGGATGACACTCCCCCAACCTTGGCTTTCTCAATCCATGGCTAACCGAATCCTCGGGTGCCTTCCAACATTCACATACCATGGAGGAGTGTCTATTGCAAAATTAAGTTGCTTACGATGAAGAGCAAAACATGTGAAGAGAATTATTAATGAAGGTTATTAATTGAGGCTGGGAACCTCATTGCCAGCTCTTATTGCAAAGTTATTGGATAAGCGGATGTGCCGCTAGTCCATTGGTGAAAGTCCCAACAAGATTGAAAGATAAAACACCACATACTTCCTCATGAGCTATAAAACATTGACACAAATAAGGAGTAGTATAGTTTGAATAATTTAAAGGTAGCACATGAAGTATTTACTTGGAATGGCAGAAAATACCATGTAGTAGGTAGGTATGGTGGACACAAATGGCATAGGTTTGGTCTAAGGTTATGGATGTATGAGAAGCATTCCCTCTCGATACAGGTCTTTGGCTAGCAAGGTTTGATAGCAAGCATAAAGGTTGAGGGAAACAAACAAATATACATATGATAGAAACAATCATGCATCTTTCTCATAAGCACAAGCAATTTTAACTTAAGAATACTAAGCATAGAGATAATGGAGTAATGTATCTAAGTGTATTTCTCTCTTTTATTAAACATCAAGATGTTGTTGCTATTGACCAATGCTAAGTTTGCCAAAACCAAATAGATTTACTTGATGCTCCCAAAGTGATATCAATACTCATGTCAAGAGTAATCATATAATGGAGATTGCAAACTAAAATAAGGTGTGCAAAAAGTAAATGATAAGACTTCTCATTAATATTCCATAACGATAACTCACACCAACGGATACATAGATAACTAACTAAGAGAGATACTTCCACATTGCATACTATTCTATATGATAACTTCCCTACTCATGATATGACACTACTTAATAGTAAAAGATAAAGGTGGTGGTGATGTGATACCGCGGCACTCCCCAAGCTTGGAACAAACCAAGGGGATGCCAATACCGATGATGAATTACTCCTTCGGTGATGGTGGTGATGAATTCCTGACAAGCTTCTCAATAAGCTCCTGGAGCTCGTCAATCCTGTATATGAGATTGCGAATCATCTCTGAATTGTGCTCGACGCGGTTAAGGAGTCTGTCCGACGGTGAGTCCCAACTCTTGGAGTTATTTCCCCACTCTTCAGCCTCAGGCTCCTTCTCTCCTGCAGTGTCAGAACGGTTTATATCCCAATTACTTGGCAACACTACCTTGGGGGTCCTTTCAGTTTGGCGATCGTAGATTAGATTGCGGTAAGGGTTGTAATGGCTCGGATAAGATGTCCTTGGAGCCAAGTAGTGACGTGGAACCGCTCCTCCGGTGGCGATTCGTGCACTCCTCTTGATGTTGGATGGACTTGATATCACGCCAATACTTGCGACGGTGGCTTGTTGGCGTTCCTGCGGAGCTTCCTCCACTTCTTCATCCTCTCTTACATCTTCTTTCTTCAGCTCCGGGTCTTGAATATTTTCCTTCGAAGGTTCCTTGTCCTTGTTGTTGGAGACCATGGTGCTTCTAGATCAAAACAAATCTGGCAGAAAACAGCTCGAAACAAAACACGACGAGAAAACGATATTACGGACCTCCGGGGTCCGGGGATTATATAGCAAATATTTTTACGACAAAAGGAAGGTTCCGGGCCGAAAGTGGAAACGGGACGCGAGGTGCCGTCACCATAGGTCGGCGCGGCCAGGGTGGGGCCCGCGCCGGCTGTGGTGACGGCCCTCGCGCGTCTTTTCCACTCCGTTTCGATTCCGTAATTTTTCATATTTTCCAAAAACAGCAAAAATAAAGTTCGGAAAGGTACGCGGACTTTTCATTACCGATCTGTTACCTATTCAAAGTCGAGTTCTGGCGGACTGTCAATTTGTCCTTTGATGAAGGCCTCTGGTGTTTCCACTTGAATAATATCAACATCAACATTATAAGAATCGCCCGAGATATAATGCTTGAGTCTTTGTCCATTCACCACTTGTGTGGCATTGCCTTGGAGAGAGCTAATTTTAATTGCTCCTGAACGATACACCTCCTCAACAACATATGGTCCTTCCCACTTCGAGAGTAATTTCCCTGCAAAGAATCTGAGACGAGACCGATACAATAGAACTTGATCTCCAACATTAAATTCTCTTTTAATGATCCTTCTATCATGCCACTTCTTAACTTTTTCTTTAAAGAGTTTAGCATTTTCATAAGCTTCACTTCTCCATTCATCTAGAGAACTTAATTGCAACAACCTCTTATTACCGGCTAATTTAGGATCTTTATTTAATTCTCTAACAGCCCAATAAGCTTTATGCTCTAGTTCTAAAGGTAAATGACAAGCTTTTCCATAAACCATTTTATAAGGTGACATTCCCATAGGATTTTTATAAGCAGTTCTATAAGCCCATAACGCTTCTTTCAATTTGCTAGGCCAATTCTTTCTAGATTTATTAACAGTCTTACCCAAGATAGCTTTAATCTCTCTATTTGATAATTCTACTTGACCGCTAGTTTGAGGGTGATAAGCAGAAGCAATTCTATGATTAATACCATACTTAGCAAGAGTTTTTCTAAAACCTCCATGAATAAAATGAGAACCTCCATCGGTCATAATATATCTAGGTACTCCAAATCTAGGAAATATAATATCTACAAGCATTTTTATAGAGGTCTCACCATCAGCACTTTTTGTAGGTATAGCTTCTACCCATTTAGTAACATAATCAACAGCGACAAGTATATGAGTGTTACCGTCTGAAGAAGGGAAAGGTCCCATGAAGTCGAATCCCCAACAATCGAATGGTTCAATAACAAGAGTATAATTCATAGGCATCTCATTGCGTCTAGAGATATTACCAACTCTTTGACATTCATCACAAGATAAAATAAATTTCCTTGCATCTTTGAAGAGTGTTGGCCAATAAAAACCTGATTGTAGAACCTTTTGCGCGGTTCTATCTCCAGCGTGATGTCCTCCATAAACACTTCCATGACATTTATTCAATATCTCCTGTTGTTCATATTCAGGAACACATCTTCGCATAATACCATCCACTCCTTCTTTATATAAGTGTGGGTCATCCCAAAAATAATGCCTCAAGTCATAAAAGAATTTCCTCCGTTGCTGAGCTGAAAAGGTTGGAGGCAAGTACTTCGAAACAATAAAGTTAGCATAATCTGCATACCAAGGGCTCTCTCGCGAGCTCACCTTTATTACAGCCAATTGTTCATTTGGAAAACTATCATTAACAGGAACAGGATCATAAGCAATATTTTCCAATCTAGACAAATTATCAGCAACAGGATTATCAGCACCTTTCCTATCTATAATATGTAAATCAAATTCTTGCAGAAGTACCCATCTAATAAGCCTTGGCTTAGCATCTTTCTTTGTCATAAGGTATCTAATTGCAGCATGATCAGTATGAATTGTAACTTTCGAATCAACAATATAAGGTCTAAACTTGTCACAAGCAAAGACTACAGCTAACAATTCCTTTTCAGTTGTAGCATAATTTCTTTGAGCAGCATCAAGAGTCTTACTAGCATAATGAATAACATTTAATTTTTTATCTACTCGCTGTCCAAGAACAGCGCCTACAGCAAAATCACTAGCATCACACATAATTTCAAAAGGCAAATTCCAATCAGGAGGTTCAACTACAGGAGCAGTTGTTAAGGCTTTCTTTAAAGTTTCAAAAGCTTCCTTACAATCATCATCAAAAACGAAAGGTACATCTTTTTGAAGAAGATTAGTAAGAGGCTTTGAAATTTTAGAGAAATCTTTAATAAATCTCCTATAAAACCCAGCATGACCAAGAACACTACGAATACCTTTAACATCCCTCGGATAGGGCATCTTCTCAATCGCTTCAACTTTAGCTCTATCAACTTCAATACCTTTCTCGGAAATTTTATGTCCCAATACAATTCCTTCATTAACCATAAAATGGCATTTCTCCCAATTAAGAACAAGGTTAGTTTCTTCACATCTCTGCAAAACTTTATCGAGGTTTCGCAGGCAATTATCAAAAGAATTCCCATAGACAGAAAAATCATCCATGAACACCTCTACAATACTTTCGCAAAAACCATGAAAAATAGCAGACATGCATCTTTGAAAAGTAGCAGGAGCATTACATAAACCAAAAGGCATACGCCGTAAGCATAAGTTCCATAAGGACAAGTAAAAGTGGTTTCTCTTGATCTTTAGCTTTAACAGCAATTTGTGAAAACCCAGAATAACCATCAAGAAAGCAAAAATGAGTATTTTTAGACAACCTCTCTAACATTTGATCAATAAAGGGTAAAGGGTAATGATCTTTCTTAGTAACTTTATTCACTTTTCGAAAATCAATGCACATTCTATAACCTACAACTATTCTTTGAGGAATAAGCTCATCATTATCATTAGGCACATCATTCCTCCTTTCTTAGGAACACAATGAACAGGACTAACCCATCTACTATCAGCAATAGGATATATAATACCAGCTTCAAGGAGTTTTAATACCTCGTTTCTTACCACTTCCTTCATCTTCGGAATTAGACGACGTTGATGTTCAACAACAGGCTTTGCATCTTCTTCCATATTAATAGCATGTTGGCAAATAGAAGGAGAAATCCCTTTCAAATCATCAAGAGTATAGCCAATAGCTCCTCGGTGTTTCTTCAATATTTCCAATAACCTTTCTTCCTCAATCTCTGAAAGCTTAGAACTAATAATAACGGGATATATTTTCTTATCATCAATATGAGCATATTTAAGATTATCAGGTAAAGGCTTTAGATCAAAAACAGGATCTTCCTTCGGTGGCGGTGTTGTACCCAAATCTTCCACCGGTAAATCATGCTTGAGAATAGGTTGGCGACGAAAAATTTCCTCAAGCTCATCTCTTTCTTTCCTAAAAGCTTCACTTTCACTATTCTCCAAATGTTGCTGCAAAGGGTTATTAGGAACAAGAACAATAGATGCACACTGCTCCATTTTAAAATCATTACTAGGCAAGTCAACTTTATAAGGAGTTTTGGTAAATTTAGAAAAGTTAAATTCATAAGGTTCACCAGCAAATCTAGTCAAAATTTTCTCTTTCTTACAATCTATAATAGCTCCACAAGTATTTAGAAAAGGTCTACCAAAAATGATAGGACAATAATCACTAGCAGCAGAACCAAGTACCAAAAAGTCAGCAGGATATTTAATCTTACCACATAGAACTTCCACATCTCGAACAATACCAATTGGAGAAATAGTTTCTCTATTAGCTAGATGAATAACCACATCAATATCTTCAAGTTCACAAGAACCAATTTCGTGCATAATCTCCGTGTAAAGTTCATAAGGAATAGCACTAACACTTGCACCAATATCACATAAACCATAATAGCAATGATCACCAATTCTAACAGATAGCATAGGAACACTAACTTGTTTGGATTTATTAGGATGTGAAACAATATTAGAAGCATCTTCACAGAAAATAATATGACCATCCTCCACATTCTCAGTCACAAGATCTTTAACTATTGCAACAGCAGGTTCAATTTTAATTTGTTCTTCAGGTTCTTTAGGTTTCTTTTCACTTTTATTAACCGCACTAGATATGAGAGTACTCCTTCATTTTAGCGGGGAAAGGAGTTTTTTCAATATAAGCTTCAGGAATAACATTATCAACAGTTTCAATCACTACACATTTGTTTACAGATGAATCAATTTTATCTTTATACGGTTCATGATACTTATCAAAATTCTTCTTAGGCAGTTCATAATGAGAGGCAAAAGCTCTATAAAGATTTGCAACAACTTGGGAATCAAGACCATATGTAGCACTCATATTACGAAATTTATCAGTATCCATAAAAGCTTCAATGCATTTATAATCATAAATTATACCTGATTCTCTATCTTTGTCATTCTCCCATCCTTCAGTATTTTCTTGGATCCGATCAAGAAGGTCCCTTTTAAACTCTTCTTTGTTGCGTGTAAATGATCCAGAACAAGAAGTATCCAACAAGGTCTTGTCTTGAAAAGAAAGTCTTGCATAGAAATTATCAATAATAACATTACCAGGAAGCTCATGAATGGGGCATTTGAGCATTAAAGACTTCAATCTCCCCCAAGCTTGGGCAATACTTTCTCCATCATGAGGCCAGAAATTATATATGCGGTTCCGATCTTTGTGAATTTCACTTGGAGGATAAAATTTGGAATAAAATAAAGGCACAATGTCCTCCCAATCAATAGAATCACCATTCTTCAGCAATTTATACCAATGCGCCGCTTTACCAGACAGCGATATAGTGAATAGTTTCTTCCTAACTTCATTCATAGAAATACCTGCACATTTGAATAAACCGCATAATTCATGCAAAAACGGTAAATGATCACCAGGATGGACAGTTCCATCCCCTTCATAGCGGTTATCCATAACACGTTCAATAATTTTCGTAGGTATTTTATATGGTACTACTTCCTCACCTGGCGCTTCATCCACTACCGTTGCAGTAGTAGTAGATTTCCCAAATAGAAATTGAAGAGAAGATCTCTCCATAATGATTATAGCAGCAGGCAGAAATAAAATCAGCACAAACAGTAAAGGTTTTCCTTACCAATTCCACTTACCAATAGCGCTTCACTCCCCGGCAACGGCGCGAGAAAATAGTCTTGATGACCCACAAGTATAGGGGGTGTATCGTAGTACTTTCGATAAATAAGAGTGTCGAACCCAACGAGGAAGAAGGTGTTGACAAGCGAGTTTCGATGAAGGATTCTTGTAAATGCTCACAGACAAGTATTCGGGGTTTTGATATTGCGAGATAAATAAAGTACAAGTAAATAAAATGCGAGAGAAATAATTGCAGCGAGTGGCCCAATCCTTTTTAGCACAAAGGACAAGCCGGTTTGTTTACTTATAATGACCAAACGTTCTCGAGGACACACGGGGATTTTAGTCTAGTGCTTTCGCTACATACGGCTGATTAATCTTCATTGTTTTGATAAGTGTTGTGTGGGTGAACCTATGCTAATGCACCGCCCTTCCTAGGACTAATACATACTTGTGATTATACCCCTTGCAAGCATCCGCAACTACAAGAAAGTAATTAAGATAAATCTAACCACAGCCTTAAACTCGAGATCCTGCGATCCCTCCTGCATCGATATACTAACGGGGCTTAGGTTTCTGTCACTCCGGCAACCCCGCAATTAGCAACCGAATACAAGATGCTCTCCCCTAGGCCCATAAATGGTGAAGTGTCGTGTAGTCGACGTTCACACGACACCACTAGAAGAATGACACCACAACTTAAATATCATAACATTGAATATTACTCAACCATAATTCACTACTAGCATTTAGACTTCACCCATGTCCTCAAGAACTAAACGAACTACTCACGAGACATCATATGGAATACAATCAGAGGTGATATGATGATGAATAACAATCTGAACATAAACCTTGGTTCAATGGTTTCACTCAATAGCATCTACAACAAGTATAGAATAACACCGGGAGAGTTTCCCCTATCAAACAATCAAGATTTAACCCGAATTGCTACAGCGATGACGAGGTGCAGCGGTGGTGATGGCGGTGTAGATGGTGGAGATGATGATGATGATGATGGAGATGATGTCCCGCTCGATGACGATGGCGATGGCGTCGATTTCCCCCTCCGGGAGGGAATTTCCGGCGGATTCCTGCCCGCCGGAGAGCTCTTTTCTCTCTGGTGTTCCCCGCCAGGCGGCTGTAACCCTTCGTGAGGATCCCTCGTGGCTTAGGTTTTCGGGACGAAGGAGTACGCGAAGAAAAGGAGGCGAAAGGGGCTGTGGGGCCCCCAGACAGTGGCGCGGCCGGCCTTGGGCCGCGCCGCCCGTGGTCTGGGCCATGATGGCTCTTCTCTCTCCCCTTTTGGCTCCCTCCGTCATCGGAAAAATAGGAATTTACGTGAAATTCCCTTCCACAGTTGATCTTCCGAAATATTGCGTTCTGACGGTGCTTTTTCCAGCAGAATCCTGGCTCCGGTGCTTGATCCTCCAATGATGATGAAACATGCAAAATAGATGAAATAACATAAGTATTGTGTCCCAATATGAAATATATCAATGAATAACAGCAAATTATGATACAAAATAGTGATGCAAATTGGACGTATCAATATTCATTACAAACTTAAAGTTCTCACAGCAGAATAATGTTCCATGCTAGCCCAAGGGTAAAAATGTTACAACAATCAAGGAGCCTGAGTCTGGGTCGACAGGCTAGGGCCAACCGATGTTTTTCTCGAGACTAAATCAAGGAGCTGGCGAGCACAAGTACGGGCAGACGCCGTAAAAGTACTTAGATCAATAGATTGCCCATCTTTTCCTTTCGGCAGCTCCTTAGTCATTTCTTCAATGTCAGCCTTAAAGCCGTAACCCATCATAAGTTGGAAGGCAAGTAGGGCGCCATAGGTACGCGAGGTACGCTTGAATACCTCAATGACCTCCTTGGTGTCGATTGCGAAAGCATCGATTAGCTGCCCCAGAGTCTTCTCCTGCGTGGCCTTGGGGAATATCATCGAGTGCATCCGCGCCAGAGCACCCTTTCCTTTGTCAAGGAGCCCCCGGGTGAGTTGGTGAGCGGCGAGAACCGTCGACACACCGTTTGCCGGAGAGTTGCTCGGAACTTTGTCCAAGGCAGTAGCAGGGATGTCGGCAGCTTCTACAAGTAGTCAAAAAGAAATCATTGACGAAGAAGCAGATCCATAAAAAAAATCTACATGGGACGCAGGAACTTACCAAGCAAGGCCAAGGCAGATTGCCGGAGGAGTTCATCTTTTTCTGCCGTCCGAGCTTCCTCCTCCTTCAGCCGCTCCTTCAGCTTCTTTAGCTCTTCTTTCAGGGAGTCGACCTCCTGGCGAGCTATGGCGGCCTTTTTGATGGCACTGTCCAACTTTGAAGAGGAAGACTTGGCCTCCTCCTGCAGCCGAATCTTGTCCGCCTCTAGAGAGGTGAATTGAGAGGCGAAGGCCTCCAAAGAGGATATCACGCCTCGTAGATCCTTAAAAAAAGAAATATTTGACAAGGATCATTAAGCAAAAAAATGTTCTGAAAGGTCCTCGTTAGATTCAGCAAAGACTTACAGAAGGAGGAGCTGCGGCAGCAGCAGGAGCATCTTTCCCTTTGGAAAGGGAGGAGCATCGAGCCGCTTTAAGAGCCGAAGCTTCGGAAGCCGCGGCAGCCGGTGAAACAGCATCAGATTTGGCCCTCTTGGGCGGAGGCTCAATAAAAGTATCATCGCTGCAAGGAAGATTCGATTAATCAAGTTATCCGAAGAATTTGAAAAAATCAAGAAAGTTGAAAATAGTAAGAAGAAAAGCACTTACAAATCAAGGAGGTCATCTTCGTCGGCAAAACCGCCGATTGACCTCTTCATAGGAGAAGCCCTGGTCTCCTCCGCAGCTGCATCAACAAAGGCATTGTGATCAGCGACGTCATTGCGCACTGATCCCTCTGTGTCGCAAGTATCACCGGCTGATGGGGGGAGATTGGCATGGGCAGTTTCAGAATCTATCGGGTCATCAGGCTCGTTGAATGGGCTTGTGTGCTCAACAGTACGAAAGTCAACAGGCTCTGAAGAGCCTCTTCCTTCGGAAGTGTCATTTGGTAAAATATGTAAATCCTCGGAGGCTGCGAAGGTCTGTCGAAGGGAAAAGTAAGTGAGGATAACTGAAATACATGACGGTAGCAGCATACCAAGAATTTAAGGGGAAAATTACCTCTGGTGCTGGATGATCAGCATCGAAAGGAATATATGGAGATATCAGCGGGATCGAATCCTCTTGACTAAAGGAAGTGAGGCGACGGACTTCATCAAGCAGTTCCTTTTCTGATAATTCGGCAGCATTGATTCTAGTTTCATCTTTTGGGCCTGAATACAACCACATCGGGTGGACCCTAGCCATGATTGGTTGGACTCGACGTTTCAGAAACACTGCCGCTACTTCTGTACCGACCATGGTTTGCCCGTCAGCCTCCTTGATCCGAAGGAATCTGGCAAATAATTCATCGGCTGTTGTTTTTTCGTCGGGAGAGAGGACATTTTTCCAAGAATTCTTAGGCTTGGCCTCAAGGACGTCGACAAAGCGAGGGAGCTGGCATTCGGGTGACGGAGAATCCTTGATGTAGAACCACTTCAATCTCCACCCTTGCACGGACTCTCTCATTGGGAAATTGAAATAATTAACATCTGAACGAGCTACGAATCCTACTCCTCCGGTGACAAAAGATCCATTGCTACTGTTGTATCTCTTCACGTAAAAGATCTTCTTCCACAAACCAAAATGGGGCTCAACGCCCAGATATGCTTCGCAGAGGGTAATGAACACAGCAACGTGAAGAATCGAGTTGGGAGTGAGTTGCCACAGTTGGACTTCGTAAGTTCGCAGGAGATAGAGGAGGAATTCGTGAACAGGAAGGGAAAGGCCTCGGTACAAGAACGATAGGAACATCACGGTAAAGCCGGCAGGAGGGTTAGGTCGAGAAATCGCACCTGGAAAGATCACGTTCCCCTCGTCGGAGGAGATCAGTCCCAGGCTTCGGGACCTTTTCTCGTCACGCTTGGTGACGGTCGAGGCTGTCCAATCGCCAGGCTTGGCTGTTGAACTTGGTGGCGCCGGCGGCGCCGGAGCTGGAGGAGGAGCGTTGGGGGCGACCTCCTTCGCAAGAACCGAAGAAGATCTGGCGGCGGCACCGACGCTCGTGGAGCTGGCGGCGGCACTAGGGATTTTCTTCTTCACCATTGCGAGATCTGAACAAATCGGAGAGATAGTGGTGGCGGCGCGAGCTCTAGTCGCGAACACAAGAAGAGCAAGAACGACGAAGAAGACGAATGGAGGAGAATGAAAGGGATCTTTTATCTCTTAAGGAACTTAAGGAAGGCTTCGTATTGTTAAATGGGCCTTTCCCCAGTTAATGATCGCGGAAATCGAGGAGGTGCCTTGTTAACCGTGTAAAGAGGAGCAGGAATCGCTTGAAAACAGGGCTGGCAGGTCATGTCTTATCAGTCAAAATCAGGAGGACAGAAAAACGTCATCAATGACGTCATAGATAATGATTGCATGCGAAGGGATAAGAAAGAATCGGGTGATCAACTTGAGCCTATGCGCGGATTGCAGGCATCCACACTTAGGCTCGGGGGCTACTCCCATCGGGAGCGCTGTCGCGCACCCGATAAAATGAGGACTCGAAGGAAATAATTGACTCAAGTCTGCGCCCAGGCGTAATACGCCCGCGCCCGGACTCGGGGGCTACTCCCATCGGGAGCGCTGGATGCGCACCGAAACTTTTTTCGAATTCCAGGATCATGCCCGGGGACTTGATTCTGTGTAGGGTAACGTTGTTTTGCCATCGGCAGTTAACCAACAAAAGTTGGGCACGTTATTTGGTATCCCTTGCTTAAAGAAAATGTATCGGATGCACTACAAGAGGCTTGCAGGAAAAGTTTCGGCAGAAGAAGATATTCGAGTGGTACAACTTGAGTCTATGCACGGATTGCGAGCATCCGTACCTAGACTCGGGGGCTACTCCCATCGGGAGCGCTGACGCGCACCCGATAGAAGACAGAAGAAATGCAAGAACGGTCAAGGAAAAGGAGTTCGGAAGAAGACATGCTTCAGTCTCTACCCGAACTATGTTCGGCTAGACACTCGGGGGCTACTGACGTGGGCATTACCCTTCGGGTAACCACTATTGCTCTACCCTATACGGCCCAGGTGGAGGCCCATGAAGGTACTCGAAGACAAGATGGGCCACTAGGACGGTGCGGCGAAAGATTACTTGAAGTACAAGACACGGAAAGAGCCGAAGAAGGAAAGATTAGAGATAGATCTATTGTAAACCTACTCGTACTCGATTAAACCTCTCGGGACCTGGCCACCTATATAAAGGCCAGGAGAGGGGCTATCGAGGACACGACCAATCTTAGCGATCTTAGCCAACAGAAGCTTAGAACTAGGTTACCCTAGCGATTAGCTATCTCGACGAGATCACAGCCGAACTATTCGGCACCCCATTGTAACACTGTTTTCATTATAATCAAGAACAGACAAGCAGGACGTAAGGGTTTTACCTCATCGAGGGCCCCGAACCTGGGTAAATCGCTCCCCCCGTTTGTCTGTGCACCGATGTCTCGTATCAGCTTGCAGGATTCCATCAACCCTAAGTCCCTATCGGAGGACATTGTCGAGGAACACCCCCGACAGTACTTGTGCTTCATGATTTCTTGCACCACATTGAGCGCGACACGCTCCAGAGTGTTCACCAGGCTCTCAGAATGCCGATGTAGTGAATGAGCCACGACATAGTTAACTTCCTGTCGCAGGGCTCTGGTACGTTCGTCCGAAGGGAGAGATAGATCTAGTCCCTCTAACGCGCCTTCAGGTTTGAACTTGATGCCGTGCGAACGGGTCTTCTCAAAAGCGCCGATGAGATCGGCTTCCAAGATGGCCTTGAGATCATCATATTTCTTCTTATGCTCAGCAGGCAGATCTTCGTACTTGATCGGTTCTTCCGCCATCTCAGATGTAGATGTTGACGTGTTGTTGCTGCGGAAGATTGTCCCGATGGTCCCACCGGGCGTGCCAGAATGTGTTGCCTGCCAAAACCCACCGGCGAGTAGTGGTTAAGCAACACGAAGAGCCGGGAGGCTTCCAAGACTGCAGGGGGCCCTGGTCCCTCGACGTCGTCCCGCAATGTTCCGGCACACGTCCTAGCGATTGCAAGGGCGTGCCACCTGACCTATACCTGGTCAGGAAGGTGTTGGATTGCTTCGATTAGTTTCCTGCATGGCAGACACGTAAACATTAAATACGAGCCCGATCGGCTCTCAGGTTGCCCTATGGATCGGCTCAAAGAGCCGATCGCCCCATGGTTTGCGTCGGGTTAACGATGACATGGGGCTCCTGCTTGATCAACGCAAAGTTAAACCAATCTACGACAGTTTAGGGTTTTCACCGTATGATCGGAACATCCTACGCGTAGTTGAGCCTAATAGACACGAAAGATAATGGAAAACTAACCCTAAAAGAGGCCTAAAAACCAACATTAAGTTAATTCCCGGAACATCCCTCTTAGGACTAACAAACCATACCTAACGCACTACCGGATCGTTCAACCCGTTTGCAAGGCCTAACCATACAGATATTAAACCAATCCTTGAGGAATCAAGGAGCAACTATAACGGATCGGATCTACTAAACAACGAACAAGCAAGACGCTGCCCTTACACCTGGATAGGTGTAAGGGCAGCTAGATATCGAGGGACAGCATAGCTAAGCAAATATGCATAAGAAAAGCATCTATGCAAGCCCCAAAACATCTACGATAAATAGTGCTACTCGCCATCAACAACGCTTCAGCACGAGCAGCACAAGGTAAACGAATAAACGTGTGCTGCCTACATCGCAAGATGCGATCTAGGCAGCATGATGCTTACGGGAGAAACCCTCGAAAGAAGGGGTGGCGATGCGCCTGATTTGTGTTTGTTGTGAACGTGATTGTCCTCCTTTTCGATAACCCTAGATACATATTTATAGTCCAAGGGACTTTCTATTCGAGCGTGCACCTAACCGTGCACGGGTTAAACTCTATCTTTTAATTCTAAACTAAGATGTGATCTACTATATTACAGATACATGGGCAATTAAGCCCAAACTCTTCGTGCAAGGCCGCTTCAAAGATGCTCCACACGTATATCCTTCAAGCCCATCTTCACTTACGGCCCATCTCCTGATTTGGCCAAAATCTGGTGATAACAGAAGCACACGTCCGTTGGGAACCCCAAGAGGAAGGTATGATGCGTATAGAAGCAAGTTTCCTCAGTATGAAACCAAGGTTATCGAACCAGTAGGAGCCAAGAAGCACGTGAAGGTTGTTGGTGGAGGAGTGTAGTGCGGCGCAACACCAGTGAAACCGGCGCCAACGTGGAACTGCACAACACAATCAAAGTACTTTGTCCCAACGTAACAGTGAGATTGTCAATCTCACCGGCTTGCTGAAAACAAAGGATTAAATGTATCGAGTGGAAGATGGTGTTTGTTTGCAAAGAACAGTAAAAGCGGTAGAATGTATTCATATGTAAAAGAATGGACCGGGGTCCACAGTTCACTAGAGGTGTCTCTCCAATAAGATAACTAACATGATGGGTGAACAAATTACAGGCGAGCAATTGACAAATAAAGATTCAATACATATCAACGATGATTACTATGTGATTTAATCAGGGCATTACGACAAAGTACATAGACCGCTATCCAGCATGCATCTATGCCTAAATAATCCACCTTCAGGTTATCATCCGAACCCCTTCCAGTATTAAGTTGCGAACAAGAGATAATTGCATTAAGTATGGTGCGTAATGTAATCAACACAAATATCCTTAGACAAAGCATCAATGTTTTATCCCTAGTAGCAACAGCACATCCACAACCTTAGAACTTTCTGTCACTGTCCCAGATTTAATGGAGGCATGAACCCACTATCGAGCATAATTACTCCCTCTTGGAGTTACAAGTATCAACTTGGCCAGAGCCTCTACTAGCAACGGAGAGCATGCAAGAACATAAACAACACATATATGATAGATTGATGATCAAGTTAACATAATATTCTATATTCATCGGATCTCGCCAAACACAACATGTAGCATTACAAATAGATGATCTTGATCATGTTAGGCAGCTCACAAGATCTAATACAATGAAAGCACAAGCGGAGAAGACAACCATCTAGCTACTGCTATGGACCCATAGTCCAAGGATGAACTACTCACGCATCAATCCGGAGGCGGGCATGATGATGTAGAGCCCCTCCGGTGATGATTCCCTCTCCGGCAGGGTGCCGGAGGCGATCTCCTGAATCCCCGAGATGGGATTCGCGACGGCGTCTCTGGAAGGTTTTCCGTATCGTGGCTCTCGGTGGGGTCGCGACGGAGGATTTAAGTAGGCGGAAGGGTAGGTCAAAGGGCGTCACTAGGGGCCGGACAACGGGCCGCGCGGCCGGGGCTGGGCCGCGCCGCCCTGGTGTCCGGCCACCTCGTGGCCCCACCGTCTCTCCCTCGGTCTTGGAAGCTTCATGTAAAAATAGGCCCCGGGCGTTGATTTCGTCCAATTCCGAGAATATTTCCTTACTAGGATTTCTGAACCAAAAACAGAGAAAACAGGAACTGACACTTCGGCATCTTGTTAATAGGTTAGTGCCGGAAAATGTATAATAATGTTGTAAAGTATGTATAAAACATTCAAGTATTGTAATAAAAGTAGCATGGAACATAAGAAATTATAGATACGTTTGAGACGTATCAAGCATCCCCAAGCTTAGTTCCTACTCGTCCTCGAGTAGGTAAACGATAACACAAATAATTTCTGAAGTGACATGCTACCAACATAATCTTGATCAACATTATTATAAAGCATATGAGATGAATGGAGTGATCTGAACAAAAAATTGCTAACAAAGATAATGACTAAGCAAATGAATCATATAGCAAAACTTTTCATGAATAGTACTTTCAAACAAGTATCAATAAGACTTGCATAAGAGCTAACTCATAAGCAATAAATTCAAAGTAGAATGCATTGAAGCAACACAAAGGATGATTAAGTTTCAGCGATTGCTTTCAACTTGTAACATGTACATCTCATGGATATTTGTCAACATAGAGTAATATAACAAGTGCAATAAGTAAACATGTAAGAATCAATGCACACAGTTAACACAAGTGTTTGCTTCTAAGATAGAAAGAAGTGGGTAAACTGACTCAACAATAAAGTAAAAGATTGGCCCTTCGCAGAGGAAGCATGGATTACTATTTTTGTGCTAGAGCTTTTGTTTTGAAAACATAGAAACAATTTTGTCAATGGTAGTAATAATTTATATGTGCTATGCATAATACTTCCTACAAATTGCATGTCTCATGCATAGAGTACTAATAGTGCTCGCACCTTGTCCTACTTAGCTCGGAAACATGGATTCTCATCGCATAACATATGCTTCAACCAAGTGTCACAAAGGGGTACCTCTATGCCGCCTGTACAAGTGTCTAAGGAGAAAGCACGCATTGGATTTCTCGCTTTTGATTATTCTCAACTTAGACATCCATACCGGGACAACATAGACAACAGATAATGGACTCCTCTTTTAATGCTTAAGCATTCAACAACAGTTAATATTCTCATAAGAGATTGAGGTTGTATGTCCAACTGAAACTTCCACCATGATACATGGCTTTAGTTAGCGGCCCAATGTTCTTCTCTAACATATGCATACTCAAACCATTTGATCATGAAGTCCACTTACTTTGGACAAGACGAACATGCATAGCATCTCACATGATATCCAACAAAGGTAAAGTTGATGGCGTCCCCAAACATGGTTACCGCTCAACAAGCAACTTATAAGAATTAAGACACATAACTACATATTCATCACCACAATAGTTTTTAAGCTATTTGTCCCATGAGCTATATATTGTAAAGGTAGAGGAATGAAATTTTAAAGGTAGCACTCAAGTAATTTACTTTGGAATGGCAGAAAAATACCACATAGTAGGTAGATATGGTGGACACAAATGGCATGGAGTTTGGCTCAAGGTGTTTGGATGCACGAGAAGAATTTCCTCAGTACAAGGTTTGGGCTAGCAAGGTTGTTTGAAGCAAACACAAGTATGAACAGGTACAACAAAACTCACACAAGAACATATTGCAAGTATTATAAGGCTCTACACTGTCTTCCTTGTTGTTCAAACACTTTACCCAAAAATATCTAGACTTAGAGAGAACAATCATGCAAACCAAATTAAACAAGCTCTACAGTAGTTCTTCATTAATAGATTAAACTACATGATGCAAGAGCTTAAACATGATCTAATAAGAGCTCAAACAATTGCCAAATTTACCAAACCATATGCAGCACTTTCCAATTCCAACCAAATAGCAATCTAACGAAGCAATTAGCTTTCGCCATGGACATTAAAGCACAATTAAGAACATAAGTGTTCCATAAGAAAAAGCGGAGTGTAATATCTCCAATATAAGAATGGCGGGATCCAACTTTATTCAAAACAAAACAAAAGTAAAAACAAACCGACGCTCCAAGTAAAGAACATAAGAATGTGACAGAATAAAAATATAGTTTCACTAGAAGTGACCTGATAATGTTGTCGATGAAGAAGGGGATGCCTTGGGCATCCCCAAGCTTAGATGCTTGAGTCTTCTTAAAATATGCAGGGATGAACCACCGGGCATCCCCAAGCTTAGACCTTTCACTCTTCTTGATCATAGTATATCATCCTCTTCTCTTGACCCTTGAAAACTTCCTTCACACAAACTTCAAGCAAACTCATTAGAGGGTTAGTGCATAACCACAAATTCACATATTCAGAGGTGACACAATCATTCTTAAAACTTCTGGACATTGCACAAAGCTTCTGAAAGTTAATGGAACAAAGAAACTCATTCAACATAGCAAAAACGGCAATGCGAAATAAAAGGCAGAATCTGTCAAAAACAGAACAGTCCGTAAAGATGCATCTGGACGGGGCACTTAACTTGCTCAAATGAAAAAACTCAAAACTAATGAAAGTTGCGTACATATCTGAGGATCATGATTGTAAATTTGCAGATTTTTTTGATTTTTTTACAGAGACTTATGCCAGAATTCGTGACAGACAGCAACGCTGTTTCTGCGCAGCGATCCAAATATAGCATCAACTTTAGCATAAAAACTTTACTTGGCACAAAAACATGATAATGAGAGGTTGCTACAGTAGTAAACAACTTCCAAGACTCAATAATACAGTAAATAAAATAAAACATGGTTATCTCCCAAGAAGTGCTTTTCTTTAACGCCTTTCAGCTAGGCGCAGAAAGTGCAAATCAAGTAACATCAAGAGAAGAAGCATCAACATCATAGCTTGTTCTAATAATAGAATCAAAAGGCAACTTCATTCTCTTTCTAGGGAAGTGTTCCATACCTTTCTTGAGAGGGAATTGATATTTAATATTACCTTCTCTCATATCAATAACAGCACCAACTGTTCGAAGAAAAGGTCTTCCCAACACAATAGGACAAGATGCATTGCATTCGATATCCAAGACAACAAAGTCAACGGGGACAAGGTTATTGTTAACCGTAATACGCACATTATCAATCCTCCTCAAAGGTTTCTTTTTAACATTATCAGCAAGATTAACATCCAAATAACAATTCTTCAATGGTGGCAAGTCAAGCATATCATAAATCTTTTTAGGCATAACAGAAATACTTGCACCAAGATCACATAAAGCATTACATTCAAAGTCATTGAATTTCATTTTAATGATGGGCTCCCAACCATCTTCTAACTTCCTAGAAATAGAAGCTTCAAGTTTTAGTTTCTCTTCCCTAGCTTTAATGAGAGCATTTGTAATATGTTTTGTAAAGGCTAAATTTATAGCACTAGCGTTGGGACTTCTAGCAAGTTTTTGTAAGAACTTTATAACTTCAGTAATATGACAATCATCAAAATCTAAACCATTATGTTCTACAGCAATGGAATCATTGTCACCAATATTTTGAAAAATTTCAGCAGTTTTATCACAAACAGAAGCAGTTTCAGGCAATTTTGTACGCTTTGCACTAGGAGTAGAAACATTGCCAACACCAATTATTTTACCATTGATAGTAGGAGGTGTAGCAACATGTGAACAATCAACATTACTAGTGGTGGTAATAGTCCATACTTTAGCTACATTATTTTCTTTAGCAAGTTTTTCTTTTTCTTCTCTATCCCACCTAGCATGCAATTCAACCAACAATCTAATATTATCATTAATTCTAACTTGGATGGCATTTGTTTTAGCAAACCTAGCATCTTCAAATTTCTCAGGCATGACTTTTAATTTTAAAAGATCAACATCAAGAGCAAGACTATCAACCTTAGAAGCAAGAATATCAATTTTATCAAGCTTTTCTTCAACAGTTTTATTGAAAGCAGTTTGTGTACTAATAAATTCTTTAAGCATGACTTCAAGACCAGAGGGTACACTCTTATTATTATTGTAAGAATTACCATAAGAATTACCATAACCATTACCATTATTAGAAGGATATGGCCTAAAGTTGTTGTTACCATAATTATTCCTATAAGCATTGTTGTTGAAATTATTACTTTTAATGAAACATTTTCTTCTTGAGCAACCAATGAAGCTAAAGGAACATTATTAGGATCAATATGAGATCTACCATTTGCAAGCATATATCACCCAAAGAAGAGGTTTCTTCAACAGAATTTACCTTCTTACCTTGAGGTTCAGAGTAATTGATCATCATATCATCAAGTAATTTAGTTGCGGCGCCCAAGGTGATGGACATAAAGGTACCTCCAGCAGCTGAATCCAATAGGTTTCTCGAGGAAAAATTCAATCCTGCATAAAAGGTTTGGATGATCATCCAAGTAGTCAGTCCATGGGTTGGGCAATTCTTTACCAAAGATTTCATTCTCTCCCATGCTTGAGCAACATGTTCATTATCAAATTGTTTAAAGTTCATAATGCTACTTCTCAAAGATATAATCTTAGCAGGAGGATAATATTTACTAATAAAAGCATCTTTACACTTAGTCCATGAATCAATACTATTTTTAGGCAAAGATAGCAACCAATCTTTAGCTCTTCCTCTTAATGAGAAAGGAAACAATTTCAGTTTTATAATATCACCATGTATATCCTTATACTTTTGCATTTCACAAAGTTCAACAAAATTATTAAGATGGCAGCACATCATCAGTACTAACACCAGAAAATTGCTCTCTCATAACAAGATTCAGTAAAGCAGGTTTAATTTCATAGAATTCTGCTGTAGTAGCAGGTGGAGCAATAGGAGTACATATAAAATCATTATTATTTGTGCTAGTGAAGTCACACAACTTAGTATTTTCAGGAGTACCCATTATAACAGTAATAAAGTAAACTAGGCAAATAAAGTAAAGACAAGTAACTAATTTTTTTGTGTTTTTGATATAGAGAACAAGACAGTAAATAAAGTAAAGCTAGCAACTAATTTTTTTGTGTTTTGTTTAAGTGCAGCAAACAAAGTAGTAAATAAAATAAAGCAAGAAAAACAAAGTAAAGAGATTGGAAGTGGAGACTCCCCTTGCGGCGTGTCTTGATGTCCCGGCAACGGCGCCAGAAATTTATGCTTGATACGCGTGAAGCACACGTCCGTTGGGAACCCCAAGAGGAAGGTATGATGCGTATAGAAGCAAGTTTCCCTCAGTATGAAACCAAGGTTATCGAACCAGTAGGAGCCAAGAAGCACGTGAAGGTTGTTGGTGGAGGAGTGTAGTGCGGCGCAACACCAGTGAAACCGGCGCCAACGTGGAACCTGCACAACACAATCAAAGTACTTTGTCCCAACGTAACAGTGAGGTTTTCAATCTCACCGGCTTGCTGAAAACAAAGGATTAAACGTATTGAGTGGAAGATGGTGTTTGTTTGCAAAGAACAGTAAAAGCGGTAGAATGTATTTAGATGTAAAAGAATGGACCGGGGTCCACATTTCACTAGAGGTGTCTCTCCAATAAGATAACTAACATGCTGGGTGAACAAATTACAGGCGAGAAATTGACAAATAAAGATTCAATACATATCAACGATGATTACTATGTGATTTAATCAGGGCATTACGACAAAGTACATAGACCGCTATCCGGCATGCATCTATGCCTAAATAATCCACCTTCAGGTTATCATCCGAACCCCTTCCAGTATTAAGTTGCGAACAACAGATAATTGCATTAAGTATGGTGCGTAATGTAATCAACACAAATATCCTTAGACAAAGCATCAATGTTTTATACCTAGTAGCAACAGCACATCCACAACCTTAGAACTTTTCTCACTGTCCCAGATTTAATGGAGGCATGAACCCACTATCGAGCATAATTACTCCCTCTTGGAGTTACAAGTATCAACTTGGCAGAGCCTCTACTAGCAACGGAGAGCATGCAAGAACATAAACAACACATATATGATAGATTGATAATCAACTTAACATAATATTCTATATTCATCGGATCTCGCCAAACACAACATGTAGCATTACAAATAGATGATCTTGATCATGTTAGGCAGCTCACAAGATCTAATACAATGAAAGCACAAGCGGAGAAGACAACCATCTAGCTACGCTATGGACCCATAGTCCAAGGATGAACTACTCACGCATCAATCCGGAGGCGGGCATGATGATATAGAGCCCTCCGGTGATGATTCCCTCTCCGGCGGGGTGCGGAGGCGATCTCTGAATCCCGAGATGGGGTTCGCGACGGCGGCGTCTCGGAAGGTTTTCCGTATCGTGGCTCTCGGTACGGGGTTTCGTGAGGGAGGCTTTAAGTAGGCGAAGGGTAGGTCAAAGGCGTCACGAGGGCCCGGACAACGGGCCGCGCGGCCGGGCTGGCCGCGCCGCCCCTGGTGTCGGCCACCTCGTGGCCCCCTTCGTCTCCCTCTGTCTTCAGAAAGCCGTGTAAAAATAGGCCCTGGGCGTTGATTTCGTCAATTCCGAGAATATTTCCTTACTAGGATTTTGAAACCAAAAGCAGAAAACAGCAACTGGCACTTCGGCATCTTGTTAATAGGTTAGTGCCGGAAAATGTATAATAATGCTGTAAAGTATGTATAAAACATTCAAGTATTGTAATAAAAGTAGCATGGAACATAAGAAATTATAGATACGTTTGAGACGTATCAGAAGGCACCACCATATATAGGATAGTTGCAGGACGTAGGACTTAGCACATCGAGGCCTCAACTTGGGTAAAACACATGTGTCTCCGTGTGATTGTGATCTCGGTTCCCCGTGGAACCAAAAAGGGAGTCTCATTCCCGATGTCGGAATCCACGACACGACATCTAGCGTGCAAGGTGGGGGCGCAAGCAAGGCGAGTCTCTCGGATGCCTTCGTCAAGAATCGGCAATGGACTGGCTTCAACAGTCTGGTGGATTCTGATCGGGACATGGCTCTTCAGCCTATGCTTGATCAAGCTATGCCTCATAAGACAATTCAGCAGTCAATGCCTCATCATCATATGCACTATTATCATCCACTGCCCCATCAACCTATGATTGTAGGAATGTCATTGACAGAGGCAAAACCTCAGGCAAGAGGCAGCAGACTTAAAGATGTCATCATCGTTGCTCTCTTGCTGGTGATCGTCAAGTTCATAGTGTACTAGTAGGTAGTGTGCATGATCAGATGTAGCTATGTGGCAAGACATGTTGGCAACCTCATGAAAACGTTATGCAAAGTGACCATAACGACCCTCATGTGGGTAACCAAACATTTTCGTTTTGCACTACAAGGGTCAAAATGAAGATGCACATGCAACCAACAAAGTGGGGAAAGTTTCCCAACTATACCTGGCCATGGGCAGCCCGGCCCGGCTCGGCCCAGCCCAAAATTCCCGGGCCAAGCCAGCGAAAGACTTATTCGAAGAAAGCTTTAAGAGAGTTTGTTGTCCCATGCCTTTCTGATGGTGAACCTCCTACTGCTTCTTCCAATTCTGAAACAGGGATCGGCCTGTTGACTTTGCCCTTCCTTTAGACAAAGAGCCCCCAGTTCCCAACTCGACCATGCCTCTGGGTTGGGCCTGGGATTGATTTTTTGGCCCGATAGCTAGGCTGGGCCGGGCCTGGCCTTGATTTTATGCGATTTAGTGAAGCGGCCCGGCCCGAGATCGTACCCGAGTCCCGCTGGGCTTTTTCTCTGATGGGCTAGGATTGAGCCTATTTTTCCGGCCCGACGGTCAGGTTGGGCCGGGCCTGGCCTAGGCCAAGATTTTTCGCGTCGGGCTTTGGTCGGCCGGCCCGAGAAATGCTCAGGTATATTCCCAACTCATGCGAGCAAAACACTTGCATGCCACCAAATGGGCTACATAACTTGGTTGAGTGTCTGTTTCTACCGGGCAGTGCCCACTCCAGTATTGTCCAACTAGGCCAAAAAACTGTTGCACCCTAACAAATGCGTCCGCCGTTTCCAGCCAGGTAAGCGCCTGCTTCTGCTCCACATCACCGTCTTGGCCTGTACCCGGTTGTTGATGGTAGGGGTGACGCTGAGGCGTGCTGGAGGCAGAAGCGCACACCTCCGACGTTTGGAGACTGTCGGCGCAACCTCCCCACGTGGATGAGGAACGCGTCAACCAGACGGAATTTTACCAGTAAATATACTGAATCGTCTTGTGCCAAAAGAACTTATTATGTAATTTAGTGGGAGAACAAAATTTTCATTTAGAGGCGGAAATCCACATTTGAACATGGGAGCATATGCTCCTGCTACACAGGAAAAACTTTTAAAAATGTCAAAAAACTATAAACAAAAATTTGGTGCGTATATGTCGATATTATATGTGTGCGTGCCAAGTTTGCGGAAAACCTACATTTTATATGTCCTTTGTAAAAAAAGATAAAAATATGTCTCGTGAAAAGTCTTTTTTAAGCACCAAATTTTATCTATTTTGCACACGACACACAAAGTGTCGGTTTTCTACGAAACAACTTTCTAAGCACATACGATGTCGAGATGTATATGTATTTTTTTTGTTTGGAATATTTTAAGCATATTTTATCTTTTTAAAAAAATTGTTACTCCCTCGAATTCTGAAAAGTGTCGGACTGATCATTTTGCATAAAGCCCCTTGTATTTTAGTTCGTCTCAACCTGCGCTCCAGTTGGCTCTCACATGCATGCGTGTGGGAAAAGCATTTTAATTCTCTCGTATTGTAATAATTGTTCTGGATTTGTAAGGTTTTAATTGTAAGTTGAATTTGTATTAGGCTTCCGACATTTTTTTTTGGATCAGAAGGAGTATCATACTATCTAGAAGATAATCCTACCCAAGTTTTCTCCCTGTTTTGTGTTTTCTTTGGTCAGTGAGATCGGGGCGCCACGCATGCAGTGCCTAGCGTGGGCTTGATCCCTATCGTGTCAGTATCTCACAAGGTCACCGCTTATGGACGTTTCTGGCGATGGTCACGTCCTCCGATTTCTCAGCTAGCCTCATTCTCTCCCTCTTTTCACCTGTGCTCCCAGTCGACTACCCCGTCCTGGCGTGGCCGCGGCCTCCGAGGGTTTCCCGGCCGACCGCCGCGAGCTGCGGTGGCACCTGCCCTGCCGCCCTTTTGGATGCCAACCTGGTCCCTGCACGTGAGCATGTCCCAGTCGCACGCGGGCGGCTCTTTCTCTGTTTGTCTGTCTCTAACCTGTTCACTCTGACGAGGACGGCGCTGCGGCTGACGAGGCAAAGAGGGAGAGTCATGGAGAGGGGGTGGCCAAGCACAAGATCTCCGAGGTGCTTGGCCTGAACAAGCTCGGAGGACGCAAGCAGTACGCCGGTGATGTCGACGAGGAAGAGGCTGCACTCAAGGGTGGCCACGCCGTCATGTTCGGGCGCGAGACCGCCCAGCACACCGCCTCCGGTGCGCTCACGCTCACGCTCACGTCGCGGTATTTCTTTTTCGTTTGCCGAGCCTTAGTATGCTAACCCTCGCCGTTTGATCAGTCATGTGGACTGTAGGGACGGCAAGGCAGACGACCAGTAAGGCCGGGGACGGCAAGGAGGCGGCAGAGCAGGGAAGGGTGAACGGAGGCGGGCGGAGCAATACAAGCACACGTCCAAGGAGTACTAGGCATTGGATTTCAGGTGCTGGTAGCGTGAATCTTTTTATGTCAGTACATGTAGGCATGTGATTTTTGCGCATGTTTCTGCACTCTTAATTGTCTGCCATGACTGTATTGGAGGTTCATCCTTTGCTAAAAATTGAATTCAGAACTTCCATCACACACTGGCGTAGTGCTGCGGCTGTGAACTTTTAGCTGTCCAGACTTCAGATACATGTTCTCCACTCAAGTGAATATATTTAAAATTCGAGGGTTCCTAGAGATTCATGGTAGAGTATTCTTTATAGGCAAACATAGAAGATTGGCCTGTTGCATTTTCCTTTGTATTGTGTGCCTACTACTTCCATACGTACAATGTTTTCGTTCTCAGTCCTCAGAAACCAATTTGTGGCTTCCTGAAGGTCGTGTTCAGAGGGCGAGGCCATGTCACCGAGGAGGAGCCCGACATCACAAACTAGATGTACGGGTCGAGGATGAGCATATTGATTTCAGGTTGATATGCTTTATAACTTTTTTGTGCACTGAAGGGCATCTAAAATTATCAGAGAAGACAAGAGTTTGTCCTGTATTTGGTGAACTGCCCTTTGGCGTAACAACTCAGAACCAATTAATTCCCAAAAAACTGATCTAACCATGGATTGATTGTGCAATGTAAGGTACCTTTATTTTCCGCAGCATCCTTTTGGATTATTTATATTTTATCATCTCAGTTCAATGCTTAGTGCGTACACCTATACTTTTTATTGCATTTTATTTGATGCTTTAAATTCAAATAAGATCAAAATATCAATGTTACAGTGTCGTCTAGGGTTTATCTTCCTTTCCCTAGTATAGGTTCTTGCAGTTGGTCACTATGATGTTGTCTTTGTTATATTTTATACAGTTCGATGAAATAAGCAGGGGTGCTAAAATGTTTGTCCTGATCAAATGCTTGCATTATTGATCAAATGTGGAAACAAAGCTATTGGGCCATAGGACGACATAGCATTGGTCATACCACCTTCATGTGTTAGTGTTCGCACAATACTATACATGACCAAAACGGTCGTGTTCTGTATCTTCTTCTTTGGGTTTCTGTTTTATTTTTCATTTTGCATGATACTGATGCAATTTCTTATTTTGTGATAGTAGAAGTCTATATGACCAAACAACAACTCTACCACTAGTTTCCATATGATCAAAAAGATATCTAGGAGACATGGAGCAATCCAAAGAATTAGATAGATCGAAGATATCAAAAATATTTCTTGGTCGGCCTTCAGGAAAGGCGAAAGAGCCAACAGAGGATTTTACTAGCAATTTGGTATGTCAATCTACTAATTTTTATACTACATGTTACCCAAATTACACCGTAGATATACAAATTATTTTTCGTCTTATAGGCTATGGATCCCACCAAATTCGAAAACCACGCTGAAGCGCATCTGGCAAGAGACCAATAGAACAACAGTCCAATGGTAGAGCCATATGTAGATGTTATTGATGGGGAAAAGAAAACAAAAGCTGCACCGTCATCTATCCCTCTACACAGTATGATTCAATGGTAGAGCCATATGTAGATGTTATTGATGGGAAAAAGAAAACAAAAACTACAGCGTCATCTATCCCTCTACACGCTAGATATCGACCAAGAAACAAGCCTGCAAAGATATATTTTGCTGATAAATATGTTGTTCCGAGAATATTCTATAAGCTACATTTTATAATATTATTGTTTTCTTCTTGTAATTATATGAGTCTATATATGCGTCAAGATCTGCCTTAGTTTGTCAAACTGTAAGCCAGCTTGGGTTCAGTGTTAAATAAATAGAAACTAAACATGTGTCAAGAAATGACAATATAGACCTAATGGATATAGACTTAACGTCAGATCATAAATAATCGGTTATTGTATTTTGGAATCATTTAAGCATACATAAGAAGCAGCATAGGAAGATGCACTGCAACATTGTTTATCTTTGAAGTATCAGGTTGCAATTAGCGACATATATACTTGGCAGACTTGTCGCAGTGAGGAGTGTGGAATTGCTTGATCTAGCCAGTTCAACCAAAAGACCGATCTGATGGAGGAGGGCTAGACAATTATATTCAACACCTCCCCTCACGTCTAAGCCGGTGGGCCTTTTTTTTGGTCTCGCACGGGCCTTAGACGTGTATCCTTTGATTTTTTTTTTTAGGGAGGCCGCAAATATTTATTTTAAATACTGCGTTGGCTAGGATTTGAACCCAGGACCTTGTAGGTCTGATACCATGTGGAATTGCTTGATCTAGCCAGTTCAACCAAAAGACCGATCTGATGGAGGAGGGCTAGACAATTATATTCAACAAGGAGCATTTCAAGTGTGGTGTAGTGAAAAAAGAGTTGCTCTCAAGGAAAGAACAATATCAAAAACTATTATGTCGCATAAAACAACTTGCTATGAAACATATGATATTCTTTCATGTGAATAGAAGATCATCAAAATTAGTATATGGATCAGATTTTATATAAGGTTCTGATACCTCCAATCATCTTTTATAAGGTTCTGATACCTCCAGTGACAAAGTCTAGATCGATTAGCCCTTGCACTTCAGAGGTGTTATCACCCTTACAAAATTATCCTGATGATTCATATACCAATTTTTATTATCTTCTATTCACACATGAAGAATGTCATATGCTAAAGCTATTCTTATGCAACATAGTAGGTTCTTATATTGGGAGGTGGCAATTTGGCTCATAGGAGCAAATGCTTTCATTATATAAAATAATTTAAAAACAATTTTAAAAAAGTTAAAAAATTCTGATATAAATTTGTTGGTGTACATCTTGACATTCTATGTTAGTGCACAAATTTTTGTGGAGAAACAACATTTTGTAAGGCGTGTACAAAAAAGGCAAAAAAATATCCTGTACGTAGTAGTGTTATAGCATCAAAACTTGTCTTTTTTACAGGAGCCACAATTATTTTTAGTTTTTTTTGAAAACTTGTGTACCAACATAAAATGTCTAGATGTACATGTAAAAATTTAGTTTAGAATTTTTTGACACTTTGAAATGTGGATTCACATAATGGGAGCATATGCTCCTATGAGCCAAAGTGCATTTCCCCTTATATTGTTCTTTTCTTGACAGCAACTTTTATTTCATCGCACCACAGTTCAATATGCTCCTCATTGATGCAAGATTAGAGAGTACTTTTTTATTGTTAAGTGTCCACTAGGCTACCGTTGCAACCTGATACTAAAACAATGTTGCTTGTGATGTATTCTTCTCTGCAGCGGAAATGCAGCGGAAATTCAATTCGGTCCACTTGATCTCTAGTGGATCCATGAAATATAGTATTGGTCCTTTCTGATCTAGCGTTAAGTCTATATCCACTAGATCTCTATAGTTATTTCTTGACACGCTCATCTTTTGTTTATTTGACACTAACCCGAGCTAGCTTGCGGGGTTTGATAAAGTAAGGCAGATCTTGGCACATATATAGACTCCTATAATTACAAAAAGAAAGTAATAATGTCATATACAATGCAGTTTGTAGGAAATTCTCGAAACAACAAATTTTTCAGCAAAAATACCTAGCCTGGTTGATATCTAGTGTGTGGAGAGGTACATGACGACGCAGTTTTTGTCTTCTTTTTCTCATCAATAATATATGCATATGGATTTACCATTGGATCATACTCTTGTTCTACTGATTTCTTGCCAGATAATGCTTCAGTGTGGTTCTTTAATTTGGTGAGATCCATATCTTATAAGACCAAAAATAATTAAGATATTTAGATAACATGTATTAAAAGAAAAAAAAAGGTGAACATATCACATTGCTAGTGAAATTCTCTGAATCCCGACCAAAAAATATTTTAGATATTCTTGATCTACCTAATTCTTTGGCTTGCTCTATGTTCTGATTGTATGGAAGCTAGTGGTAGAGTTATGTGAAGGAGGCATAGAGAGGGTGCGGCCGTCTGAAGGGGCCTCGATATTCTGGGCTGGCTCTGACCCACGGCCACCAAGGGCCCACGGTTAAAGGGCGCCCAGGATTTCATCCTCCCACAGCCGTATGTTGGGCAATTTGTTTTGGCAGTACGACACAAGCCCAGCAAAGTGGAATGCATGGACGCACGGTTGAAACGCTAGCCACGATTGAATTGGTCTGTTCCTCTTCTACTCCTGATCGTGATCTCCGGCTCCGTCTACACGATTATACTCCTGGGACTCATGCCCTCGTACCCTCGCCTGCTCACTCCACCTCCGCTCGGCTGCTCCTCACGACTCACGGGCCATCACGCGGATGATCATCTGTGCCCTATGGTAAGTTTATTGATCTAATTCATCGTCTAATATGTGTCTAATCCATGATTAAACCACCCGATTTCTCATCTCTTTAGCTAGCATGCTAGATTAGGGGTTCTTTGAGAACGGTTTGATCAAACATTAGAAGACATAAAACTAATTTAGCATTAGTCTAAGTTTTCTGAGTTGGCCTCATTGGAAAACTGTTGGTTGAAAAGAATTTTAATGGTTAAAAGAGTTGTAACCCATGTATATTGATCAACGTTGTCGTATAAGTGTGGGCATACGCATGGGAAATATAATACGTGAATATTTGTAAACACAAGTATGTGTGTATGCACAAAAATGAAATACAAGATTTATAATGACGATTTTTCATTGTTGGTGTGGCACTAGCATTGTTAAATTGCTTATTTGTCAAATTAGTACATATACAAGAAAAATCATGCTTCTTGAGCAGGCATTGCAGATGACACATCCAAATACTGTAAGATTGCATTGGCTAGTTTGCATACATGGGGCATGAGTTTTAGTCCGAACCTTAAACCCTAAATTCGGCTTGTTTTATGGTACCTTCTACTGCCATCTTAGAGGGGCAAGTAGAAAAACATCCGACGGCTGAAATTGTGTTACGTAAATTAGGCCCATCCGGCCCACTACGCCATATTTTCAGTAGACACCAAAAGAAAACAAAAACAAAAAAATCACAATCCATCCATCCGAGAACTCCCCACCGGCCGACACCAGGAGTCGCCAATGCCGGCAGCCGCTGTGTCGACGCCGCTGCCTCCTCCACCTCCCAGACTTCGCCGCCGCCTCCAAATTCTTATACATGCTATGTTGTTCTATTTTAACTACTGGGATGACTAAAGTTTACAAGTGTAACAGTTGGTGTGCCATTCTATTTCTGTTTAGGTGCAAATGATGTTAGCATAGCATCAGTGTATGACATACTTGGTGAGGAAGACCTCTCAATTTCATCAGGTAATTAACTTGGTGAGGAACTCGTTGGGTGACTTGTAGCTAGTTTGGTTTCTTATCTTCATTGCCCTTTTGTGATGCAGATAATAGTTGATAAGGTGCAGAACTGATGTCATGAACATTCCCAGTGATGGAGCTACAGGGTTCTAGTTAAATTTTATTGAATTGTCTTCAAGGCCCGAGTTGTGCATGGAAAAGTTGATGTCAAATCTGCGTTTTGATACTTGTCTGTCATGTGCATGGGCTATTGTTGATGTGTAATCTGTCATTTTAAAACTTGTCTGTCATGCACATGTTGGATTGGTGATGCCAAGTCTGTCACTTTGAAAGTTGACTTGAAACTTGTCCTTCATTTTGAATATGCCTGTGAATTCTTAACTTTTTTAGCAAAGGTCATGGTGGATTTTCTTTTGCAATTAGCGTCCCAGTTTCAAATCAAGCTTTCCAAATAATTGCCATCATTACATAATGTTGAAAATGGTTCGACCCTAAATAACCAACGGTTGACCATTTAAACCTTTTTGACAAAATGGTTAACCATTTAAACCTTTTTCACAAAATGGTTAAATAGGTTCGTATCCAAAACATGAATGGTTAACCAAATCCCATCTGTATGTGTAAGTAAAGATTATTTGTATTTTTCAGTGAATTATTTCTAACAAAAGATGATTATAATGTTTTCATTGCATCGAGATGTATTCATGCAAGTGTAAGTAAAGATTATTTGTATTTTTCAGTGAATTATTTCTAACAAAAGATGATTATAATGTTTTCATTGCATCGAGATGTATTCATGCAAGTAATCAGTCCGTAATGTACTTTGTAATATGGCAACATATCTCTGGTAAAATAATCGATGGTGCAGATAATAGTTTTGTTGGTTCTTATGACGGAGACTTTCATAACAAGTTTCGTTTTTCTTTGTAACAAGTATACTACTTCGTCCGTTCCATGAAACATGTCGAAAGTTCGTTAAAATTTGGATATCAAAATATTTTTTATTGTCTAGATACATCTAAATTTAGATAAATCTCGAACAAACTCCATATGAAACGGAGGGAGTACTTCGGACGTAAGAGATGAGCAGACAACATTTCATTAACATTAGTTTTGTCTAAACAAAGGTATGAAATGAATATGTCACAAGTACACCACTTGCCGGAAGTAACTGTATCATATACTATGGCGGCAAAAACAACGCATCTCTGTTCGATCAAACATCAAGCCATCACAAGGATCACTCCCTTCACATATTTGCCATTGATCCGTACAACCACAGAGAAGAGAATCCTGCACCAAAGTAGATCACAGCTCTGATATGTGCATATGATGACTTTAATGATCGAGGTTGCAATATGCATGGTAAAATAAAGAACTGCCAAGAACTGGATTTCTATCAACAAAAATGGAACGAAGTTTACCTGAGACAAGAACTGCCAAGAAGAGAGACGCTGCGGCGGTGCCAGGCGCCGCGGCGCTGGACCGCGCGGAGTCCGACGAGGAGTCGCAGTTGGAGGTGGAGTTCCAGTCGCCGCAGAGGCACAGGTCGGCGTGGCTCCCCTCGTCGTGCCCGCACACCCCGCCCGTGGCGCGGCACGCGCCGCAGAAGCCCCGGTTGGCCTCCGGCAGCTGCCACGCCACCCGGATGCCGTACGCCCACCCGCCGGCGCCCTCCGCCGCGCGGACCGGCGCGAGGCTGTAGGCGCTGCTGTACCCCTCGCACTGGAGCCGGCTCACGTTCACCGACCTGATGGCGCCCCACGACACCGCGCAGCACTCTGGCGGCACGGCCGTCCCGTACGCCGCCCCCGAGGGCCTCCGGCGCCCGTCGTCGTAGTAGTCGTCCCACGCGGGGCAGCCGTAGTAGTCACCGCAGCCCATCCCGGACACGTTCCGGCACGGCAGGTGGCGGTCGGGGAAGCCCTGGAAGAGCGGCGAGCTGGCGCGGCAGCCGAGGAGGAGGAACACGTTGTCCGGGTCCGGGGCCAGGAAAGGCGCGCGCCACGGCTCCACGGCGAACCCGTTGCCGCGGCCGGCCGGGGAGCGGTCGAGGGCGCGGCAGTCGGACATGGCCGGGTCGTGCAGGGTGAGGCCGCGGTAGGCGTAGTCGATGTCGAGGACGCGGTAGGAGCCCGAGGGGAGGTGCAGCATGAGCACGCGGTCGATGCAGAAGAGCAGGTCGCGGAACCCGGCGTGGCCGCACCCCGGGTGGAGCGCGAACGGGTAGTCCACCGTGATGTTGCCGCAGAAGGACCGGCACGTCGTGATCGACACGTTGGCGCCGGCGGCCGGCCGCGCCATGGCGCATGCGCACAGGGTGATCAGCGCGGCTAGGTGCTGGCGTGAGAGCGCCATTACCCTGCTACAAGAAGGCGAAGCGGGTGGAAGTTGATACAACTGATCTAGAGTGGCAACAACACTTGCATTGTGACTAATTGAGTGCTGCGAGATCAGAGGAGTCTGGGAGGACAAAGCAACCCAGATCGATTCCTTGCTTGCTTTTGATGAAGAGCTGGGAGGCATCATTTGCTTTGCTTTCGGGCCTTTTGCTTTTGCTTTCTTTTGATTTTTATGCCATTAGTCTTCATCTCCACTACTTTCAAATTGGTGCTCTCTTTTACATCTTGTAAGTTATGTGAACGTTGCAACAATTTAGACTGCAGCCCTCACCAAAACCTAAGTAATTCTAATCCCAAACCTCTTGGAATTTTTTACATTCCGTTTTGCTAACTGAATCTCACTCACTCTCGGAGATTGTGTTGTGATTCATGCTAGCCCGTGAACCCCGTGAATTGCACACGAGTTACAATTAAGTTGGAAACATTTTTGTTCTGAGCTTTGGCACAACAAAGCAAGAAACTCTTGGAGAGACCAGTGTTTTCACAGGACAAAATGAGGCACCGAATAACTTTAACATCGAATGCAAAAATGTTAATGTTGTTATGCCCACAATGCACGGTTCTTGTCTTGCAAGATCGCACCAAAATAGAGTAGATTTTTTGGAAGTTCCAAGCACGTGTGGTGCCGTTAAGTGGTCTGGACCTGTGCGTTCAGATATTGGACTTGTTCTTTCAGATCCATAGAAACACAGTACAGATAAATAATTCAGGGGTGGCAGAATTGACCAGACATGAGCAAAAGTCTTCATAAGACTGAAGTATAAGATAAACAATTAGACAATATGCTCATCTTTTACAAACATGGTCGTGCTCAGAATTCTCCTGGTGCATTATCCCGAAGTCAACTAAGCAATTTTAAATTGACCGATGAAACCATAGCATTGTATCTCAAATATGATCCAAAACAATAAAAGAAAGATAAGTGACATGCCAAGTATGAAGGTAGCGTTGGTATTTTCATATAGAGATTCTTATGAAATCTGAGCCTATGTTAAGGTAAGTAACTGAACAGCGAAAGAAATGTACTAATAGCATCTTTCACTGGAAAACAAATTAGGCTGAACATTTTCGGGGTGGGGGAAACAGGCCTCAGAGAATCACTATTTCTGCCTCATTTGATGTTCTTCTCATCTTTAGGAGATTCTCGAAGACACCTCTGTCCAATCCCTTGTCACTTATTATCACTTTTCTTAGCACCGGTGCATCTTCAAGTAAAAGCTTCAAGAAGCCTAGCTCGGCGAAGGAGCCGGTAAAGTTGGTCATACAAACTACATGAACGTTCTGGAAGAGACATACATGACGATCTATCGATTCCCAGAAACGCACTGGGGGTACCATGAGATTCCTGGGAATGAGCTGCAAAGTACGGTGTAAATTAACAAGAGCAATGGTCCAATTGAGATTTATAATATGTAGCAAGTCAAAAGATCTCAGCAAATGTACCTTTAGATTGATAAGTCGCAGGTTGGGGGCATGCTGAAATAAGCAGAGAGCAAGATTTGCCTCCTTCAGATTACCAAGATTGATCTCCAGGCCTATATATGTCAGCCGGTTGAATAGTTCTGTCGTCTTGAGAATCAAGAATTCATGTTCTACACACTGTAATAGCAAGAGTTCCCGAAACACATTAAGAAACAGTGAAATAATAAGCACCAAAGGAAAACTTTCCAATCACAGTTTTCTTACCTCCAAGATCCGCCCATAAAGTCTAATGTTCTCGACATCTGAAAGAGAAGCAATAAACTGAGAAAGATTGAAGTTGCATCTGGCCGTCGAAGCATCATTTAACTCAGATTGCAGTTTCAGTTTGATGGTTGCAGAAGTAAGATACGGCGTATGCAGATTCAGGTGTTGAAACTGGCCTTCAATTGTTAGTATCTTCAGCTTTGTTGAATGAATATAGATATGGTGCATGCTGATCAACTTAGAAAGGTGAAGTTTCTCCAAATTCGGGCAACTCGCAACTAAATCCCCTAAACTGTTTCCTTGCACAGAGATATGTTCTAGATGAAGAGTACTCAATTGTTTGAAGCCTTTAGATAGTGGTGGCAACTGTGAACTAGTCAAGATACAAGCTCGCAGGTACACATGTTCTAGTCTATCACAGAAGAAAAAGCAAGATGGGATCTTGTAACGGTCAAGTGTACTTGTCCTAAGATGAATTTCCTTAATTCCATTTCTTGATAACATAAGCATCCAACGGTAAATGTGTCCTCCAGTGGATAGCATTTCAGTCCCAAGGGTATTCAGTCCAAACTTCAGAATTGGGCCATTGTGCAGGGAGAGAAACATATCAGTGAACTTAAGAAACCTGCATGCATCATCTTTCGCATCGCCATTTCCTGAAGCAAAATCAGATCTACTGAACACCAGTTCGGTCATTGAAGCCCATGTGTACCTCCAGTTCCTTGACAAGAGGCAAGTTCGAACAGCTTCTTTTATTGGCAAGCAGCACAGGATTTTGTCTTTGAGAGCCTCCGGTAGGTTGGTGATTATATCTTCATCTGCAACAGATTTGCATATCTTCGCTGGGGAAAATTCGTGGTCCATTTTGGTATGCTTGAACTGTGAGAGCGAGACCCTGCACGCAGTTTGATAAAGGAAACCTATAACATTCCGCACATTATAAGGGGACAACAGAGACAGGACAAAAATTAGACAATCCGTAATTTGACTCCTCTTTTTGATATGATATACTACCGTTGTAAAGAAAATATTTAGAAAAAACGATTTTAAGGAAGAAACAAAATGTACAATCTGAAATCTAGCAGGGCAGTTCATAGTAATCAGATGAGCATTTCTGTTAAACACCTGGAAAAGATTAACTGACACTACTTCAATTGGTCCGACATCTCAACATAATCTGCACCACATTGTTGGTAAAAATTGGGTCACAATATTAGGATTACAATTCTCGGCCAAAACTACAACATAATATGCGCGCACCACATTGAGAAAACTGTTGTAATTTCAGTTTACCTACAGGAGGACACGCCAGCCTAAATCATAGGGCCTCTTGTGGACGCGCGTGAATCCTGGTTAACTTAGCCATCTAACACTCTTACACCAACCAGAGATATACTGTGTTGGAAAACAGAAGCAGAAACATGGCAATAATTACAGCAGTACAGCACACCCTAGCCCTAAACCCCCCGGAAGAATTCCTCGAAATCACATACGAATCGCACCCGACGGTGTCGCAACCCGCGGCGCGGGCAGGGCGAGCGCACGAGGGGAGTAACCTGACGGAGCGAAGCCGAAGCGAGCGGGTGACGAGGCGAGAGCGAAAGACGAACGGGCCTCACCTAGGGTTTGGGCGGCTGCCTTGGATCTCTTCCTGTCCCCCCGCCCTTGGGTTTCGGTTACTTTCTGCCGCCGCGTCTGCCGGTGCTGATCGTGGCGAGGCAGCACGGCACAGCACCGCTCCGGCCAACCGAGAAAATGCGGCGGCGGCCAGGCGAATGGATGACGATCGCTGAGTAGGTGATTTTTTTTTTTTTGTTTGCAGCTCGAGGCGGTGGGCGACGAACTGGGACGTGCCGGCCTGGCACGGTCGTGTTTTACCGGCCCAAAGGTCTGCAAGCTGCGATCAGCCTTGTTTTTTTCTCCACCAGATTCTAAAGTTTTGGTTTAATACTTTGGTGTATCATAAAAAACGAAATATTTGTTCCTGGAAAATTTGGATATACACAAAATATGATCAAATGGATGCGGAAGCTGGGTTTTGATAAGAAGTGGATCACATTGATGGATTGATGGCTTGTGTTAGTTCTATGAGATATCTTGTTCGTTTTAATTCAGAGGAGATGGAGATGTTGACCCCCACCAACAAGGGACTCATTTTCCCCTTATTTGTTCCAACATCGTGCATATTATCAAAAAGTATCACACATGTAACAAGATACTTCGCCACATTCTCTCCCTCAAGCAAGGAGACAAAGGTGTTGTTTGGAGTTGGTTGATCAGTGCATTATACTACATTGAGAGGAACAAGCCACTTGGCATCATGGATTATATCTAACAAGAGATGACTCTTTGTGTGCTTGACAAGAAGTGTTGTTTCTAGGTCCCTACATTCATCTGCTCATTAAGGATGATATTTTAATCTCGCCAACAACTATGACACATTTGAGCACAAACCTTTTGCCAGCTCTCGTCCTTTGAGTGTTGATGAAAAATCTGTCAACACCACCAAATCCAAGCGTGTAGTGGTTGAAGAAGCTCCGGGTTGTGAAAAGACTGTGCTCAAGTCAAGAGAGATTGTCAAGGTATCTTGGAAGGAAAAAAGTGAAGAAAGTGTTTTGCTTGTGCATACATATTCGAACACAAAACTACAATCCTTATCGCGAGAACAAGATCACAAGGAACAACCAAAAGGACATGATGAGGAAGATGGGAATTACCTTGGCTAGTGGATCCAAAAGGAAATCTTACTTCTTCGAACGAGTACAAGTCCAGACACTCGATTTGGGAAGAAGTAGTCACATCCTCCCTACGTTCCCAGACCCTCACTATGAAGAAGAGGAGTGATCCCTTATGATGAGTAGCATGCTCTTCTCCCTTTTTGGCATCTTGATGCGAAAGGGCCGGGGAGAGGTAGTTCTATTAGGTTGTACCCGAGATTTGCATGGGCCGGGCACCAAACCTTGATTTGCCTTTTTTGCTCTTATTTCTTTGGTGCCCTCTTATTCCTAGCTATTTGCAATGAAGTTCGTTTGGTTTGGAACTTCATATTATTCTTGGAAAATGGCTTGTAATAGCTTAAGTACTGATGGTGAACTCTTTGGTACATTTCCATGTGATGATGGTTATTCTTTGCTATATTTATCTATCCTCGTTTTAGAGACATATTTGTATTGACATTCATAATGTTGAGTTTTTGAATTCATATGGCTATGGTATGTAAGCTCCCTACCCAAACTATTTACCTTATGCTATGTCTTCTTGTTGTGCAAGATATGATCCCTATGCTATATCCTTTAATTATCTTGCACATGTTGTTGGTTTGTCAAAGAAAGGGGGAGTGTTGATCCTAGAGTGTAGTACACTTGTATTCAAATGCAAATCAAGAATGTGCACACATCTACCTCGTCTTTATTTTGCAAATTGCGTTGTTCTTATCATATTTTTTTTGTGAATCACAAAATCTTGTGTTGTCATCAAACACCAAAAAAGGAAGAGATTGAAAGAGCAAAGTATCTACTCTACTTAGTTGTGTGTGTTCTTTGACAACAGAAGAAGAATTTACCGTGTGCTAAGTGTGTAGGATTTCCGAAGAAGCACAAAACGGCCGCCGACCTAACAAAATCTAGAAGACTGACATCGAAGAACTTAGTTTACAATAGGTGTTAGTGTGTAGGTTTTCCGATTTTCGTGTATGTCTTGGAGTAATGGCGGAGACAGAGCCTCATAATTTTTTCTATCACATGGTCTCCACGGGCGGAATTTTCATCCTCCACAGGGGTGGATACTCCTGCCGGGGCAGATATTTCGACCTGGTTAGACTGGAACCTCCGATCTGGCCTGGCCGGAGTGGTTGATACGTCCATTTTGCATCACTATTTTATATCATAATGTTATTCATTGATATATTTCATATTTAGAGATGATACTTATGTTATTTCACCTATTTTGCATGTTTCATGATCATTGGAGAATTATTCACCGGAGTCAGGATTCTGCTGGAAAAAAGCACCGTCAGGACACCATATTTCGAAGATCAACAATTGACGGAAGTTATACGAAAAATCCTATTTTTCCGGAAGGCGAAGGGAGCCAAAGGAGGGGCGAGGGGCCACCCCCCCATAGGCCGGCGTGGGCCGAGGCCTGGCGCGCCTTGTGGGGAGGGCCCACAGCCCCCTCGGCGCCTCTCTTCGCGTACTTCTTCGTCCGAAAACCTAAGCCCCGAGTGACGGATAGTGAGCGCAGCCGCGGCGGAAAAACACCGAGAGAGAAAGAGCTCTCGGCGGGCGGAATCCTGGAAATTCCTCCGGAGGGAAATCACGCCATCGCCATCGTCATCGAGCTGGACATCATCGCCATCATCATCACCATCATCTCCATCATCTACACCGCCATCTCCACCGCTGCATCTCGTCACCGCTGTAACGATTTGGGTTGGATCTTGATTGTTTGATAGGGGAAACTCTCCGGTGTTGATTACTACTTGTTATTGATGCTATTGAGTGAAACCATTGAGCCAAGGTTTATGTTCAGATTGTTATTCATCATTATATCACCTCTGATCATGTTCCATATGATGTCTCGTGAGTAGTTCGTTTAGTTCTTGAGGACATGGGTGAAGTCTAAATGTTAGTAGTGAATTGTTGTTGAGTAGTATTCAATGTTATGATATTTAAGTTGTGGTGTTACTCTTCTAGTGGTGTCATGTGAACGTCGACTACATGATACTTCACCTTTATGGGCCTAGGGAGTGCATCTTGTATTCGTTTGCTAATTGTGGGGTTGCCGGAGTGACACAACCTAAACCCCGTTAGTATATCGGTGCAGGAGGGATAGCAGGATCTCAGAGTTTAAGGCTGTGGTTAGATTTATCTTAATTACTTTCTTGTATTTGCGGATGCTTGCAAGGGGTATAATCACAAGTATGTATTAGTCCTAGGAAGGGCGGTGCATTAGCATAGGTTCACCCACACAACACTTATCAAAACAATGAAGATTAATCAGTATGAAGCGAAAGCACTAGACTAAAATCCCCGTGTGTCCTCAAGAACGTTTGGTCATTATAAGTAAACAAACCGGCTTGTCCTTTGTGCTAAAAAGGATTGGGCCACTCGCTGCAATTATTTCTCTCGCATTTTATTTACTTGTACTTTATTTATTTGCTATATCAAAACCCCCTGAATACTTGTCTGTGAGCATTTACAGTGAATCCTTCATCGAAACTGCTTGTCAACACCTTCGCTCCTTGATACGTCTCCAACGTATCGATAATTTCTTATGTTCCATGCTACTTTATTGATGATACCTACATGTTTTATGCACATTATATGTCATATTTATGCATTTTCTGGAACTACCCTATTAACAAGATGCGAAGAAGCCAGTTCTTTGTTTCTGCTGTTTTGGTTTAAGAAATCCTAGTAAGGAAATATTCTCGAATTGGACGAAATCTTCGCCCGGGTCCTATTTTTGCATGGAGCTTCCAAAAGACCGAAGAGATAACGAAGTGGGGCGACGAGGCCGCCACCATAGGGCCCGCGGCCGGAGGAGCCCGCGCCGCCTATGGTGTGGGCCCTCGTCGCCCCCGACCTACCCTTCCGCCTACTTAAAGCCTCCGTCGCGAAAACCCCGACGAGAGCCACGATACGGAAAACCTTCGGAGACGCCGCCGCCGCGAATCCCATCTCGGGATTCGGAGATCGCCTCCGGCACCCTGCCGAGGAGGGGATTCATCTCCGGAGGACTCTTCATCGTCATGATCGCCTCGGAGTGATGAGTGAGTAGTTCACCCCTGGACCATGGGTCCATAGGTAGCTAGATGGTCGTCTTCTCCTTGTTGTGCTTCATTGTTGGATCTTGTGAGCTGCCTAACATGATCAAGATCATCTATCTAATACTATATGTTGTGTTTGTCGGGATCCGATGGATAGAGAATACTATGTTATGGTGATTATCAATCTATTGTTTATGTGTTGTTTATGATCTTGCATGCTCTCCGTTATTAGTAGAGGCTCTGGCCAAGTTTGTACTCTTAACTCCAAGAGGGAGTATTTATGCTCGATAGTGGGTTCATGCCTTCATTGACACCTGGGACAGTGACAGAAAGTTCTAAGGTTGTGATGTCTGTTGCCACTAGGGATAAAACATTGATTCTATGTCTAAGGATGTAGTTGTCGATTACATTACGCACCATACTTAATGCAATTGTCTGTTGCTTTGCAACTTAATACCGAATGGGGTTCGGATGATAACCTGAAGGTGGACTTTTTAGGCATAGATGCAGTTGGATGGCGGTCTATGTACTTTGTCGTAATGCCCGGATTAAATCTCACTATATTTATCATATCATGTATATGCATTGTTATGCCCTTCTCTATTTGTCAATTGCCGACTGTAATTTGTTCACCCAACATGCTTTTATCTTATGGGAGAGACACCTCTAGTGAACTGTGGACCCCGGTCCTATTCTTTACATAGCATACAATCTATTGCAATTGTGTTTTACTATTTTCTTGCAAACAATCATCTTCCACTCGATACGTTTAATCCTTTGTTACAGCAAGCCGGTGAGATTGACAACCTCACTGTTTCGTTGGGGCAAAGTACTTTGGTTTTGTTGTGCAGATTCCACGTTGGCGCCGGAATCCTGTTGTTGCGCCGCATCACATTTCGCCACCATCAACCTTCAACGTGCTTCTTGGCTCCTCCTGGTTCGATTAAACCTTGGTTTCTTTCTGAGGGAAAACTTGCTCGTGCGCATCATACCTTCCTCTTGGGGTTCCCAACGAACGTGTGAGTTACACGCCATCAAGCTCTTTTTCTGCGCCGTTGCCGGGGATCTGAAGAAAAGTTACACCACAAAAATATCTATCTCCCACGTCAACTGCACGACTCTTTTCTGGCGCCGTTGCGGGGAGATCAAGACAAGGGGAGTCTCCACTTCTCAATCTCTTTACTTTGTTTTTGTCTTGCTTTATTTTATTTACTACTTTGTTTGCTGCACCTAAACAAAACACAAAAAAATTAGTTGCTAGTTTTACCTTATTTATTATCTTGCTCACTATATCGAAAACACAAAAAAATTAGTTACTTGCATTTACTTTATCTAGTTTGCTTTATTTACCATTGCTAAAATGAATACCCCTGAAAATACTAAGTTGTGTGACTTCACAAATGCAAATAATAATGATTTCCTATGCACACCTATTGCTCCACCTGCTACTACAGCAGAATTCTTTGAAATTAAACTGCTTTCTGAACTTGGTTATGAGAGATCAATTTTCTGGTGTTAGTTCTGATGATGCTGCTGCCCATCTCAATAATTTTGTTGAACTTTGTGAAATGCAAAAGTATAAAGATGTAGATGGTGATATTATTAAATTGAAAGTGTTTCCTTTCTCATTAAGAGGAAGAGCTAAACATTGGTTGCTATCTTTGCCTAAGAATAGAATTGATTCATGGACTAAATGCAAGGATGCTTTTATTGGTAGATATTATCCTCCCGCTAAAATTATATCTTTGAGAAGTAGCATAATGAATTTTAAGCAATTAGATACTGAACATGTTGCTCAAGCATGGGAGAGAATGAAAACTTTGGTAAAGAATTGCCCAACTGACTACTTGGATGATCATCCAAACCTTCTATGCAGGACTAAATTTTTCTTCACGGAATTTATTGGATTCAGCTGCTGGAGGTACCTTTATGTCCATCACTTTGGGGCGGCTACAAAACTTCTTGATGATATGATGATAAATTACTCTGAATGGCACACGGAAAGAGCTCCACAAGGTAAGAAGGTAAATTCTGTTGAAGAAACCTCTTCCTTGAGTGATAAGATTGATGTGATTATGTCTATGCTTGTGAATGGTAGATCTAATGTTGATCCAAATAATGTTCCTTTAGCTTCATTGGTTGCTCAAGAAGAAAATGTTGATGTGAATTTCATTAAAAACAATAATTTCAACAACAATGCTTATAGGAACAACTCTGGTAATAACTATAGGCCATATCTGCTAATGGTAATGGTTATGGTAATTCTTATGGGAATTCTTACAACAATAATAGGAGTGTACCCTCTGGTCTTGAAGCTATGCTTAAAAAAATTATTAGTACACAAACTGCTTTTAACAAATCTGTTGAGGAAAAGCTTGATAAAATTGATATTATTGCTTCTAGAGTTGATAGACTTGCCTCTGATGTTAATCTTTTAAAATTGAAAGTTATGCCTAATAATGATATTGATAATAAGATTACTACTACAGCAAATGCCATCCAAGTTAGAATTAATGAGAATATAAGATTAATGGCTGAATTGCGTGCTAGGTGGGATAGAGAAGAAAATGAAAAACTAGCTAAAGAGAATAATGTAGCTAAAGTTTGGACTATTACCACCACTAGTAATGCTAATTCTTCACATGTTGCTGCACCTCCTACTATCAATGGTAAAATAATTGGTGTTGGCAATGTTTCTACTCCTAGTGCAAAGCGTACAAAACTGCCTGAAATTGCTAAAACTGCTAAAACTGCTTGTGATAAAACTGCTGAAATTTTTTCCAACCTTGGGAACAATGATCCCATTGCTGTAGCTCATAATGATTTAGATTTTTATGATTGCCACATCTCTGAAGTTATAAAGTTCTTACAAAAACTTGCTAAAAGTCCTAATGCTAGTGCTATAAATTTAGCCTTTACAAAACATATTACAAATGCTCTCATAAAAGCTAGAGAAGAGAAACTAAAACTTGAAACTTCTATTCCTAGAAAGTTAGAAGATGGTTGGGAGCCCATCATTAAAATGAAATTCAATGATTTTGAATGTAATGCTTTATGTGATCTTGGTGCAAGTATTTATGTTATGCCTAAAAAGATTTATGATATGCTTGACTTGCCACCATTGAAGAATTGTTATTTGGATGTTAATCTTGCCGATAATGTTAAAAAGAAACCTTTGGGGAGGATTGATAATGTGCGCATTACGGTTAACAATAACCTTGTCCCCGTTGATTTTGTTGTCTTGGATATCGAATGCAATGCATCTTGTCCTATTGTATTGGGAAGACCTTTTCTTCGAACCGTTGGTGCTGTTATTGATATGAGGGAAGGTAATATTAAATATCAATTTCCTCTCAAGAAAGGTATGGAACACTTCCCTAGAAAGAGAATGAAGTTGCCTTTTGATTCTATTATTAGAACAAGTTATGATGTTGATGCTTCTACTCTCGATGTTACTTGATTTGCACTTTCTGCGCCTAGCTGAAAGGCGAAAGCGCTTATGGGAGACAACCCATGTTTTTACTACAGCAATTTTTGTTTTGTTGAGTCTTGGAAGTTGTTTACTACTGTAGCAACCTCTCCTTATCATGTTTTTGTGCCAAGTAAAGTTTCTATGTCAAAGTTGATGTTATATTTGGGATCGCTGCGCAGAAACAGCATTGCTGTCTATCACGAATCTGGGCACTGGCCTCTGAAAATTGAAAAAATCTGCCAATTTACGAGCGTGATCCTCAGATATGTACGCAACTTTCATTAGTTTTGAGTTTTTCCATTTGAGCAAGTCTGGTGCCAGCTTTAAATTCGTCTTTACGGACTGTTCTGTTTTGACAGATTCTGCCTTTTATTTCGCATTGCCTCTTTTGCTATGTTGGATTCATTTCTTTGATCCATTAATGTCCAGTAGCTTTATGCAATGTCCAGAAGTGTAAAGAATGTTTGTGTCACCTCTGAATGTGTGAATTACTAATTGTGCACTAACCCTCTAATGAGTTTGCTTGAAGTTTGGTGTGAAGGAAGTTTTCAAGGGTCAAGAGAGGAGTATGATATACTATGATCAAGAGGAGGTGAAAGCTCTAAGCTTGGGGATGCCCCCGTGGTTCACCCCTGCATATTTTAATAAGACTCAAGCGTCTAAGCTTGGGGATGCCCAAGGCATCCCCTTCTTCATCGACAACATCATCGGGTTCCTCCCCTGAAACTATATTTTTATTCAATCACATCTTGTGTTCTTTACTTGGAGCGTCGGTTTGTTTTTGTTTTTGTTTTGTTTGAATAAAATGGATCCTAGCATTCACTTTGTGGGAGAGAGACACGCTCCGCTGTTGCATATGGACAAATATGTCCTTAGGTTTTACTCATAATGTTCAAGGCGAAGTTTCTTCTTCGTTAAATTGTTATATGGTTGGAATTGGAAAATGCTACATGTAGTAATTCTAAAATGTCTTGGATAATGTGATACTTGGCAATTGTTGTGCTCATGTTTAAGCTCTTGCATCATATGCTTTGCACCCATTAATGAAGAAATACATAGAGCTTGCTAAAATTTGATTTGCATATTTGGTCTCTCTAAGGTCTAGATAATATCTAGTATTGAGTTTTTGAACAACAAGGAAGACGGTGTAGAGTCTTATAATGTTTACAATATGTCTTTTATGTGAGTTTTGCTGCACGGTTCATCCTTGAGTTTGCTTCAAATAACCTTGCTAGCCTAAACCTTGTATCGAGAGGGAATACTTCTCATGCATCCAAAATCCTTGAGCCAACTACTATGCCATTTGTGTCCACCATACCTACCTACTACATGGTATTTCTCCGCCATTCCAAAGTAAATTGCTTGAGTGCTACCTTTAAAATTCCATCATTCACCTTTGCAATATATAGCTCATGGGACAAAATAGCCTTAAAAACTATCGTAGTATTGAATATGTACTTATGCACTTTATCTTTTATTAAGTTGCTTGTTGTGCGATAACCATGCTTCTGAGGAACGCCATCAACTATTGTTGAATATCATGTGAGTTGCTATGCATGTCCGTCTTGTATGAATGATCTATCACCTTAGTGGTTGGAGCATGCAAAATTGTTAGAGAAGAACATTGGGCCGCTAACTAAAGCCATGAATCATGGTTGAAGTTTCAGTTTTGGACATATATCCTCAATCTCATATGAGAATAATAATTGTTGCTACATGCTTATGCATTTAAGAAGAGTCCATTATCTGTTGTCCATGTTGTCCGGTATGGATGTCTAAGTTGAGAATAATCAAAAGCGAGAAATCCAAAATGCGAGCTTTCTCCTTAGACCTTTGTCAGGCGGCATGGAGGTACCCCTTTGTGACACTTGGTTGAAACATGGCATGCAAAGATCCGTAGTCCAAGCTAAGTAGGACGAGGTGCGGGCACTATTAGTATACTATGCATGAGGCTTGCAACTTGTAAGATATAATTTACATAACTCATATGCTTTATTACTACCGTTGACAAAATTGTTTCATGTTTTCAAAATAAAAGCTCTAGCACAAATACAGCAATCGATGCTTTCCTCTTTGAAGGACCATTCTTTTACTTTTATTGTTGAGTCAGTTTACCTATCTCCCTCCACCTTAAGAAGCAAACACTTGTGTGAACTGTGCATTGATTCCTACATACTTGCATATTGCACTTGTTATATTACTTTATGTTGACAATATCCATGAGATATACATGTTATAAGTTGAAAGCAACCGCTGAAACTTAATCTTCCTTTGTGTTGTTTCAACACCTTTACTTTGATTTATTGCTTTATGAGTTAACTCTTATGCAAGACTTATTGATGCTTGTCTTCAAGTACTATTTATGAAAAGTCTTTGTCATATGATTCACTTGTTTACTCATGTCATTACCTTTGTTTTGATCGCTGCATTCATTACATATGTTTACAAATAGTATGATCAAGATTATAATGGCATGTCACTTCAGAAATTATCTTTGTTATCGTTTTACCTGCTCGGGACGAGCAGAACTAAGCTTGGGGATCCGATACGTGTATCGATAATTTCTTATGTTCCATGCTACTTTATTGATGATACCTACATGTTTTATGCACATTATATGTCATATTTATGCATTTTACGGAACTAACCTATTAACAAGATGCCGAAGAGCCAGTTGTTGTTCTGCATTTTTGGTTTCCGAAATCTAATGAAATATTCTCGGAATTGGACGAAATCTTCGCCCGGGTCCTATTTTGCACGGAGCTTCCAGAAGACCGAAGAGATAACGAAGTGGGGCGACGAGCGCCGCCACCATAGGGCCGCGCGGCCGGAGGGGGCCCGCCGCCTATGGTGTGGGCCCTCGTCGGCCCCCTGATTCTGCGCTACTTAAAGCCTCCGTCGCGCCCCGATACCAAGCCACGATATGGAAAACCTTCAGAGGCGCCGCGCAATCCCCGTCTCGGGATTCAGAGCCGCCTCGGGCGCGGAGGGGATTCATCTCCCGGAGGACTCTTCATCGTCATGATCGCCTCGGAGTGATGAGTGAGTAGTTCACCCCTGGACCATGGGTCCATAGCGTAGCTAGATGGTCGTCTTCTCCTTGTTGTGCTTCATTGTTGGATCTTGTGAGCTGCCTAACATGATCAAGATCATCTATATGTAATACTATATGTTGTGTTTGTCGGGATCCGATGGATAGAGAATACTATGTTATGGTGATTATCAATCTATTGTTTATGTGTTGTTTATGATCTTGCATGCTCTCCGTTATTAGTAGAGGCTCTGGCCAAGTTTGTACTCTTAACTCCAAGAGGGAGTATTTATGCTCGATAGTGGGTTCATGCCTTCATTGACACCTGGGACAGAAAGTTCTAAGGTTGTGATGTGTTGTTGCCACTAGGGATAAAACATTGATTCTATGTCTAAGGATGTAGTTGTCGATTACATTACGCACCATACTTAATGCAATTGTATGTTGCTTTGCAACTTAATACCGAATGGGGTTCGGATGATAACCTGAAGGTGGACTTTTTAGGCATAGATGCAGTTGGATGGCGGTCTATGTACTTTGTCGTAATGCCCGGATTAAATCTCACTATATTTATCATATCATGTATATGCATTGTTATGCCTTCTCTATTTGTCAATTGCCCGACTGTAATTTGTTCACCCAACATGCTTTTATCTTATGGGAGAGACACCTCTAGTGAACTGTGGACCCCGGTCCTATTCTTTACATAGCATACAATCTACTGCAATTGTGTTTTACTATTTTCTTGCAAACAATCATCTTCCACTCGATACGTTTAATCCTTTGTTACGCAAGCGAGTGAGATTGACAACCTCAACTTTGTTTCGTTGCAAAAAATACTGGTTTTGTTGTGCAGATTCCACGTGGCGGAATCCTGTTGTTGCGCCGCATCACATTTCGCCACCATCAACCTTCAACGTGCTTCTTGGCTCCTCCTCTAGTTCGATTAAACCTTGGTTTCTTTCTGAGGGAAAACTTGCTACTGTGCGCATCATACCTTCCTCTTGGGGTTCCCAACGAACGTGTGAGTTACACGCCATCAAACTCTTTTTCTGGCGCCGTTGCCGGGGATCTGAAGAAAAGTTACACCACAAAAATATCTATCTCCCACGTCAACTGCACGCCAGCACTCCTCGTTGGGTTCGACACTCTTATTTATCGAAATACTACGATACACCCCCTATACTTGTGGGTCATCAAGACTATTTTCTGGCGCCGTTGCCGGGGAGTGAAGCGCTATTGGTATTTCAATGGATGAAGTTAGGAAGAAATTATTTGTTATGTCGCTATCTGGTAAAGCGGCGCATTGGTATAAACTGCTGAAGGATGGGCGTTCTCTTGATTGGAAGGATATTGTGCCTCTATTTTACTCTAAATTTTATCCTCCAAGTGAAATTCACAAAGACCGCAACCGTATATATAACTTCTGGCCTCATGATGGAGAGAGTATTTCCCAAGTGATACGTCCAAAACGTATCTACTTTCCCGAACACTTTTGCTATTGTTTTGCCTCTAATTTGTGTATTTTGGATACAACTAACACGGACTAACGCTGTTTTCAGCAGAATTGCTGGTGTCTCGTTTTTGTGCGAAATCCAACTTTCGGAAAAACCTCGGAATTTATACAGAAGGCCCTATTTTCCCAGAAGACTCACGGAGCCAGAAGGGCAAGTCAGGTGGAGGCCCGAGGGCCCCACACCATGGGCGGCGCGGCCCAGGAGGGGCGCGCGGCCCTAGTGTGTGGCGGCCTCGGCGGCCTCCGACGCCCTCCTTCGGACTACTTATCGCCCTCGACCTAAAAACGCACGGAGAGAAGTCGAAGTCGCCAGAAACCTCCAGAGAGCCGCCACATCGCGAAACTCCGTCTCGAGAGCCAGAAGTCTCCGTTCGGCACTCCGCCGGGAGGAATTGGAGGAGATCTTCACCGCCATCACCACCGACGTCTCTCCATCGACCAGCCATGTTTCCCCCATCCATGTGTGAGTAATTCCCCGCTGTAGGCTGAAGGGGATGGTAGGGATTGGATGAGATTGATCATGTAATAGTCACAAGATTGTTAGGGCATGGTGCCTAGTATCCGTAGATGTTACTTTTATGATATTGTTGCAACTTGTTATGCTTAATGTTTGTCACTAGGGCCCGAGTGCCATGATCTCAGATCTGAACATGTTATTGTTTCATCATGATATGCATTGTTTATTGATCTTACCTGCAAGTTGTATACACATGTCGCTGTCCGGAACCGAAGTGACAGAAATCGGGACAACCGGAGGGGATGGTAGTGATGTGAGGATCACATGTGTTCACGGAGTGTTAATGCTTTGCTCCGGTACTCTATTAAAAGGAGTACCTTAATTTCCAGTAGTTTCCCTAGAGGCCCGGCTGCCACCGGCTGGTAGGACAAAAGATGTTGTGCAAGTTTCTCATTGCGAGCACGTACGACTATATATGGAACACATGCCTATTGATTGATTAGTACTTGGATACCGCTTTATTATTACCTGCAAATGCCCTACCATGATTGTTATATGAATTCTCTCATCCATGCAACGCCCATTCATCCGTCCCTGTGCCTACAGTATTTTAATCCTGCTGTTTACTATAATCACTACTGCTGTCTTTATTTCACCACTTCTGTTATTTCACTATTCCTACTGCTATAAAACTGTTGCTACTGATAAACTCTTGCGAGCAAGTCTGTTTCCAGGTGCAGCTGAATTGACAACTCCGCTGTTAAGGCTTACAAGTATTCTTTGTCTCCCCTTGTGTCGAATCAATAAATTGGGTAATACTTCCCTCGAAGACTGTTGCGATCCCCTATACTTGTGGGTCATCAAGACTATTTTCTGGCGCCGTTGCCGGGGAGCATAGCTTTATTTGCAAGTTTACTTGGATTGATATTGTTCGCTGCAAATTCTCCATCATGGGTAAACCTCGCGATACTAAAGTCGCCATATTACCATCCACTACAAGAAAAGGTACAACTCTGAGTACCTCTGCTGCTCTTGATTCACCATCTGTGATAAGTCAACTTGTTTCACCACCACAAACTTCACGTGTTGGTACTTCTGCTGAATCTGAAAATTCCTCTGATAATTTTGATGATGCTTCTACTGTGCTTGATAATGCTGGTTCATTAGGTCCTTTTCTAGATGCTACAATTGCTAGGTCTAGACAAATTGAAATTACTGAAACTCCTAATGAAAATACTGTTACACCTGTTAATTCACCTGAGATTGATGATCTTGATGAAGATTATGTAGAACTTGATGATGATTTTATTGATAAATGCAATGCTACTACTAGTACAAGTAACCTCAAAAAGCTTATTGCACAACATGTGATACGTCCATTTTGCATCACTATTTTATACCATAATTTGCTGTTATTCATTGATATATTTCATGTTTAGAGATGATACTTATGTTATTTCATCTATTTTGCATGTTTCATGATTATTGGAGAATTATTCACCGGAGCCAGGATTCTGCTGGAAAAAGCACCGTCAGGACGCCATATTTCTGAAGATCAACAATTGACGGAAATTACACGTAAATTCCTATTTTTCGAAGACGAAGGGAGCCAAAAGGAGGAGCCGGGAGGAGCCACCATGGGCCCCCCATAGGCCGGCGCGGGCCCAGGCCTGGCCGCGCCGCCTTGTGGGGAGGGGGCCCACAGCCCCTTCGGCCGCCTCTCCTTCGCGTACTTCTTCGTCCCGAAAACCTAAGCCACAGGGGGTACGTTGCGAAGAGTCACACCTCTGCCGGGCGGAGAACACCGAGAGAAAAGAGCTCTCGGCGGGCAGGAATCCGCTGGGAAATTCCCCTCCGGAGGGGAATCGACGCCATCGTCATCGTCATCGAGCTGGACATCATCTCCATCACCATTGTCATCATCATCATCATCATCATCATCACCGCCATCTCCACCGCTGCACCTCCGCTGTAACGATTTGGGTTGGATCTTGATTGTTTGATAGGGGAAACTCTCCGGTGTTGATTTCTACTTGTTATTGATGCTATTGAGTGAAACTATTGAACCAAGGTTTATGTTCAGATTGTTATTCATCATCATATCACCTCTGATCATATTCCATATGATGTCTCGTGAGTAGTTCGTTTAGTTCTTGAGGACATGGGTGAAGTCTAAATGTTAGTAGTGAACTATGGTTGAGTAATATTCAATGTTATGATATTTAAGTTGTGGTTTCATTCTTCTAGTGGTGTCGTGTGAACGTCGACTACACGATACTTCACCATTTATGGGCCTAGGGGAGTGCATCTTGTATTCGGTTGCTAATTGCGGGGTTGCCGGAGTGACAGAAACCTGAGCCCCCGTTGGTATATCGATGCAAGAGGGATCGCAGGATCTCAGAGTTTAAGGCTGTGGTTAGATTTATCTTAATTACTCTCTTGTAGTTGCGGATGCTTGCAAGGGGTATAATCACAAGTATGTATTAGTCCTAGGAAGGGCGGTGCATTAGCATAGGTTCACCCACACAACACTTATCAAAACAATGAAGATTAATTAGATATGAAGCGAAAGCACTAGACTAAATTCCCGTGTGTCCTCAAGAACGTTTGGTCATTATAAGTAAACAAACCGGCTTGTCCTTTGTGCTAAAAAGGATTGGGCCACTCGCTGCAATTATTTCTCTCGCATTTTACTTACTCGTACTTTATTCATCTGTTACATCAAAACCCCTTGAATACTTGTCTGTGAGCATTTACAGTGAATCCTTCATCGAAACTGCTTGTCAACACCTTCTGCTTCTCGTTGGAATCGACATTCTTACTTATCGAAGATACTACGATACACCCCCTATACTTGTGGGTCATTGACAAAGGATTAATTTGTCAATGCCTACAGATTGTAGACTAGGGTTTTGCTAGAAGTAGAGGGCAAGTAGATCTCGAAGGTTTAGGCGAAAAGTACTCGACGATTACGAAAACTAGGGTTATGTTGACAGTAGATTCGATCCTTTCTTTGTCCCTCGACTCCCCCTTATATAGGAGGTGGAGCCGAGGGTTTCGTTTTGTACAAGTTACAGAGTCCGGGACGGTTTATAACTCATCCCGCCAGATTACAAATAACACTTCCTATTACAACTCTAGCTTTCCTTAATATATCTTGGGCTCCCGAATCTTCTTATTCTTCGGATAGTGGGCCTTCAAGTAAACTCCGGGTACTATCTTCGCAGGCCCATTTGGGATGCCTATGTCAGTAGCCCCCGAGATTTTGCTTGAATCGTAGAGTCAAGGGAAATCTCGACTGTTTATATTTATTCGAGAACTTTTATTTATACTTCTTCACATAAAATTCTATATTGTACAGGGATAACGGTAGTTGGGGCTAGTTCATCTGACGGATCAGGTACTAGTTAACTGCTCTAGTGGCAATCCGCAAAAACCTACTTCAAGATCACGTCCCTGGACATGATCTCGGGATACTGGTGTAAACTTCGACAGGTGCCGCTTAAGGTCTTACCATTCTGTCGAGTCCCAGTCAAATTTATCGGGTACCTAACGCGTCCGTTAGGATTTTTCTTCGTATCTGTTGATACGGATAAAAGTAGCAGAGCGCAGTCTTTGGCGATGCCACGCCCAGCAGAACGGATCTGGGGTCTTACCTTCGCAAATTTGCGGCATTCAGAAATTGATCGCAACTTTGGCGTTCTGAGAATATATTGTCGAGTGCTTTTCGCCTTTGGAATAGCACATTTTATCGAGTCATATTTGATGACTTATTTTGTCTTCCCGATGGGAGTATATGTAGAGTTATCTGTGTAACTCGAAATATACTCACTTCTATTTCTTTATTTTGATAAAATTCATCGGGCACGCGTTCCCGATGGGAGTAGCCCCCGAGGCTACATCCAAGAACTTGTGCTTGGGTGTAGGCTCCACAGATTAGTATCCGTTGCCGCTATATTTATAATCTTTCTCGATAGTTTTATATTTATCGGGTGCGCGACCAGCGCTCCCGATGTAGCCCCCGAGGCTATGAACAAATGCTTGCATTTGGTCATAGGCTCTCGCCATTTCTATCTTGTCATACTCGGAATTTTCTATTTTTCCAAGTAGCCCCGAGCATTTGGGCAAAAACTTGTATTTGATCAAAGGCTCCCGAGATAATCTTGCGTTGTCGATAAACTTTTGAAAACTCGCAGTCGAATTTTTCTTTTATCTTGACGACGTCATTGCTGATGATAGCCACGATCTGTATTTTGGAAACTGACCATTACCGCTTGTTTCGCTGCCTTGTGGGTCCCAATTCCTTATCTGACGGACACGTCGTGCAAGTGGGGGACACATGTTCTCCCCTTTTTCTGGCACACGTTCTGTAACCTCGTTAATGTTAAAATACCATTGTGCCCTTGTATCCACGTGGCTATCATCTGCTGCATTCTTTTTTCATCCAACGGTTCCGTCGTTTCACCGCACCTGTATATAAGGTCCTCTTCTTCTTCCTCGAACACTTCCGCTCGCGCCGTCCCCCTGCTTTCCTCTGCAAAATTTCCTCGTGCGCTCCTCATCTCTCAAAGCTCTTCTCTTCGTAGCTACAGCTCTCCGCCATTGTTGATGCCACCGCGTCGATTGACCAGGCATAGCACACCTGATTCCTCGATGGCCGCCGCGGATCTGGGAGCTGCGGAGTGGGAGAGGTCCAAGATCACGAACCAGGACCTCAATCTCCTGAAGAAACTGGGGATTACCAAGAAACCCAAAGCGGTTTGCTTCCCAGTGAAGAAAGCTACCCAACCCCTCCAATGGGGTATCGGGTAAGTTTTGTTGATCATCTCATCCGCGGTCTTTCCGCCCCCATTCACCCTTTTCTTCGCGGGTTACTCTATGTTTATGGTCTCCAACTTCACCATCTCACGCCCAACTCTATCCTTCACATTTCTATTTTTATCACCCTCTGCGAAGCCTTCCTTGGTGTCCAGCCTAACTGGGCATTATGGAAGCGCATTTTCTTTTGTCGCCGCAATGGCTCTGCCAATGTCGCCTATAATATAGGCGGTGTTGTTATTTCTGTTCGCTCCTCTGTCAACTACTTCGACGTCAAACTCCCTGACTCCGTTCAAGGGTGGCGCAAGAAGTGGTTGTACATTCGTGAAGAAAACCACGGATGCGCCGAAGACAACATTCCTCCTTTTGACGGTGCGAGAAAATCCTTCGCCGCCGTTCTTGGGACGCCGAAGAGGAAGAAAACTTCGACAGAGGCCCTGATGACTCGTATCCATGAGTTGCAAAATACTCGTGGAAAAGAATTATCAGGCATCCAAATTACGGCGTACTTCCTTAGGACTAGGGTGCAGCCTCTTCAGGCTCGCAAAAACCCTTTCTGGAATTACACCGGCGATGAAGACGCAGATCGCCTGTCGACGAATTTGGAAGTCAAGGATTTGGATAGACTTATCCGTAGGATTTCATCTCTCAAGAAGAAAGACTCCATCCCTTCCACTTGTCGTGTAAAACCATACAGCGCCGCCCATGCGCTTCCCAAGGTAAACATTGTCGCGTAATCTGTCGATTGCCTTGCTTTTTGTGTTGTTATTCATTTCTGACATCCTTCCCTCTTTATATACAGGACCACCCAAATCTTGTTTCACTTCCTCCTCTTCCTGAAGGTGGGGATGTCGAAGAAAGGGCCGTTATCTCCGATGACAATCCAGATGCCCCCTCGTTTGCAAATGAACCCGCAGAATCTCGAAAATCTGCGGGATCCGACGAAAAAGAGGATGTCTCTGAAGCCACTGCATCGGCACAATCTCCTCCTCCTGCTGTTTCTCCAAGGAACAAAAGGAAAAGGGATGATGCCGAAGATTCCGGCACCTCCAAAGTCGACGAAGCTGTTCCTTCGCACCAGAAGGCAGGCTATGATCCATACCTCGAGTCTCTCATCAGTTCGTAAGTACCCTTTTTCTTGTTTACTTGTACTCGAAGATTCTTGTCTATCTTGCTTTTTTATATTGTCGACGCTTGCTCGTAGTGATGATGAAGAAGAGGTACCAACTGCTGATGTGGCTGCTCGAACGAGCACGTCACATACATTAGTCGCCTCGGAGACGCCAGTCGAAGGAGAAGAAACGTCGCCTCCTCGACAAAATGTCGGCGCTGCTACTCCTCCGGCAAGCCCCCTTGTCCCTTCGCCAAAAAGGGCAAGGGTTGAAATAAATCCAGAGCTTACTCTTCAATCGAGTAGCTCTTCTAACCCTCTCTTGGATGATGTAAGTTGCTAACACTCTTGTCGTTGTTTATATTTTCTCTGTTTGCTCCTATGTGTCGTCATTTTTCTCATGCCAACATTTTCTTTCTTTGTCTCTCTTTAACAGCCTATGATCAAAGATCTTCTTCGCATCGGTGCCCAATTCGTTGGGTACCGTGATTACGCCAGCAAGACTGAAGGTAATGCCCGACTATTTTTTGCTTCCTTTCTGCATGACTTGTCGACGTTTATAGCTAATCTTGTCTTCCTTTTTTCAGAGAAACTGGCAGAAGCCAACGAACGTGCTGACACGCTTGCTCTAAAGTTAGAGCAATGTGAAGAGGCTCGTAAGAAGGCCGAATCAGATGCAGTTGAAGCTAGGCAAGAAGCTGACAAGGCTAAGGCTGATGCTGCTGGTGTCGAAGATCTTCGGAAACGTCTGCATGACGCCGAGACTTCACTAAGCGATCACATAACTGCGCAATCTGCTCGCGAAGCGGCGATCACCAAACGCATAAAAACACAAAGTCGTCGCTTTGTTGGTAAGCATTTGCACCATTGCATACCCTTTGGATTTTCCTTTTTTGCACTTGTTTGTTGACAAAAATTTCTATTTTTATTTTGTCAGATAGGACCTCGCAAGAATTTGAACTTGAGGATCCTGACAACGATGTTCTTCTTGACGCCGTTTCATTCCTTGAGTTTCATGGGACGGAAGCGCGTGAAGGCATGGATGAAGCCAGGGCGGGGTTGTCGAAGCTTTTCCCCTACTTCTTCCCGAAGAAAGAGGAGCCCGCAACTTTCCTTGGCCTTGCCAAGTGCTTTAATCCTCCCGAAGATCTTGGGCTGAAGATGCGCCATGAGAACATGAAGATTGCCGTGGAAAGCACTGTTGCCCTAGTTGCTGACAGTCAACAAACTATTGACTGGGCCAAAGTTGGCGACACGGAGCAAATAGAGCAAGCAAAATGGCGATCTTTGATCAAGGCGGCAAAGCTTAACACGAAGAAGATCCTGGCCTATCTCGGGATCAAACCATCTTCGACTCCTAGTTCTTCAAGGCCGGAGGTCTAGTTTTTGCTTTCTTTATTTCCTTTGCTATTGTCGCCATTCTAGTCTTGGCGACAAGTTCCCTGCCAGTCCCTTAGGAGAACTTCTTTTGTAATGGCCATGTAAATTTTCTACAATCAATGAAATTCCTTTTGGTGCTATCATTGATTTGGGCTTTTTCTTTTCCAGTTGATATTTGATAATTATTCAACGAATCCTTCTTCTCCCGATGCTGCTCCCGCTTCTTCCTTGTCGAAGAAAGTAAGAACCGATGACAATTTCCTTGAAGGTTCTTCCAGCACACCTTTGTCGGAAGATTTACAGGAACTTCGACAACAACTTCAGTCCACGAAGAAACAAACTCTGGCAATGATGGAACAGTCTCGGAGAGCATCTGAACAAGAACAACTTGCTCGTCGACAAGCCGAAGAAGCTGTGGCTGCTAAGGATGCTGCTATATTGGAAGCGAAAGGAGCTAGTGCCCGGGAAAATAGCATGCTCGAGCTGATGTTGGAAGCTAGCACGGATATGCTAGGTATGTATCTCAAGCTTTCTGATGCCTTCTCTTTATTTTGCTGTGCCTTCTTCCAAGTTTCTTCCCTTGTTGTCCAATAGGCTCAGTTCTTGATGCTGCTGCCGAAGATCTAAGAGTAAATGAAAGAACGAATCTTCTTGTCAACCTTTCTCTGAACCATGGCTCTTTATTTTGGGCCACTCCTGAACGAACCCAGCAGATTGTCAGGTTCCAAGATCGTGCTTGCCAAGTACGCGAATTTCTAAATTTTTGCACGACGACGTTGACCCTTGTTTTCAAGACTTTGTTTCCTCGGAATGAGGTTCCTGCGACTCTTCCTGAATTGCTAGAGACCTTCAGAGATGCTCCTCGTATTCATAATTTCGTGCGAGCCCAACTGACTGCTGGAGCAAGATTTGCCATGATTATGATAAATATTTGCCATCCAAAGTTGGACCTGTCGACGATTGTCGTTGATTGCATGGCAAAGAAGACGCGTCGCAAGAATAATATTGATGCAATCAACGAGATGGTGACTCCTGTGGCCGAGTCGATGATAGACGAGCTTCTTCGGATGGATGCAGAATTCTTCGTCAAAGGATCTTATGCCGAGCATAGAACGACCAGAGGCTTGTCAATAGATACTATTTTGGGTTCTGATTGATTTGTAAAACTTTGTCGAAAACATTTGTTGTATACCGCAGAATGCTCTATATTGTCGGAGCCCCCGAGCCTTTTTGTCTGGAGTTTGTACTATTTTTCTCTTCCCAAGGTTCCTTTCTGAGCCGTAATAAAACACCTTGATGGGCTGCATGATCTTGGCGTCGAAGTTCTATATTTTGTTTGTCGGGTTTTTGGACCAGAGTAATGAGATATTCTGACGTGTGCACTATATTTAATCATGACCAACTTCCAATTTATGTATTTGGCGAGGTATTATTGTACCAAGGCGAAATATTTTCAATAAATCGAGTTTGTCTGTTTTGATATTTGAGGGTGCAGAGCCCCCGAGTATGTCGACGAATAAGAAGTATATCTTCACTATCTTTATTATATTGCAGCACCGCGAGCCCGCCTCATTAAAAACCTTCTCCGGCCCCACTCGGTGCCCCGAAAAAGGAAAAGAGTGCGTACGGAAACTCGCGGGCGTTTCAGTACATTGTATGTTTACAAAGTAGACTATATTTCGGCACCTAAGCGTAAAAACGCCTGAGCTGTGCCACGTTCCAGGGATTTGGCTCAGCAATCCCTGTCTTCTTGTCTTTGATTTTGTATGCTCCTCCTTCGATTACCTCTGTGACGATGTAGGGTCCAAGCCATGGTGACTCAGGTTTTCGTGACTTTTTTGGTTGAGTCGCGAGAACTAAGTCACCAACTTGAAAAGACCTCGGGCGCCGTCGTCGGTGTGGTAGTTTCGGAGTCCTGCGATATTTGGCGACTCGTGACAGGACTTCGTCTCGAGCTTCGTCAAGTGCATCGACATCGTCCTCCAAGGCTTCTCTCGAGGTTTCTTCATTATATTCTGTGACTCTTGGAGAATCGTGCTCTATTTCTATCGGCAGGACTGCTTCGGCGCCATGGACAGAAAAACGGTGTTTCCTGTGTCGCCGTATTTGGTGTTGTTCGGATACTCCACAATACACTTGGCAGCTCCTCCGGCCAAGTATGCCGTGCTTTTTCCAATGGTCCTAGCAGGCGTTTCTTGATGCCATTGCAGATAATGCCATTGGCTTTCTCGACTTGACCGTTAGTCTGTGGATGTGCGACAGACGCAAAACTCAATTTGATGCCACCACTGCGCAGTATGCTTTGAACTCCTTGGAAGTAAAGTTGCTGCCGTTGTCTGTGACAATGCTGTGAGGACTCCAAATCTGAAGACGATGCTTTTCACGAACTTAATCGCCGACGCGCCGTCCGGTGAATTTATCGGCTTTGCTTCTATCCACTTTGTAAATTTGTCGACAGCGACAAGCATATACTCATAACCTCCTGGCGAGGCTTTGTGTAGCTTTCCCACCATGTCGAGACCCCATTGAGCAAAGGGCCAAGACAATGGGATTGGCATAAGTTGCTGCAGGAGAGTGAGGTCTGGCGGCAAATCTTTGGCACGCGTCGCAAGTTCTCACTATTTCCTTTGCGTCCTCAATTGCTGTTAGCCAATAGAATCCTGCTCTGAAAACCTTAGCCGCGATAGCTCGGCTGCTCGCGTGGTGCCCGCATATTCCTTCGTGCACATCTTTCAGGATAATTCTTCCTTCTTCGGGTGTAACGCATCTCTGTAGCACGCCCGAGATACTTCGTTTGTACAACTCCCTTTTACCACAGTGAAAGCTTTTGATCTCCTGATTATTCGCCTTGCTTCGACTGGGTCGTCGGGTATCGTTTTCCTTAGGATATATGATATGTAAGCCTGCATCCATGGAACTTGCACCATCATGACTAGCTCTTGCTCTTCTTCTTCTTCTTCTCGTGTCTTTGGTGATACTCGAGGTTTTCTCTTTCTTCTCCTTCTTTGGTTTTGCTGGCTGTCGTTGCCTATTCGACGGTACCTCGGAGGAGGGATCCTCACGAGGGGGAGAAGAAGTAGGGGCCATAGGGAGGAGTGCACACGGGACGGTGGTACGCGAGTTACCCGGCTTCGGAACACCTGCACGATGACAGGGCCCTACTGCTTGTCTGGAATTATCTGGGCGCTTGCGCGTTGTTACAATGGTTGTGGTTGTGCCTCTAGGGCTCGGGATCCGGCTTATAAAGGCGCACGGATCTAGGGTTTACATGGAGAGTCCTAGCCGGATTACAGATAGCCTAACTACGGTACAATATCTTGCCGTGCACGTCACGGATCCGCCTTCCTTACATGTCGTACTGGATCCGGGTTCCTATGGGCCTCCATGGATCCGGGTTACTCCCAAGGTCGGTCGGATCCGGCTTCCTGTTCCTGGGCCGGACATCTTCCGTCAAGATCAACAGCAACTGGGCCGCCCGATGGGCCACATGCCTCATCACCGTCTGTGGGCCACCCGGGCTTGCCGGATCTAGGCCCTGTCGATGGTACACCCATGAAGTATACCCACAACAGTAGCCCCCAGAGTTCTCCGAGTTTCGCCTGCAGTTTCCGTCATGCTTCTGCCGTAAGTTTCCGACATCGTTGGTAACGCGGAGAAACTTGAAGAGCTCCAACTTTGCATTTTCTTCTTTTCCCAACTTTCAGTCGGAAAATGCTCCCATCCTGCGGGACTTCATCCATCGACATTCAAAGAACATTTCCGGGTTACTCCCTGCTCACGAATGGGCTAACTTACTCTCACGCAATTACCCGGAATCTTAAAAGACTCAAACGGTTCCGCCAATTCTGGCGCCATTTTCGCGTGATATCCGCGGTAACTTATCTCTAGCCATTTTTACCGTTAGGGTTTGGGACACGTGTCACGCATCCAACGGCGCGACGCTTGCGTTCCGACCACAGGATGCGGAGCACGAATCTTATCCCTTCAGCCTATAAATATCCACCGTCGAGGCCCCTTACCTTCATTCACCCCCTTCTCACCTCTCTGCCGAGCGCCGCCCGCGAGCTCTTCCTCCGCCGCACCGGATCCTGCCGGAAAAGTCGCCGGAGCTTCACCGGAGCGAATTCACCACCGCAGAGTTCTTCGTGTTCTTAACTCCAGCGAGCCACCGCGCGGAAAACTCGCGCCGGTCAACTCAGGCCACCGCATTCGCCATTACGGTAAGTCTTCGAGCTTCACTCTTACGCCGTAGTTGGTAGGGGTGAATCTTGGGAAGACGACATGGGATCCGACTAAAGATAGTTTCCGCCAAACTCTTTTTCTTCAGATGTCTTCAACGACTTCCTCCGGCCACCAATGATCATGACCCCAATCTCCTCCGCCCCTCCTCCCTTTATTCCAATCAGGCTGGATCCTTCAAAGGATTCCGGCAAGGAGGCGGAGGGAACCTCTGCTCTCCGGAGAAAACCTCCGGAGCGGTTCAGGAGCACCAAGTGGAAGAGGTCACAAAGAAGTCGAAAGCTCGGAAGCGAGACTGAAGCTAAAGGAAAATGGTGGCCCTGTACCACCACCGAGATGGAGCTAAGAACCTCGAGTCGGAGGGCTTTCTGCAACCCGGAAGCTGGAGATCAGTTCCGGATGAACTTGCTCCGGCTCCGAGGGACGATGAGATGGTGCTGACTAAGGCATTGGTGGAGCGCGGATTTTCATTTCCGCCTTCAGACTTTTCTTGGAGATTCTGAAGACGTATGGGCTTCAACCCCACAACATATCTCCAAACAGCGTGCTCGCCATCAGCAACCACGTCGCCCTCTGCGAAGGCCATCTCCGGGTATCTGAGATCTCTCTGTTCCAATATTTTTTCTCTGTCAAGAAGATCCGGCAGTCTGGCGAACTCGCCACATGCGGATCCATTACTTTTATGCTCCGCCCGGGCCGCGTCTACCCCCCTACCGACCGCCACGAGTCCGCGAGGTACTGGTCCGCGGGTTTCTTCTATCTGAAGGACGTCTCCGACCCCGCGAGCGAAAAGAAACTTCCGGCTTTTAAGAACTGCCCCGCCAACGAGCTTCCGTCATGGACGCACTGCCCCCACTTCTCCGACTCGCCTCAGCTGACCCGCGCTGTCAGGCGGATCTGCAAGCTTACAGAGGAGGGGCTGACGGGGAAGGACTTAACCCTCTCCTGGTTCACCAAGCGGATCCAACCGCTGCAACACAGGGACCGCCTGATGTTTGAATACACAGGGCGCGACGATCCAATGCGCGCCACCAAAGATAATCTTTCTGCCGACGCCCTCGACAAAAGGATCCGGGTCCTTATCAAGATTTCACGTGAACTCCACGTTCACGTATGCAACAAAGACATCCACACAAATGGATCCGGAACCGCGGTACGTCGCCTTGACTTTGGTATATTGTTTTTCTTCACTTTTTCATCTAAGTGTTTAACTTTGTACTAGCTCGAGGCGCTTGAGGAAAATGAACTCGGAACTCTCCTCCGAGTCCCATCCACCAGCAACGCGGACCCGGAAGCCGCATCGGAGGCGGAAGCTCCCGAGGCTTCCCGCCCCGCTAAGAGGAAGAAGCCAGCACCTTCCAGCCCCCGTGCCAAACGCGCCCGCGAAGTGCTCAGCACTGCGGCTACCCGGAAATTGGAGGCGGAAAAGAAGCTAATTAATACCAGCAACAGAGGGCAGCCTGCTTTCCAGCACTTCTTCAAACCTTCCGGGTAAACGTCCACTTCCGAGACCCAAGTTCTGATTCAACGCTCGCTCTTATACTTGTATGTTTTTTACTGAAGCTCCGGAAGCCAGCCCCCCAAGGCCCCAAAGACCTTTACGAGGAGAACCAAGCCATCTCCGGCTTCTTTATTACTCCTGAGGTTGAAGTTCCGCCTAAAGCTTCATCCACCTCCAAGCCGGATCCAAAGGATATTATCAACGTTGATGACCTTCCTGAAGACTCCGCTCATCATGGTGATTCCGCCAAGGGGACCTCCTCACCAATTCCTCAGCCAGATCAACCAAGCTCCGCGTTCGCGGGGCCCACTGAAGAGGAAAAGGAGCAAAAGGCTAAGCTCCTTCAAGTAACCAACGCGACTCGAGTCCACCTCCAACCAACTCCGTCCTTTCAAAAGCTCACCCTTGCACAGCGTCACGCGGAAGTTTCCGCCATGCTGAACAAAGTGTGGGGTAAACCGGACGAGGAGGTGCGTGAACTCGCCGACCTGGAGGTCAGCCTGAAGGATTTTTTCGCCAAGCACAGGGAAGTGCGGCAGGTAATACTAGCCCCCAAGCATTGGGTGATATATTTCCGTGTAACATGTATTAGCCGATGCTTTCCGAAAAATGTACCTGAGGCGGAAATTTAAAATTTTTGTACCAAGACTTTGAATTCCTCGCTAGCCCCCAAGATTTTAAATATCCGACTAACTCCTCTGCACAGACCACGCGGACCACGCGGAACCTGCGCGTGCATGTGCTGGAGCAGATCGCGGAGATCGAGGGGCTGCGCCAGAACGCGGAAAATAGCCAAAATGCTATCCAGCTGCTTGAGACCCGCCTTCAAGGTACAAGATCCGGGTCTTACTCTTGTTTTGATATAGCTGTTCAGGATGCATAATATGTGCAATTTTGTCTACCTACAGAAGAGACTGCCAAGCACTCCAAGTTTGACGAGCTGTCCGCCAAGATCCAGGTGCTTGAGGCGGAGAATGAATCCCTCAAGAACTTTGTGAAGACATCCGCCTCCCAGGAAAATCAAGCGAGGAAGGAGCTGTCCGAAAAACATGCCCGCGACCTGGCGGAGCTGAATGAAAAACTGGAGAAAAGCCAAGGCCGCGTGATTTCCGTGATATCCAAGAACAAAGTTCTGGAAGAGGAGGCGGAAGCCATTGACAAACTTATCTTCCGTAAGTGTTTTCCGTGTTGTTGCTCCGACCATCTCGCAAGCTTTATCTCTAACGGAACTGTTGCTTCTTCCACAGCGAGCCTTGGCTTCGAATGGACAAAAGAGTCAAACCTTACGAGGACGGAGGCATACGATGAAGCGCGTATATCAATCGACAAGTTAATTGAAGCCTGTCGCGGAATCGCCACGGCTCTGTCTCTGAAGAAGGCCAAAACCACAGTCATCGATACGATGACCAAACTTATGGGATTGGTGCCGGATTTCATCAAGGACTGGCAGAAGTCTTCAGCACGCGGAGTCGCCTCCCTAGTCTTGGCCACCTGCAAGGCTCACTTCCCCTCACTCGATCTGGCGACTGTTGCACACGGAGCCCCCAAGGGTTCCGACATGGGCGCCCTCCTCGCGGAAACCGAAGGATATGAACAGCTGTTTGTCAGGCGAGTGGATCACTCGTTCTGGTATAACAAGCACGATCTACCCGAAGGATTTTCCGATGCTGAGGAAGAAGCAGGTGAGCCGGAGTATTACGGGGAAGGATCCGGGTCAAGCGGCGAGCATTCCGGAGAAAGCTCTGGTGACGGCTCCAAAGCCGGATCTGGTGACAGTGATGACGGCTCCAACTACCAGCAATCTGAAGAGGAGGACTCCGAGTAGAGCTCCTGTTTAAAACAATGAAACAAGTTGCATCATTTTGGCCCCAGAGTGGGTTTGTAATAATACTTAAATTCTTAAGTAGCTAGGTACGAAACAACTATTGGGCGGAAACAACTTATCCTGCTATCCGTTTATATATTATTTGCATGTGTTGTTTGTTGAAAGCAAGTGCTGGGTTGATAATTTCCGGCTTGCCCACTTGACCTTCCACGAGCCGGAAAACCCGAGCCGGAAACGCTCGCCAGCGGCGACGAAGCCCAATGGCAATCCGTCAATAACCGCGGAAACAAGCCCCCAGCCCAAGTGCCGGAAGTCGCTACCAGGAATCCATGGGTTTGCAACAGAAAAAATTTCCGCCAGAAAACTTAAGCTTACGTCCTAAAGGACGATTTTGAAAATCACAACTTTTATACACGCCTAGGCGGAAAGATCCAGCTCTGCGGTTTTAGTCGGAAAAACATACACGATCCAGAAATGAAAAATTAAAGGAGGTAAAAGACTCTAAGAGTGAACCAAAAGCTTTATTTCATTGATCATGTATCATAGATATTACAAGGTATGTAATGCGTAAAGCGCTAAGTGTGGAAAGGACGTAGCTGTGCTATGTTCCAGGGACGATCTGTTTCATCATATATGTCACCCGGATCTTCTCGTTTTCGTTTCCGGTGCCAGTTGGCAGGTCTGTCCTTTAGTTCCCGGAAATCAACGAGGTAATAGGATCCGTTGTGTAGTACTTTGCTGATGACGAAAGGTCCTTCCCATGGAGTTTGCAACTTGTGATCTTTCACCTGGCGAAGGCGGAGGACTAAGTCTCCGACCATGAACGAGCGGTTCCGAACTCGACGGCTATGATAGCGTCGGAGCCTGGCGGTAAATGGTGGAGCGTTGGTCAACTAGGTTCCGAGCTTCTTCGATCAGGTCCACATAGCGTCGAGCCTCGTCAGCAGTTTCTTCATTGTAGGCGGAAACTCGCGGTGAATCATGGATGATGTGAGTGGGAGCACAGCTTCGGATCCGTATACCAGGAAGAAAGGAGTAAATCCTGTTGACCTGTTAGGGGTAGTTCGTAAACTCCACAGAACAGAGTCCAGCTCATCAGCCCAAGCTCCGGCTGCGCGGCGCAGCGGTTCTTCAAGGCGTGGTTTGATTCCGGCTAGTATAAGGCCATTGGCTCTTTCGACCTGACCATTAGATTGTGGATGAGCCACAGACGCAAGGTCAAGCCGGATCCCAACTTCATCGCAGTAATCCTTGAGTTCTCCCTGCGCAAAGTTTGTGCCATTGTCTGTGATTATGCTGTGTGGGATGCCGAATCTCGTCACGAGGCTACAAACAAATTTTAGTGCCGTAGCACCATCGGCTTTTCTCACTGGCTTTGCCTCGATCCACTTACTGAACTTATCAATAGCGACCAAGAGGTATTCATGACCGCCAGGAGATGATTTCTTTAACTTACCAACCATATCGAGCTCTGCACCGCAAACGGCCAGTGATAGGTATGGTCTTCACTTGGCCGGAGCGCTGGTTGAGTAGCATAGTACTGACAACCGCGGCAAGTTTTCACCAGCTTATCACGTCTTCTTTAGCTGTTAGCCAGAAATCCTAACCGAAAAGCTTTTGCAACGAGGGACCCGGGCGGTATGATGCCCGCAATCCCTGCATGGATCTCTCTGAGATTTCAATGCCATCTTGACTGAGACCATTTGAGAAATACCCCGTTTGCGTTCGTTTGTAGAGTGTCCATCAACAATTGTGTAGGATCTTGCTCGTCTGATGATCTGTCGTGCGTGGACCTCGTCCTGCAACTTTTGATCAATGAGGTAATCCAAGAACGGCTGAGTCCAGGCCGGAATATGCCATCACTTCCTTAGCCGGAGAAACTGCCAGATCAGGATTTTCCGGGTTTGCACCCTTTACTGAGGGTACTCGCAGATGCTCAAGGAAAATTCGAGTGATTGGTTCCTGCCGGATCCGAGCTTGGACAGCATGTCTGCTGCTGTGTTATCGTCTCTCCTGACGTACTTGACTTCGTATCCGAGGAAGCACTTGGCGATCTCGTCAACTTCGTCTCTGTAAGCCGCCATGACGGAGTTTCTGGCGTTCCAAGTTCCGGCTACTTGTTGTGCCACCAGGTCGAATCTCATGATATGATGTGCTTGATCCCAATTTCCTTAGCGATGCGCAGACCGTGCAAGTAGAGCCTCGTATTCCGCCATGTTGTTGGTTGCTTGATGAATGCACGGAACGTGTTGCGGTTCTTCTCGTGGGGTGACCGGGGTAACTCCGGCCCCCGAGCCCATGATGTTGCTTGGATCCCAGTCAAAGTGCATGACCCAAGCTTCGGGTTCCGGCACAGGTGTGCCCTCCGGTGCTTCAGTCCAATCCGCGATGAAATCCGCTAGAACTTGAGACTTGATTGCGGTTCGGGCTTCGTAGTTGATGTCGAAGGCAGATAACTCGATGCCCCATTTTGCTACGCGTCCTGTTGCGTCGGAGTTGTTGATGATTGTTGCCAGGGAAGCCTTGCTCACCACTGTCATTGGGTGCTCCTGGAAGTAGTGTCTCTTCAAACTCTAGGAAGACTCGCGGTATGCCGGCTCACGAAAGTGAGGGTATCTACAGCAGATTCCGTCAAAGACCGCTAATGTATTAGTGGAGCCTTTGGACTCCGTGCTCAAATCCTTCTTCCTTTCGCACCACCACGATTACGAGGCTGATAACTTTGTTGGTAGCCGCTATGTAGAGGAGCATAGGCTCTGACTCAGCTGGGGCTGCCAATATAGGTGGGGAGGAGAGTATGTTCTTCAACTCCTGAAGTGCTTTATCTGCTGCTTCGTCCCAGACAAACTTGTCGGTTTTCTTCAGCAGCTTGTATAGAGGTAAGGCTTTCTCGCCAAGACGGCTAACGAACCTGCTGATTGCAACCAGTTAATCGTTGTACATCTTTGAGACAAGTTGGCCTTTTGATGTTCAGGATAGCCTTGATTTTTTTTTCCGGGTTAACCCGTGCCTGTGAACAATGAAGCCAAGGAGTTTTCCTGCTGGTACGCCAAAGACGCACTTCAGTGGATTCAACATCATCTTGTACCGCTCGGAGATTATCAAAGGTTTCCTTGAGGTCACTCGGCAAGGTCGGATCGCCGGGTCACCCGGCCGCGATGTCGTCGACGTGGCGTGCACGTTCATTAATTTGGTCCTTCGAGCTGTTGCATGTCCCAGTTGGTATGTGGCACCTGCGTTTTCAAACCAAAAGGCATGGTAACATAACAGTATGTGCCAAAGGGTGTGATGAAGAGGTCGCCTTTTGGTCGGACTCCTTCATCAAGATCTGATGATACCCGGAATATGCGTCAAGAAAACAGAGAAGTTCCGCCCCTGCCGTCGAATCATTGGTCAATGCGCGGCAAAGGGAACGGATCTTTCGGACAATGCTTATTCACGCCGGAGTAATCGATGCACTCTTAGTATTTCAGAATTCTTTTTAGGTACAAGGACGGGGTTTGCGACCCAATCGGTATGGATAACTTACTAAAACTGCCTCTAGTAACTTTGCTAATTCCATTCCTATGGTGCGCTTGTCTCCAAAGCGTCGCATAGCTTGCTTCACTGGTTTTGCACCCGGATTTATGTTTAGGTAGTGCTCGTGAGTTCATGGTACTCGGACATGAAGTTGCCATGCGAAGATATCCATGTTGGCTACGAAAGGGAGCTAAATGACGCCTCTGTTGGGATCCATGTTGGCTCGGCCCAAACCTACTTGGAGCTGTCCCCAGCAGCGGTCCATGCTTCTTGGTTTCTGCGGCCTTGACGAGGTCTTACATTGGAGATCTGCTGCTTGGTGGTCACACCTTCATTCGGATCCACCGGCGAGCTCTGTGTGTGCGGCTCCTCTCCGAATGTAGTTCTGCCAAGGCGACCGCCTTCCTCGCAGTCCTAGCTTTCTTGTAGTCTCCGGACACGGTGATCCAACCGTTAGGACCCGGAATCTTGAGCTTGTTGTAGATGTAGCATGCCCTGGCGTGGAACTTGTGGTAGGTGGGCTGAAGATTACGTGGTAGGAGCTTTTGAAGGGCACCACTTCAAACGTGATCATTTCTTCGCGTGGTGTTGTTCCACATCGCGAAGGCCAGGGAAGTTTGATCTTGCCTAGAGTTTGCCTTCTTACCGGAACCACACCATGGTCGATTAGTCTTGTGCTTGAGTGGTCCTTGGTGAGTTCATCTTCTCCAGGAATCTCCAGAATTTTTTATGATGTTGAGTGACTCTCGAGTCCATAAGACACTTGGAGAGATCATACCCGTCTATCTGGGGACTCACAACAGACGTAGCACTCTTTGGGGATAGCGGCCGGATGATCCAGGCTGTCAAAGTCTGGGCTTTCTCCAAGCCATGACATCTTGCAGCACGGCCGGAGGCCCCCGTAGCGTTCAAGATCGGAGCGCGATTTTTCGCGCGGACCGGTGGGGGTTCAGGAAGATGTGGGCAAGTTCCGACACTCTTTTTGCCGAAGGGGTTGGACTTGTTTGCTGCGGTACCCTCCTTGGGATCTGGCGAAGCATCATCCTCGTCCATGGCCTCGGAACTGTCCTCTTCTTTGTCCTTGTTCTTACCCTTGCCTCCTTTGCCGCGTGGGCGGTGCTTCCGGGCTCGCTTGTATCCTGCTTCCGGGTCGTTCTTCAGGTCATCGACCCACTTGCAGTTGCGATTGGTGTGGGTGGATTTGCCCGTAGCCGGATCCAGATGGGCCAGGCACGGCATATCCCTGTATTCTTCGTACGTTTGGGGGCGCGGGATCAGCTGGGCGACTTCGTCGGCGCTCAGCCCCTTTACTGCTCCTAGCCTCGCGGCTCCGCAACCTCTTCCGCCTCCCGGACCTCAGCGTTGACATGTGGCTACCATGTCGGATCTCAGCCCATACGGTCTTCGGGGTTCTTCCGCTTATTCATTGCGACGCCGTTATCACGGTTTTTCTTGTTGGTGCGGTATGAGGCGTAGGCTGCCCGAGATCTGCTCGTCATCATCAAGCGTGATATGATGCACGCGTGTTGCTCATCTCATCAGAGTGAGTTTGTTTGCGTTCACCAGGCAGGTAAGCTTATGGCGCAGCAGCCCCCAAACCACCAATGAAGGCGTGCATTGTTGTGCGGTTATCTACGTTCTCACACTCGTTTCTGGTTGCCAACCATCGGGTGAGGAAACTCCTAGATGTCTCACCCTTAGCACGGATGCAAGCTTGAAGGTGACATTGCATGTGGATCTCTTGTAGTACCCAGTGGTTCTCGAAAGCCTTCTTCAAGTCCAACCGACAAAAGATGTGTTCTCCTCGAGGTATTTGTGACAAACATATTGGACCAATAGGTACAAGCGGAGCATGCGGCGAGGCTATGGTCGGGGATTCCTCAGGCGCGAAGGTTCTTGCCATTGTAGTAGTCCTCGATCCGGTGCTCCCAGGCCTCAGCTGCCATATAATGCTTCGTCCCTGGTAGCTTAAGGTTCGAGCTTCTTGGCTTTGGTTCACTCTCAGGATCATCTGGCCAAACACCTTCGGGTTGTCCATAGTCGGATCTATACCTCCGTTGGCGATCCGGGCATCACGAGGGAGCACCGTGGGTGATTTTGAGCGGGAGCAGGATCTCAGAGCCTCACGCCTCCCGCCTCCCACCTCCGCCTCCACTTGGTGGTGGTGAGGAAGTCTGAGGGGGCACATGGAGGTGAAGTCTTCGCTTCGGACTCGTGGCGTGGCTCCCTCGGCTGGCTCCGGCTTCGGTGGCTCCTTTCCTCTTGGTGGTGGTCGCCTCCATCGTTCCGGCTTCTGCGGGCTCAGGTGCGTACTCCTCGTTCCGGCTCCTCCTTGGTTCCGGATCGCCGTCTTGGCTTCTGCTGGCTTCGGTCAGCGTTCTTGGTTCCGGCAGGCGCTCGAGCTGTCGGTCTTGATTACTTCTGCGTTGCTCCAGCGTACGCTCCCTGTTCCTGTCTCTAGGTGCTGGCATGCTGTCGCGGATGTTGATTCCTCCTGGCCCATGGGGCCTGGGGTTTCCGGCGGGACTGCGACGTCGAGGGGGTAGCGGAGGGCGCGAAGCTCGGGGTGGTGGTGATGGAACACGATATTTGTCTCTGCCAGTGTACATCGCACCCTTTCCCTTTTCCTGATCTTTCGGAGTTGAATCCGATGGTATGGGGATTGGATTTGGATGATCTCTGACTTTCCTCCTGCGCTCCGTAGATCCGGTGCGCGACTCGTCATCACGATGTTGACTTGGTATGGCGTCCTTCTGCGCGGTGGATATGCATTGTTCCGGATTGGATGCTAACCTGCGCGAAGTGTCTGCCTTGCTCTGCTTTATTCTTTGAAAAACAACGGAAAGCTTGGACGTAGTTGATGTCTGATATCTCCTCGTCCTTCTTCTTTAGGAGCTCTGCAACCTTCTTCATGTTATCCTTTGGAGTTGCGGCGTTGCTGCTGCTCTGTTGGTGTTGCGAAGGTAATCTTGCGGGGAAGGATGGCTTCTCGCCTGATTCTAGCTTCTTCCTCCTGCACAAATTTTACCTTGGCCTCCCAGTGCTTCTCGAGTTGCCTGACCTTTTCGAGAGATTCATCAACCTCGCGGTCCTTCTTCTGAAAGTGGTCCACGAAGTTCGCCGCTATGGTTCTTTCTTCTAGCATCGCGGCTGCGGTCTTGGCAAACTTCTGAGCTGTCGCTAGCATCTCCTGTCTCTTGGCTTCTAAGGCCTCCGGATCTGCAGCTTCCTCGGGAGTTATTGGTTTGTTGAGGATATCGGACTTTGCGACTAAATCCATGCGTGCTTGCTCGACCATCTCTTCTGGAGACAGGACATCGTTTCGCGGTCGTGCCCGATCTAACGGAGACCTTACGTTGGATGGTCCTGGGTCGGAGTTGGAGGCTTCGTCTTCCGTTTCCGGCTGATCCAGCGGTGCCACGGTTGCTAGAACCTGCATCGGCTGGGCGGATTCCACGTCAGCTTGCTCACCGCCTCCGAGTTCCTCGAGCTTGCGGTTGAATTCCTCTGTATTCATGGATGAAGCGCCGTCATCTTCTTCCCCAATCGCGAGCTCCTTCGTCAAGCGATTGTATTCTTCTGTGCCTATTGAAGAGGCATCATCGGAATTTGGGCTCAAGTTTCCGAGGATTGATTCCTCAGGGTTTCCGGCTTCTTCTTGTCCCGGAGCGTCGCTGTCTCCGACTGCTTCTGGCAGGAGCTACGTTGTTTCCGGGTGCCTCAACCTGCAAAGGATCGGCCTCCTCCTGGTGGAGGGCATCTCCTGCGGTATGGGCCAAGAAGTGCACGAAGTGACACCTTTGCTTCTCTAACACATGGGAGACCCAGGCGGATCTGCATTGGTCTTCCACCGTTTTCTCCTGCTTTAGGGGCGGATTGGGTGGGTTTTGATTTTCCAGATCTAAGGCGGAATCTTCCTTAAGAAGCTCCTGGCTTCTCAGATCGGATCTTCGCGACAGCGTCCAGCTCAGCGGCGGACGCGTCGGCGATTACACGGTGCGTTTCCGTCGGAATCGACGGTCTCGCCGTGAAGATGTGGATGCACGCGATTGGGACGATGGGGGAGCAGCGGGGGTTTGTCTAGCCGGAATCCGGGGTGGTCCGGACGGACGGTCGGAAGAGTCGGCGTAGAGAACGCGTCCACAGCGGTCAGTCGTCGTAGCTTCCCATGGCGGAGCCCTCCCGGGTTCCGGCCTCCGGACGCCTCAGGCCCCACGGTGGCGCCCGGCCCCATGCGTTGCCTGTTCGACGGTACCTCGGAGGAGGGATCCTCACGAGGGAGAAGAAGTAGGGCCATAAGGAGGCGGAGTGCACACGGAATCGGTGTGCGCGAGTTGCTGACTTAGGAACACCTGCACGTGGCGAGACCTCTGCTGTATGCAGAATTATGCGGCGCTTGCGTTGTTACAATGGTTGTGGTTGTGCCTCTAGGGCTCCGGGATCCGCTTATAAAGGCGCACGGATCTAGGGTTTATATGGAGAGTCGGATTACAGATAGCCTAACTACGGTACAATATCTTGCCGTGCACGTCACGGATCCGCCTTCCTTACATGTCGTGCGGATCGGTTCCCTCTTGGGCCTCCATGGATCGGGTTACTCCCAAGGTGGTCGGATCCGGCTTCCTGAAATTCTGGGCCGGACATCTTAGTCAAGATCAACGGCAAGCTGGGCCGCCCGATGGGCCACATGCCTCATCACCGTCTGTGGGCCACCGGGCTTGCCGGATCTAGGCATTGTCGATGGTACACCCATGAAGTATACCCACAACATGGCTTTGTTGATCTCTTGCTTATCTCTTCCCAAAACACGCACAGGAGGAATGGCGAGAGACTTGCGTCCCGATGTTTTACCAAAACGTCGGCGTCATCGTGCTCATCCTACGTGTGGTTACTTCACAACCATCGAATGACTTCTCTAGCTCATTGTACACCTCTTTATATGCTATCATACTTTCGTTGGCTGCAATATGATGGTTCATGACTTGCTGTGCTACCAATTGTGAAGGTCGCGAAAATTTTCGGTCGGGTTGCACATAGCTTTTCTCATCTTCATCCGTGTATAGAGAGCTTCATATTACCTTCATTAGACGCATTTGGAATGTCATCCCGCAAAACGTACTTCAACTTGTCGCCTTCGGGTGATACACGCCTGCTCCAACACCTTCCAATCTTTTGGACCCATCCAAGTTCATGGTCCAAGTTCTCGATAAATCCGGGGGTCCGTGTTTTGTAACTCCATCCACTCTGCAATGAAATCGCTGGTAAGACACAACGTTTGCTTTTCTTCATACGTGATGTCCAGGGAAAGTTCTATTCCCCAAAAGGAGACACGACCCGTAGCTTCTGGTTTTAGGTATATTTGACAAGGGAACCTCGTTGACCACTATTATCGGGTGCGCGAAATAGTGTCGCAATTTTCTTGCTATCGTGAATACTCCATATGCAGTTTACGATATTGCGGGTACCCCGGCTGTTTGAGTATTCGCTGATGAAATATACTGGCCTCTGAACTCCATGGAGCTTGCCTTCTTCTTCTCTCTCGACTACTAGGGCCGTGCTGACCACCTGAGGTGGTGGCTGCAATGTATAGAAGGAGAGGTTCTTTCTCTTTTTGGCGCCACCAATATCGGTGGTGTTGAAATTGCTCGCTTGAGGTTCTCGAAGGCTATGTGCCTCGTTCCATTGAAATTTTTCCCCTTGTGATCAATGCATGGAACGGCGACATCTTTTATCCTAACTGACTGACAGATACGCTTAAGGCTGCGACTCGCCGTTCATTTGTTATTTCTTTCTGTTGGCTTTCTCATAGTGACGATGGCTTTGTATTTTTTTCGGGATTAGCTTCAATCCCCTTGCTGATACTAGAGACCGAGAAGTTCTCCGGTAAAGACTCCAAAGGAGCATTTTGGTTGAAACAGCGAGGCTTAGCCGAGATTGTCGAAAGTTTTCCACTAAGTCTTCGATCAAAGTTGACCCCTTTCTTTGATGTTATTACGACATCGTCGATGTAAACTTGTACATTTTTTCCAATCTGTGTTGCTAGGCACTTCTGCATCATCTTGATATGTTGCTCACGTTTTCGGACCAAAGGGCATTGTTTTGTAGCAAAACACGCCATAGGGTGTGATGAAAGCTGTTTTGGCTTCATCTTCTTCTTTTAATCTGATCTGGTTATAACCAGAGTATGCGTCCAAAAAGGAAAGACGTTCGCATCCTGCCGTGGGGTCGATGATTTGATCGATCCTTGGGAGGGGAAAGTGATCCTTGGGACAATGTTTATTGAGACACGGTCGACGCACATGCGAAGGACTATTGTGTGTTTCTTCGGCACCATCCCTGGGTTAGCCACGTGGCTTCTGTAGATATTTCTCTGATGAAACCGAGCGTCTTTGAGTCGATCTATCTCCGATAACATTGCTTTGCGGCTAGGTTCCGAAAAACGTCGAGAGGTTGTTTGATTGGTCTTGCGAGAGGATCCAAATTGAGGTGGTGCTCGGCGAGTCCTTGGTACTCCTGGCATGTCAGCTGGACTTCCTCCTGAAGATTTTCCGGTGCTCTGGGAGGAACTCGACGACGCGCTTTCCTATGCGACATCCATGTTTGCGGCAATGGACGTCGTTTTCTTTGGTCCGTCGGGTGGATCTGTACCTCTTTTGAATCCTTGGTTGTGTTGAAAGTTGACTCACAGAAGGTCTCCCTACCTCGCGGTACATCATAATCGATTGAATCGTGGCGCGCATATTACCTTGCATCCCGAAAGTTCGACGGTCGGGTGAAAATCCTTTGTCGCATTTATCGGATAACGCGAAACTTCCTTTGATTGTGATAGGTCCCTAGGCCCAGGCAACCTCCACAACAAATATGTATAATGCGGCACCGCCATGAACCTAGCATACGTGATCGTCCCAACAAGCGTGATATTACGACGGGAAATCCACAACTTCGACCAAGTTCTCTATCCTGTGGTTTTCTCGGGTTCCAAAGCTGAACGTCGAGGTTGATCTTGCCCAATGGATAACTTGGCTTCTCTGGGTGTGATCCCATGGAAACGTGTGTCGGTTGTTTTAGATTTGCTAGGGATATGTTCATCTTCCTCAGTGTATGCGCAGCATGGGTTCCAAGTGCTTGCATGTCTATGAAAACTCTCGACACATCAAAACCGGCGATTACTGCGGGTAAAATGAGTGCTGATTGTCCTGGTCGAGGAACTTATAAGGATGATGCGATTGTGAAAGCCGTCTTGCCAGAGCCAATTTAGGTACTCGTTGTTGGTGGAGGCATCTTCTCTGCTGAACACTTGTCGCGAGATTACCTTCTGCGCCATGTTGCTAGCTTTCTGGATCATCGAGACCGCACCGTTAGGTTAAGTCAACATATGAGTGGTCTGATGTTTGCATAATTCTAAGGCTAGTGTCGATTTTCTTCGACGAATTGCGGGAGGAGGTGGAAGGTGGATCTCGCTCCTTGGCTCCCGAGGATTTCTATTCGTTGCTTGGGCATTTGCAATTCCTGCGGCTACTTAACCATTGCACAAAGTCACAATGGTCTTTACGGGAATGTCTGGCCCCCGCCTCTTTCCATTGTTGTGAGGTAAAGTGCATTGACACGGACGTTCATCATCTCTCGGGAGATACGTAAGGTCTTTGAGTCCTTGGTCCACTATTTTGCCTGTTGCCACGAAAATCACCCCTGTTGTCGCCTTGTTGCTCATTGCTCCTTTGATAATCATCTCGACTATTTCCTCCGGGATTTCCTCGAAAACCAGCCGATATATGGCCGGGAGCGTTGTTGTAGAACTGGCAAGAAAATCGCCTTCTATTTTGATAATTTCGATCCCGATCCTCTGCAGCTGTGTCGCTTATTTGTATATTCGTCTTCTCCATCTGCCCATTTATTGGCTATTTCCATGAGTGCTGATATGGTCTTAGGGTTAGTTCTCCCTAAGTCCTCGACGAAATCTCCTCGCCTGATTCCTGCCACAAACGCATCTATTGCCCTCTCGTCAGATATATCTTCTGCTGAGTTCTTTATGATGTTCCACCGCTGTATGTATTTCCTCATCGACTCGTCGTGTTTTTGTGACACGCTCTAGCTCCTCCAATGGCGCGGTTCTTGCAGGTGGATCGGAAGTTTTTCACGAAGATGTCCTCAAAGTTATCCAGTCATCCGATGGAACTTGGGGAGTTTTTATCCAAGATCTTGCGGCACCACTCAGGTAAACTTGGATACTTTGCATAGATGTTGCTCTGGTTCCTCCTACCAATTACCATCTCGAGATAATCCACGAGCCAATCCTCGGGATCTTGCGAACCGTCGAATTTCTTGAAATTTTCGGGTAGCTTGAATCCTTTTGGGACTCGAGTTGCGAACTCTTCTCGTAAAACACGGGAGCCCACACATATCTTCGTCGGCGACTTCTGGTGAGTGCTGACGCTCCCTTCTTTCTTGCGCTCTGTCCACCCTTACTTGAGCTGTTGTGTCTCTTGCTCCACTTGTTCTTGGTGGGTCTTGAACTGCTGGGTGGGTTGTGGACTATTTTGCCTAGGATTTTCTTCGGGAGGCGTTGTTGCAACGCTGTTCCCATAACTCCTACTCCAGCCATCGCCATATTGAACAATGGTTCTCTGGGGTCTCCGGAGGGTGGTGCGGATGCGAGGATGTAAGCACAATGTTGCCATGTAACACCTTACGGTGTTTTTGGGATGATATTTCCCCTTTCATCGATCGTCATGAAGGACATGTAGATTTTGAATTAGATTCCCCTTTCTCCTTCGAACATATTTTTCGGCCGAGATCTTGCTCTCTTGAGCCTCTACGCGACTATCTCGAAGTTCTGAAAATCGACTTAACTACGCTCGGCGTGCTTGGCCCGCGAGGGGCGCTTCTTTCCTCTATTCGGGGATCTTTATCACATTTCAGCTTCTCTGTACCGAGCAAGTCTATATTGATATGCTTGAAGTTCTTGTACGGTGCAGTAGTATTCATTGGTTCTGATCCATCCATGGCTCTCGCGGCCCTATCACATGACTTGAGGTGGTTTCTTAGAGTTGAAGATCGGCATGTTGGCCACTGGAACCTGTCACGAGATCGGCTGGGATCGACGTATGGATTTGGAAATCGTGAAAGCCTCGACGTTTGTGGTTCGATGTACCAGTTTCTTCTATTGCCTGGATACGGTGGTATTTTCGTGTTGATTTTTGTCGGGTTGGCGCCATATCATGAGGTGGTGAAGACCTTCCGTGCGACAGACCCATGATGATTGAAAATGTATAAACGCTTCCAGTCGTGGCTTGCTTATAAAGAAGTCATGGGGAACGACTCGAAGGATGTGTTGCTGAAGATCTTGGCAAGCTTTCCGCTTGCCTTGCTTGTCGACGAGCGTGGCAACGAAACTCCTCGTCACTCGACGAAAAGTTAGAATCGACCGTTGAAAATTCCGACGAGATCGGAACCTCGAGACGATAGGATCCTTCCTTGTTGACGCTAAAATCGGAAGTCTCCGAACGTCATGATGATGGGCTCCTCCAGATAGGCACATGCACCGGGAGGGCGGGTGAGGAATAAAATTGAATAGATCAGTTTCCCTTGTTACCTCGATCCAACGCGTTGCTTGCTGTCGGCTTGGTCGGGTCTTGAACGTGCCATCGAGATCGGCTCCTTGCAACCTCTAATTCCCACAGACGGGCGCCAATTGTGAAAGTTAATTTGTCAATGCCTACAGATTGTAGACTAGGGTTTTGCTAGAAGTAGGGGGCAAGTAGATCTCGAAGGTTTAGGCGAAAAGTACTCGGCGATTATGAAAACTAGGGTTATGTTGACAGTAGATTCGATCCTTTCTTTGTCCCTCGACTCCCCCTTATATAGGAGGTGGAGCCGAGGGTTTCGTTTTGTACAAGTTACAGAGTCCGGGACGGTTTCTACTCATCCCGCCAGATTACAAATAACCCTTCCTATTACAACTCTAGCTTTCCTTAATATATCTTGGACTCCAGAATCTTCTTATTCTTGGTTGTGGGCCTTGATAAACTCCGAATTTTATCTTGTGGACCATTTGGGATGCTTATGCTCCAGGTCCTTAATTATTTTAGGCGCCGTTGCCGGGGTGGAAAGCTATTTGGTAAGTGGAATTAGTAGAAAAAACCTTTCTTTGTTTGTGCTGATTTATTTAAATAACATAAGTCATTATGGAGAGTCTATCTTCAATTTCTATTTGGGAAATCTAATACTACTGCAACGGTAGTGGATGAGGCGCCGGGTGAGGAAGTAATACCATATAAAATACCTATGAAAATTATTGAACGTGTTATGGATAACAGCTATGAAGGGGATGGAACTGTCCATCCTGGTGATCATTTACTGTTTTTGCATGAATTATGCGGGTTATTCAAATGTGCAGGTATTGCTATGGATGAAGTTAGAAAGAAACTATTCTCTATATCGCTGTCTGGTAAAGCGGCGATTGGTATAAATTGTTGAAGAATAGGGATTCTCTTGATTGGGAGGACATTGTGCCTTTATTTTATTCCAAATTCTATCCTCCAAGTGAAATTCACAAGGATCGGAACCGCATATATAATTTCTGGCCTCATGATGGAGAGAGTATTGCCCCAGCTGAGAGGTTGAAGTCTTTAATGCTCAAATGCCCCATTCATGAACTACTGGTAATGTTATTATTGATAATTTCTATGCAAGACTTTCTTTTCAAGACAGGACCTTGCTGGATACTTCTTATTCTGGATCATTTACACGCAACAAAGAAGAGTTTAAAAGGACCTTCTTGATCGGATCCGAGAAAATACTGAAGGATCGACAAAGATAGAGAGTCAGGTATAATCTTTGATTATAAATGCATTGAGGTTTTATGGATACCGATAAATTTCGTAATATGAGTGCTACTTATGATCTTGATTCCCAAGTTGTTGCAAATCTTTACAAAGGTTTTTGCCTCTCATTATGAATTGCCTAAGAAAAATTTTGATAAGTATCATGAACCGTATAAAGATAAAATTGATTCATGTGTAAACAAATGTTAGTGATTGAAACTGTTGATCATGTTATTCCTGAAGCTTATATTGAAAAAACTCATTTTCCTGCTAAAATGAAAGAGTACTCTATTATATCTAGTGCGGTTAAAGCAAAAGTGAAAGCCTATAAATTTTGAAGAATAAATTAAGTTGAACTGTTGTGCAGTTAAGATCTTGTGGTGAAAATGGAAGATGGTCATATTATTTTAATGATGCTTCTAATATTGTTTTCGCATCCTAATAAGTCTAGAAAAACTAGTGTTCCTATGCTCTCTGGATCATTATTATTATGGTTTATGTGATATTGGTGCAAGTATTAGCGCCATTCCTTATGAGCTGAGATTATGCACGAAAGTGGTTCTTGTGAACTTGAAGATATTGATGTGGTTATTCGGCTTGCTAATAGAGAAACTATCTCTCCAATTGGTATTGTTCGAGATGTGGAAGTTTTATGTGGTAAGACTAAATATCCTGCTGACTTTCTAGTAACTTGGTTCTGTTGCTAGTAAGTATTGTCCTATTATTTTTGTTAGACCATTTCTAAATACTTGTGGAAGCTGTTATAGATTGCAAGAAGGAAAAAATTGTTACTAAATTTGCTTGGTGAATCTTATGAGTTTAATTTCTCTAAATTTGCAAAACTCCTTATAAAGCTGATTTGCCTAATAATGATTTTAGAGTTGAACGGTGTGCGTCTATTGCTCTTGCTCCTACTAATCCTTTGCGGCAACATTTGGAGAATAGTGAGAGTGAAGTCTTTAGGGAAGAAAGAAATGAACTTGATGAAATTTTCCTTCGTCAACCTATCCTTAAACATGACTTGCCGGTTGAAGATTTAGGTACAACACCACCACCAAAGGAAGATCATGTTTGATTTAAAGCCTTTAACTGATAATCTTAAATATGCTCATATTGATGATAAGAAAATATATCATGTTATTATTAGTTCTAAGCTTTCAGAGATTGAGGAAGAAAGGTTATTGGAAATATTGAAGAAACACCGAGGAGCTATTGGCTACACTCTTGACGATTTGAAGGGGATTTCTCCCTCTATTTGCCAACATGCTATCAATATGGAAGATGATGCAAAGCATGTTGTTGAACATCAACGTCGTCTAATTCCGAAGATGAAGGAGGTGGTAAGGAATGAGGTATTAAAACTTCTGAAGCTGGTATTATATATCCTATTGCTGATAGTAGATGGGTTAGTCCTGTGCATTGTGTTCCTAAGAAAGGAGGAATGAATGTTGTGCCTAATGATAATGATGAGCTCATCCCTCAAAGAATAGTTGTAGGGTATAGAATGTGCATTGATTTTCGAAAAGTTAATAAAGTTACTAAGAAAGATCATTACCTTTTACCTTATTGATCAAATGCTAGAAAGGTTGTCTAAAAATACTCACTTTTGCTTTCTTGATGGTTATTCTGGGTTTTCACAAATTGCGGTTAAAACTAAAGATCAAGAGAAAACCACTTTCACTTGTCCTTATGGAACTTATGCTTATAGGCGTATGCCTTTTGGTTTATGTAATGCTCTTGCTACTTTTCAAAGATGCATGGCTGCTATTTTTCAGCTTTTGCGAGAGTATTGTTCTGTCTATGGGAATTCTTTTGATAATTGCTTGCGAAACCTCGATAAAGTTTTGCAGAGATGTGGAGAAACTAACCTTGTTCTTAATTGGGAGAAATGCCACTTTATGGTTAATGAGAATTGTATTGGGACATAAAATTTAGAGAGAGGTATTGAAGTGATAGAGCTAAAGTTGAAGCAATTGAGAAGATGCCCTATCCGAGGGATGTTAAAGGTATTCGTAGTGTTCTTGGTCATCCTGGGTTTTATAGGAGATTTATTAAAGATTTCTCTAAAATTTCAAAGCCACTTACTAATCTTCTTCAAAAAGATGTACGCTTTTGTTTTTGATGATGATTGTAAGGAAGCTTTGGAAACTCTAAAGAAAGCCTTTATTGCTCCTATAGTTGAACCTCCCGATTGGAATTTGCCTTTTGAAATTATGTGTGATGCTAGTG